>CM032446.1:2323871-2427814 GCA_019049505.1 Pachyrhynchus sulphureomaculatus | reverse complement strand
ATATATATATATATATATATATATATATATTACATATATATATATATATATATATATATATATATATATATATATATATATATATATATTTATATATATATATATATATATATATATATATATATATATATATATATATATATATATATTTATATATATATATATATATATATATATATATATATATATATATATATATATATATATATATATATATATATATATATATATATATATATATATGGTGTTATGAAAATCGTTTATTATATTGACATAGTTGACTCGTGGGCTCGGATATAAAATAAAATGAATATTTTTTTCAAATTCGAACATTTTGAAAAATTTAAAAAAAAAATAAAAACTTGATTTTATCGCCGAACCAACCCGCACCTGACATTAGATCAATGATTACCATTGGACTAAAGAAGATGAAATTCAAGATTTCTTAATTTTTTACCTCAAAAGACGTCCCTTGATAAGGCGCGACAGAAGGTGTGTTTCCACGTCTTCCAGGTAATTACCACTTAACAGTTGACTTTGAGGTTACAGTTCACCTTACATGTTTCGACAAAATAGAATTGAAATTTGAGAAAAGTTATTCTATTAACAGTCCTAAGAGTAATATCGAAATGGTAAACAATTTTATTGTAACAAATCCAAGATTTGTTAATGAAAGACAAAAAGTGAGAGGTGGAGATAATTTAATACTAACTACTTACCTTGTTGTAATTTCGAACTAATAAATTCACTGATCAGGTATTAATAACACACCTTTTAAAAATTTTGTTTAACTTCTCAGTTACTGGAACTATTATTTCGTATAAAATAACACAAAATTTATTGAATTAAATTATTATTTTTGTTTGTATACCCGTACAATTGATTGTTGTTTTATTTAAATTACTTTTATAAATAGTTTGTTATTTATATACTGTGACTAAATGGAAATCCAATTAATTTTATATTTTTCTTCCACCTAGTTATTTCTAAAACTAATTTGGGAATCCCTGATCTATGCCAACATAAAGTTAGCAACGAAATCCCAAACATTTTATAGAGGCTACACATTATAGGTTTACTTGTTGAAAATTGATTACTATCGATACTTAGTCAAATACGATAGCTGGGAGTTCTACAACTTAACGTATTGAACTCTTCAAAAGGGTGTCAACCTCCCTCTATACATCTTGGATTTTTTAATGATTGCAGAATAGAGGGTTCAATATCAAGGGTTCAAGGAGTGAAATTATTTAAATGCTGGTTAAAGTATCTCTGAAGTTATATTTGCATTGCATAAAGATCAAGGTGTGCAGAATTTCCCAAATCTATGATCCCTGTCAAGAGGATCCGGTAAGTTTTCAGTGGATTATGTTACGTAAGTGGGGTTTAGGTAGCCTTATTGGATCCGCCATCTTGAGTTTAAATATTGTGTAATTAATTCCTACACGATTAGTTCAATAAAGTCTCCAATTCAGTGGATTGTAGTATGTGTTTAGGGTGTTCGGCTGGGTTGTACCTGTCATTCCGAGTACTTCAATGACATATTTCCAAAATATTACAACGGAGTTGGAGTGACTTGGAGAGAGAAAACCACCTTGGAACAATAATTTTTCTCACACTTTATCACTTTAAGCCGCCATATTGAGTCCGTTATTGCGAATTTCAAAAAGTGCCACACGACAATCGAAGACTTCAAGCTTCCATATGCACTCCCGGTTGATTTTTTTGGATCAAGCCAATTTTGGAGAGCATACTGCTGCTGCTGCTCCTCGATACTGTGATCTTGCTGCTGTTGCCGCTAGAAGCTAACTGAGAAACCGAAGTGCGGTCTCCGTCTTTTATAGATTGGCGTATACGCAGATTATAGGTGGGGGGATCGGGAGTGTTCGTCTGGGCATCGGTGTTTGTCGGTTCTCGCTCGTATCCACTACATGGAAGGGTCTATTAGCCAAACCAAGGAATAACCAAAACATCGAAAACGCAACAATTAGCATAGCACCGAAACCCGTAATCACCACTGATACGTATGTATATGTATATATATATATATATATATATATATATATATATATATATATATATATATATATATATATATATATATATATATATATATATATATATATAATATATATATATATATATATATATATATATATATATATATATATATATATATATATATATATGTATATACGTTTTTTAATTTATATTTAAAATTTGCCTCCCGAGTATCTTACATCCTTATAAAGGATCAAGAAAAATTCAAAACTAAATTATCCAAATCAAAACCCTTCAGCGTGTAAAATTTGAATCAAATGGTGTTAAGCATCAACCAGTAAACTTATTGTGTATAGCCTGTATAAAATAGCAACTCGTTGAATATTCGAATCATTTCGTTACTAACTTCAACATGCACAATATCATCTGTCCAATTTTAGTCAGCTGGTTTTAACAGCTGTTGTTTCCGAGTATTACTGGTTTAAAAATATTTATAATTGAAAAGTGAATTTTTAAAATACCACCGTTAAATTATTACCGGAAAAGTACAATGCCAGGCCTATTTTTGTTTGGAAGTCGCTGTTGTTTTCTGAATACAACTCAGCATATACTAATTATTTTAGAATAAACAAATAAAATGAACTATTTGCATGTTGTGACCGATATTTGAAAAAATGCTTTTTACACTACGTAAACGAATTCGTTGTGCATTTTTTCCTGACCTAATTTCGACTGTTTTTGGTTTTATTAAGGTATTTTCTTTCTTTCTCTTATATCCTTTTACCTTGCCGGGTGTCGCATAATAATTTGTCTATGTATCTGCAATTGTAGGCTCCATCCTTTTTATATCCAGTCCTTTCACTTATCCCTGTCCATCAATATTTTGTTAATTTCTCCTATCGTTTTCCCCTTTGCTTTTGCTATCTCTTCAATGTCCCTCATCCAAGTCCGTCCTAGTTTTTCACTTCTTTGCTGTTTTCATTTCCAGTATTCTCATACCATTGCAAAAGCTTTTTCCTAATTTTTTGTATTATTGACTCTTGCATTAGTTTCCCTCTCATTTCTTCGTTTTTGAGGAGGTCCAGCTTAGTCTTTCCTGTTATTTTTCGGAGATGTTTTCATTTCTGCTGCAATCAGTTTAGACCTATATTTTTGTTTCACTTCCATATAATATCATATTAAATTATATATTCTTAATTTTATTCTTTCGCTTATTTCCTTTTTTCCAAAAATTGTCCTGTTTAACGAATAATAGAAACTCTTTGCTTTTTAATTTTATTGGCTATTTCAAGTTCTATTCTTCCATCATTTTCTATTATACTTCCTAGATGTGCCATGGTAGTCACTTCCTCCAGGGCTTGGTTCTTATATGTAATATTATTTTGTCCTTGCACTTCTCTTTTATTTATATACATTATTTTGCTTTTATCTACATTTATCTCCATTTTTAGCTTTTCTATTTCGTCTATCTATACATCTATCAATTTTTACATTTCGTTGTCGCCGCCCGCTATAAGCACTAGGTCATCAGCATATAATAAGCTATCCATTTTGATTGGAATCATATTTCTATATCCCACTTCAGTCTGTAGATACCGTCAGTATCGGACCTATAAACACCCTGAAAATGAGACTTAAAAATTTCCACAATAGTCTATCCATCCGTCCCTGTTAGCTCGTCTAGATTTATTAAGGTAGGGGTGGCCTTGCCCCCCTTTTTACTGTTAATGAAATTTCAAAATTGTTTGGTGTTATGCTTTAAATTTGTCTCAATATTTTTAACATACTGCAAGTAGCAGTTGCTGTTTAAGATATTGGATTGGGTTCTTAACTCCGAAAACTTCTGATAAGTTTCCCACCGACGGGTTTTTTTGTATTCTTTGTGACTCAATTTCTTTTTTAAGATAGGATGTTTAAGTTCATCAGAAAACCACTTCGGGAACTTCGGATTTTTGGAACGAACCACAGGGACATACAGACTAATACCAGTATACTGACATATATGACAGTATTTTCAAAATTATTAGAACCAAATAAAATTATCTGCAGGAATAAATAATTTCGTAACTGAACTGAACAATCATTGCGCAAGTCCAGCTTGCACTTGATTGGTTTATTTTATTTAGATTTATTAATAGGAAGTGGTCATGGTAAACTTTCCAAATTTTATTACTTTTTTGCCAATCTGTATAATATTTCATAGTTTCTACGAGAACAAAAGGCCTTATTTATACCAATCTTAAGAAAACAAGCTATCAAAATGTGAAGAGCTCATCAAAATATGCATTAAGTTGTAAAACTACAATATTATAAAAATGATGATAAAATTCCGTTGTATCGTCTTTCTTTTATGACAAGCAGTTCTTTATAAATTTATTTTCTGGATTATAGGTTTAGAGAAACATAGTCTCATAAATATAGAAACGATTTATATATTCACTATTAATTTTACATATTTAAATTTACTTTCTGTCTTTCTCTTATATTCTTTCACCCTGCCGGGTGTCGGATAATAATTTGTCTATGTATCTGCAATTGTAGGTTCCATCCTTTTTATCTAGTCCTTTCACTTATCCCTGTCCATCAGCATTCTGTTCATTTTTTCTATCGTTTTCTCCTTTGCTTTAGCTATCTCTTCAATGCCCCTCATCCAAGTTAGTCTTGGTCTTCCTCTTTTCGCTTCTTTGCTGTTTTCATTTCCAATATTCTTTTTGGTACATGCCCATACCATTGCAATTGCCTTTTCTCAATTTTTTGCATTATTGACTCTTGCACTAGTTTCCCTCTAATTTCTTCATTTTGAGGTGGTCCAGCTTAGTCTTTCCTCCTATCTTCCGGAGATATTTCATTTCTGCTACTATCAGTTTAGACCTATATTTTTGTTTCACTTCCATATAATATCATTGGGTTCACTATTAAATTATATATTCTTAATTTTATTCTTTCGCTTATTTCCTTTTTTTCCAAAAATTGTCCTGTTTAACGAATAATAGAAACTCTTTGCTTTTTAATTTTATTGGCTATTTCAAGTTCTATTGTTCCATCATTTTCTATTATACTTCCTAGATGTTCCATGGTAGTCACTTCCTCCAGGGCTTGGTTCTTATATGTAATATTATTTTGTCCTTGCACTTCCCTTTTATTTATATACATTATTTTGCTTTTATCTACATTTACCTCCATTTTCAGCTTTTCTTCTATCCATACATCTATCAATTTTTGCATTTTTGGTGTCTCCGTCCGCTATAAGCACTAAGTCATCAGCATATAATAAGCTATCAGTTCTGATTGGCATCATATTTCTATATCCCACTGCAGTCTATAGTTTAGACGTTCTTCGTTTCGTATTTTTGAGTAATCTGTCCACTACTATTACAAAAATATACGGACTCAAACTGTCTCCTTGCTTAATTCCCTTCTTCATTGTAAATGTAGTGTCTGATCTATTTCCATTTGCTTGCACTTCCGCTAGTGTGCCTTCTTGGCTTTATGATTTGTATTAGTTTCTTAGACGGCTCTATTATTTTCAAACAGTTTTCTACCGCTTGTCTTTATACTGAGTCAATAGCCGCCCTTAGGTCCATAAATGCGAGTATGAGTTCTTCTCCCGTCTCTATTTTCCCTTCTATAAGTTGTCTTAATACAAATATATTATCTGGGGTTTGTCTCTTCTCCCTGAATGCTGTTTGCTCATCTTCTAGTTTGGCGGATCCAATATGACGACCAGAGGATCCGTAATTCATTTAATTTCTTCGAGTAGTTTAGAATTTTTGTGTGTTTCAATAACCGTTTTCTTCCTACCTGGATGTTTATATAAATACTTTATACTTAAAGCTTAGACTCTTATCTTTCATTTCTCACCTTTAAATATTTTTTTTATTTTAAGTTTAAGTTGTATAAATAATAATAAGCAATAAATACGTTTATCATTAACACTTGTTTAAGAGCAAAGTTACAAAAAAAGGGAAAGTGGTTTTAAGTTTTTAATGATTTTCTAATGTCAAATACACTTTTAACTGTAACTAAAATAAAAAATTGTCGGACACTTTTTAACCATTTCGTACTGCTTTGAACATAAAATTGCCGACGGCGCACTATAGCAGCAAATTTTCATATTTTAAATCTCAATTTTTAAATAATAAATTATAAAGCAACAAAAATAAAAATAACCGGTCAAGTGCAAGTTGAACTTGCGCAATTAGTGTTCCGTACGTTGATTGCTTTTCAAATAAAAAATTTTGTTACAGAGGTATAAAAATGATCAGTGACTTCACAAAACAAACCACAAATGAGTTTTCAACAAAGTTTGTTTCCAATCTTTACTGAAATCTGATGACCTTGAAATTTTTGTTTTTTTTAATATACCAGATAAATTATTAAAGGTAATGCACTCGTGATAATTTTCGTTCAATCTATACCCCGTGGAGAATATTCCAGAATTTTTTCAAAATTTTTTGATAACACAGCCCCACAAAAAAAAAAGTGGGGTATACTTTTGATGCGATATATCAGATCCGTAGTATTTTTGCCCGATGATCACGAATCTGACGTCAGAATATCGCCATCACATCTCAATTTTTTTTTCTAACCTCAAAAAATAGGTAAAAATTAGTAAAAATTAAGAAAAATATACTCCTAAAAAATTGATTCAAGCTTTTTCATGAATCCAAAGATGTATTAATATGTATTTGGACACGCTAAGCTAATATTCATCGGTTGGATTAAGCCATACAGTTCTGTTTTCTTTCTAACCTCAATAAATCAGACAGATATAGTGCTTCTCGAATGCAAAAACGAATTCAAATTAAAATTAAACCGATTCTTACCAAATTTGGTACACGTGGGTTTTTTGGGTTGCTGATCATGAATCTGAGGTCGGATTTGCGAAATTCAAAATGGCGGATCCAAGATGGCGGACAAAATTTTTGAAAACCAACCGATTCCTACCAAATTTGGTATACAGTTGGGGAATCCTCAAACCTGATACCCTTAAACCCTAAACCCTGAAACCTTAGACTCCCACACCCTGTAACCTCAAAAAATAGACCTCAATAACCCTGTAACTTTAAAAATGAGACCCAATAAACTCAAAACCAGGACTTTTAAACCATATACTCTCAAATAGTAGACCCTTAAGCCCTAGAATTGCGAAGGTTAGACCCGCGCCTAACTTTCCTTTTTTTGGCTGTATCTTGTTCTTTTTTCCGCGAATGACCTATTCAAAGGCTTTCTGCCCAAACGCTTTTGAGGACTTGTTTCTCTTTTTAGCGACCAGCAATAGTCCTCTAGCATATGGTCATCCCATCGTCCTTGATACCGATTTTCTATGATTTTCAGATCTTGGTGAAAACGTTCCCCTTGCTCCTCACTGTAGTCACCAAGATTATCTGGGAAATCATCGATGTGGGAGTCCAGGAAATGTAATTTTAGATTCATTAAGCAACCTAATGTTTGAAAATTTTTTACCATTTTCTCGACTATTTCTTTGTACTTAGGACTTTTATTATTTCCCAAAAAGTTTGTTGCGACTTCTTTAAAACTAAGCCAAGCAGCTTTTTAAACTTTATTCATTTTAGTAACAAATAATGAATCTTGAAACAATTTTCTTATTTGTGGCCCGTCAAATACGCCTGCCTTAATTTTAGCTTCAGAAAATTTCGGAAATTTTTTATGCAAATATTTAAAACATGGGCCGTTTGTATCTAATGCTCTCGTGAATTGCTTCATAAGTCCAAGCTTAATGTGAAGCGGGGGGATAAGAACTTTTCCTGGATCTACCAATGGTGGAAACAATACATTATTTTCACCAGGAGTGAACGATTCTCTTGTTGGGCAAATTTTTTTTTTTATAATGACGTTCCCTGTCTCTGCTATTCCACAGACATTTATAACAGGGATAAAGTGTAAACCCTGACTGTTGGCCAAGCAATATTGTTACAATTTTCAGATCTCCATAAATTTTCCAGTTATGATCAGCATATTTTATTTTTATCAAAAGCTGCTTCATTTTTTCATATTGCTCTTCCATAACTGTGGAATGAGCAATCGGAATGGGAGCGTAAACGTTGGTATTATGCAGCAAAACTGCCTTAATGCTCCGTTTAGAAGAATCAATGAACAGTCTCCATTCTTCAGGATCGTATGAGTTATTTTGAAATTCATCCATTAGACCTTTTACATCGGTACAATATGAAAGTGACAATTCCTCGTCCATTGTGAAATATTTTCGAAATTCTTCTTCTCTGTTTCTATAATAAGAAATCGTAGCTTCTGGCTTAAGTAAATGTCTTTTCTTTAAAAAGGAAGCAAGATGCTCTGAACCATCTTTGGATAAGCCTAAATCTCTGACTAGATCACTAAGTTCTGACTGTGATACGAGTATTGGTTCTGGTTTACGGTTGTATGGTAAAAATTCTTTATCTGTGTCACTATTATATGATAGGTTGTCACTAGAACATTCATTAGTAACAGTGTTTGAATCTTTTTCGACGTCTCAATGTTTTCGGCATGAACTGATAAGGTGAAATCATTTGTTTCCATAACATCAGCATCAAGTGGTTCAGGAGGCGGAATTAGTTTAGTTGGTCTTGTTACTGTCGAAACATCGTTATAATAGTGCTTTTATTTTTTCAGTTATGCCTAGATACAACATTCATACAAAAGTAGCAATCATTTTCACTGTATGGTCTATTCCATGTTGCTGGTCTGGAATATTTAATCGCCTTCTTATTGATGTACAACATTATTTTGCAAGAACTGCAAATGATGTGGGGAACCCAATCTGTATCCTGGTGCTGTATTTCAATGTTAAAACAATCCTTATATAAGGTTTTAATCTTATCCGTTATCGGTGACCCCATTTTACTCAATACGTGTTGACAGCAAATATAACAAAATGAATCACTGTTTTTATCACACTTATGAAAAGTCCTTGTACCGTGAAACCGTTTTCTTGTAACATTATACTCTACATGAGCCAAGTCACCCACACATGAAGAGCTACGGTCGCCGGAGGACGACGGCTGCGGGCCCGCTTTCCCACCCTGACCAACCGCCTATACCGAGTCCCTACATCGTAATTCTCTTTCTTCTACCTGCCATGACGGCATCTAAGCCGTTATCCAGGGACTCTGCCGGCTAGTAGAGTACCACCGTTGCCCACCGTCACCACGTGGAGGTGCCCTGGATGCAGGTAGAAGAATAAAAATCGACCGATGAATTTTCTCGGCGTTCAAAATGGCGCGAAAACATCTGCCATCTTGAATTTTGCAAATCCAACCTCAGATTCGTGATCAGCGACCCAAAAAATCCCCGTGTACCAAATTTGGTAAGGATCGGTTGAATTTTAATTTGAATTCGTTTTTGCATTCGAGAAGCACTATATCTGTCTGATTTATTGAGGTTAGAAAGAAAACAGAACTGTATGGCTTAATCCAACCGATGAATATTAGCTTAGCGTGTCCGAATACATATTAATACATCTTTGGATTCATGAAAAAGCTTGAATCAATTTTTTAGGAGTATATTTTTTCTTAATTTTTACTAATTTTTACCTATTTTTTGAGGTTAGAAAAAAATTGAGATGTGATGGCGATATTCTGACGTCAGATTCGTGATCAGCGGGCAAAAATACTACGGATCTGATATATCGCATCAAAAGTATACCCCACTTTTTTTTTTGTGGGGCTGTGTAAGTACTTTTCGAGATAAGGCGGGTGGACAGCGATTTTTCGCGATTTTTTTGAAAATAATACAAAGAAAAGTGCGCGCAAGTATTACATTATATATATATTTTTTACTCATGTTTTCACAAGCTTTCATTTGACACCACACTCGATTACCTAGTAAAAAATTTTTTTTTACTTCCGATTTCACCCCCCCCAAAACTAACCCCTTAAGTCAAAATTTCCTATATTATTACCAAATTTCAACTTTCTATGTCAAATAGTTTCCGAGAAAATCGGGTGTGACAGACGGACAGACACCGAAGTGTTCTTACAAGTGTACGGAACACTAATTATTAGTATCATCGGTAACCTGAAAGTTTCCTCTTTAAAAGGGGTGCGCGTAGACCTTCAAACTAACCTGTTTGGCGCGTTACACTTTTTGAATCGCCTATCCGAATTTTTAATAAATTCACACGCTAATAAAAAAAAATCCGAGAAAAGATTCTATATACTATTTTTTTGTAAAATTTTCCGCTCTTTCGCGTGGTCCTATTAGTTTTTCGTTATTTTTATTTTTCGAGATATTACCGAAAAACCGAATTTTTTATTTTATTTTGGATTTTGTGGGCTTAGCGTACACCAGACGAATTTTTTTTCATCGTATTTTACGTCCAAAAAACTACCTGTGTGCGAAAATGCAGCCTGTTAACACGTAAGAGCTCAAAACCCTTGGCGACTGGGCTATTCGTATTTCCCATCAGGATTCAATATATTAAACGATTTTCATAACACTCGGTATATATATACAGTAAAATAGAGGAAACGTGATAATATATTACGGAATATCTGGTAACCTGCACTTGAAAGAACACTGCATGAAAATTGGATTGTTTGTTTTTTCTAATAATCGGGCACAGTTACGTACAGGATTATTAATTATAATGTTTGGAAGATTTGGGCAAAAATGCTAAATACAGAGGTTGTAGCGTTTTTAAAGAGTTTTTACAAGGAATTAAAATAAATTTGGTTTCTGGCGTATGACATATGTATTTTAAAACATCCGATATATTAATTTTTAGTGTTAGAGTGTGCAAAATGACGATAAAGAAACTCTTTCTCTAACTTTTTCGACATTGGCAATGCACGTTTGACAAATACGAAACTCAAAAATGCCGTTGGTTTATGTTACGAATTTTAAGTTCAAACCAAGTGTCAGTTTTTACGGATTTGTTCGAAATATTTGTCAAAAATGTTCATAACAAAAGATAAACCAATTAGAACACAAAAAAAATTACGAACGGAAAATAAGAATTCCTAGCTTAAATATATGTAAAAAAAAAAAAACCGGTCAAGTGCAAGTTGAACTTGCACAATTAGTGTTCCGTACGTTGATTGTTTTTAAAATAAAAATTTTTGTTAGGGTGGTATAAAATGATCAGTGACTTCACAAAACACACCCCAAATGAGTTTTCAACAAAGTTTGTTTCCAATCTTTACTGAAAACTGGTGACCTTGAATTTTTTTTTTTTATATACCAAATAAATTATTAAAGGTGATAATTTTCGTTCAATCTATACCCCATGGAGAATATTCCCGAATTTTTTCAAAATTTTTTGATCAGTACTTTTCGAGATAAGGTAGGGGACAGCGATTTTTTAAAAGTAATGCGAAGAAAAGTGTGCGCAAGTATTACATTATATATATTTTTTACTCGTGTTTTCACAAGCTTTCATTTGACACCACACTCGATGACCTAGTAAAAAAAATTTTTTTTCACTTCCGATTTCACCCCTCAAAACGAACCCCTTAAGTCAAAATTTATGTTACGGTGGTATAAAATGATCAGTGACTTCACAAAACACACCCCAAATGAGTTTTCAACAAAGTTTGTTTCCAATCTTTACTGAAATCTGATGACTTTGAAATTTTTGTTTTTTTATATACCATATAACTTATTAAAGGTAATGCACTCGTGATAATTTTCGTTCAATCTACACCCCGTGGAGAATATTCCAGAATTTTTTCGAAATTTTTTGATAAGTACTTTTCGAGATAAGGCCCGGGACGGCGATTTTTTCGCGAATTTTTAAAAATAATACAAATAAAATTGCGCGCAAGTATAATATTATATATATATTTTTTTACTCGTGTTTTCAGAAGCTTTCATTTGACACCACACTCGATGACCTAGTAAAAAAATTTTTTTTTTTCACTTTCGACTTCACCCTCCAAAACTAACCCCTCAAATCAAAATTTAATTCTCAAAACTACATGGCTCTGATGAGGCCATCAATTCCTATATTATTAACAAATTTCACCTTTCTACGTCAGATAGTTTCGGAGAAAATCGGGTGTGACAGACAGACAGACACCAAAGTGATCTTATAAGTGTTCCGTACGGAACACTAAAAATGAACTTCATCTTAACTGTCCAACTTTTAAATAAGCAAGTTAGAGGCAAGTTTCGCTTATAATCAATAACCCAGTACACACATTTATACATTAGCTTAAACTTTGACTGTTGAAATACCTTCTTGATCTACTGAGTGCTTCAAAATTGTAGCAGGTTAAGACATGTGTTCTGATTTACGTGATTTGTCTATTTGTGCTTTGTTACAAGCTCAAAATAATTCAACTTACAACCCCAATCGATGGACTGTCAATATATTTACCTTTATTTTTGTCAGGTATAATTTTATTTAGTAGAGTGGTATCTTCGGCAGTACGTTCCATAGCCATAGTCCATCCATGTGCTTTACAGGTGGCATATGCTTGCAAAAATTCCATCTGAAAATTAATCATTATTATATTATAATTTAACGATGGGTAAAGTAATTCAAGAGTGACATAAATTACAAATTGTACAATTGAAAATTTAATTAAATGTTTAATTTTCACACCACTTCAAATCAGTGGTAGTAGTTGGAAAGCTTAGTGCCAAGCAAACAAACCGCGAAGATCCATTTTGAGTAACTCTAAGTAATTTCTTTAAACTTTTTCAACTACCCAAGCTAGAGTAATGACTTTCTCTTTTTAAAGTATTACACAGGGGAACAGCTGTTTTGGTGTCGAGGTTTTTTGAGCTGATTCTATATCAATTCGATGTCCTGAATTCAAATAACGTATTCATTTGTACCTAGGAGCTCAAATTTTTAAGATATACAATTTTAGAGAAATATAAGTTACATTAGTGTAACTCAAATCCGTAAGTGTAGTAAACAAAAGTAGATACGAAATTTTTATTTTAGTTATACAAAATACAATATTATGTCGTACTTACAAACAAAAAAAAACATTGAAGAAATGAAATAGTCACTCAACACTTGGAAAGCTTCTTTTCCGCGACATTCTTGAATGTTTTTTTAAACAGTCCCTTTTTAAACTCCAGCAGTAATCTGCCATCATGTGCATGTCCCATCTTCCTTGGTAGCGGTCCTCCATAACTTTAATATCTTGGTGAAATCTTTCACCTTGTTCCTCACTTATGTCTCCTAAATTTTCTGGAAAACGGTCTAAGTGGCTGTGTAAATAGTGTATTTTAATACTCATATTGCACCCTAAGGATCTGAAACTATTAAGCATCTTGTTAACCATTTCAACATAGTTTTGAGCTTTATGTTTGCCTAGAAAATTTTCTACAACTGCAACAAATGATGTCCAAGCTTCTCGTTCAACTTGATTCATTGAATTTATGAAGGCAGGATCCTTAATTAATTGTCTTATTTGTGGGCCGTCAAATATCCCTACTTCGAGTTTTTCTGTGCTCAACTGATGCATTTTTACTCCTATATATGCAAAACAAGACCCATTCTTATCAAGAGCCTTTACAAATTGCTTCATTAAGCCCAACTTTATATGTAATGGAGGAAGTATGATTTTTTCTCTTTCAACCAAAGCGTCGTTAATGACATTCTTTTCCCCAACGTCCATGTTTTCTCTCTGAGGCCAATCTTTTCTAACCCAGTGGTGTGTTTTGTCCCTACTATCCCAGAGGCACAAGAAACACGGATATTTCGTGTAACCACTTTGCTGCCCAAGAAGAAAGTTTACCATTTTTAAGTCTACACAAATCATCCATTGATGTTCGTAATACTTTATCTTCTGCAAGACCAAAGCTATGGTATTATATTCTTCTTTCAGTTTCGTTGAGTGAGCTAGTGGTATTGAACCATATTTATTCCCATTATGTAGAAGGACACATTTTAAACTTCGCTTTAAACTGTTAATAAATAGGCGCCAATCATCTGGAATATATTCAGAAAGTCCCATTTCTTTCATGAGTCCCCTAATTTCGTGACAAAATACAAGATTGTCTTCTTGAGAAAAGAATGGTAGCAGATCTTTTTCTCTTGTACGGTAAAAGGTAATTTTGGTTCCTCGTTCCAGTAAATTTTTGTCGTTCAACCTAGAAGCCAGTACTTCAGAAGCTTTTTTCGATAAATTGAGATCCCTGGTGAGATCATTTAATTCATTTTGATTGAAGCGTTGAGGAACTGATGACGTCCCCTCATAGTCACTGTTAGTTTCATTAGCATCAGAACTTTTATTAGCATCAGAAGAGCGATCAGAGGGAAAATATTCGTCATCAGAGATAAGTGGTAGCTGATGAAATGTTGGAATCGGTATTTCATCTGAGTGCGGGATAGGGCGTATTGCCGAGTCTAAATTGGGATAAGTCCACTTACTGCGGTTATTTCGATTGATTCCATTAGTATTTACAAAACAGAAATAACAATCATTGAAGTGGTTTTTTGGTTCTCTCCAAACCATTGGTACGCCGAATTTTAGACATTTTTTTTTCCCGGTAGTCCACTGCCGTAAATACTCTGTACAAGTTTTACATACGAGATGCGGGGGCCCACGTTTTGTCCTGATCACCAAGCTTAACTCCAAAGTATCCAAGATACGCTCGCTTTACAAAGTCAGTAATAGTTTGTCTGTTTTGTTGAAACATGTATTCTCCGCATATATAGCAAAACACATCAGGTTGATTTACACAACTTCTTCTTGAACTGGAACCTGAACTCATTTTAATTCTGTTCAATAACACAAAAACACTCTTTTCTTAATATAAAATAACACGCCGAATTCGATCTACTCTCATTAGTAAGAACGCACAAACTGACGAGACTTACCCGAGTTAGGTGATTAAAAGGGTCAGTTCAGGTACCTGATAGGCAATGGTTCCACTATTTATAGATTTACCTGGAATTTACTCAATTACAGACTGACAATAAAACCATTGTACCTACATTAATGAATATATAATAATTTTAGGACTCTCATAAATGAATATACTGAATAAAAACCACATTGGTAGATAAGTTGATGTATCTAAAAAAGTAGAGCTGATAGAGAAAAACGGATTGCATGTATAGATTTAACGTCCCAAATATAGTTAAAATCAGCTCTAAAATCCCAGGCACCAAAACGAAAATATTTTTTCAGGGCAAGTGTTATCTATCTAAAAACCACATATCTATGTCTTCTCTTTGTCTCGCGGACGCAAGTGAAGTGAAGTGGGGTCTTCAAGTTAATTCGGACAACTCGAATCGTCCTTCACAATTAACTATTTTAAATTTTAAAATAATAAAAATTTCCTGCCACTGCCTCGTAAAAATCCTAACAATGGAAATTAGCACACCGATAGCCGATACCATTTCTATCTAAGTCAATCGTTCCTTGGTCGATTCCTTCTTCCGATTACTTTCAGCTAACCATAATTATCTAAGCAGAAATACACCATTTGCCCGCGGCATCTGATTATTGCCTCCATTACTGTTAATAAATTTCAGGTTCCACTGACGAACCATTAGTAAAGCACATCAGATCATCATAACGGAGATTAATTTCCTGTTTTTCCGCTGTTATGAAGATTAATACTATATTAACTCTTAGTTGAGCTCCTATCTCAATAACCCTGAAACTATACACAGAAATCTTCTCCTTCGCTTTTGAGGCGATTTTGGTATATCTTAGGTAGTTGATCCTTTGCCAACATCTATATTCCAGCATCCATAGGTGCCAAGGTCTCATTCGTTCTTCGTCTTCTTCTTCATCCATCATCGTATTCGACATGCAGTGATTTTAATGCTTCCCATGGATGATTTCTTGTTGATTAATTCCTCTTGCAACTGCATTTTTTCATCGGGATTTGTTTCGTGTTACTTTGTGGGTCTTTTCTAAGGTTGTGTCCAATAGTTTTATGACAACAACTATCCATCCAGTGGGTGATCTTCTCCTTCATTTTCTGAACCACAAATCTTTTTATGGTGTCGCTACGCATGATGTGATCGAAGAATCTTAATATTCGTTAATATGTCATATTGGATAGTCTCTAGGTTGGCTGGATTCCTTCCAAAACAAGTGCAATGGTTCTTCTAGTCGTCTAAGGTATTTGAAGCATTCTGTGCCAGCACATCTCGAATACCTCAATTCGCCTTCGTTCTGCTTGACGAATGACCCATGTTTTAGAAGTAGATTCAAAGTCTGAAAATAAAAGTGTTTATACAAGTTTATTTTGGTTGTTTTCGTAATATTTCCGTTCCTTCAGATGTTTGTTAACTGTTCGACCAAGTTGATTACGGCATCTGATCTCATATTCTCTATCGCCGTTATCATGTAATACTGCTCCTAAGTAAACAAATGATTCAGCTACGTCACATTGAGAGATAACGGCGGGTTTTTAGTCTAAGATGTTCCTGCTATCTATAATCATTATTTTACACTTTTTATAGTTAATTTACAGTTGTTATTCCTGTCCATCCTGTGAATCTGTGCAATAGTTGCCCCATTTTCTGTATATTTGGTGTTATTAATATTGTGGTTTATTGTAAAACAACTGAAAATAGGCAAAGCCCATATTTTAGCAGTCTACCCACTATTTTCTTATTCTTCGTCCATCCATCCCGACACGCGTTTCGCGGCTCATCAGTCGGGCTATGATCGACAAAAAAGAGAACAGAATTTTTGGTACTTATTCCGGTCCTTGCGGAACATAATGGTAAGATACAACGAACTGTATCAAATACGCATACAGTAGACCCCCGGTTATCCGAGGTAACGTGAGGGGGCACCCTCCTCGGATAACTGAAAACTCGGATAATCTGGATTTGTTTTTTATTCATTCAAGAAATAAACACCAATACTTTAAACCGATGTATTAACGTTTTTAACATATAAATACAATATAAAACAGTGAAATAGGTATCTATGCGCTTCTGTTTCATATTGCATCTTCTTTTTCTCGTTGCGATGTTTCTCCATCTATTAAGAAGAAGCAAATCCGCTGGGATTGCCTATGGTTGTTATTTGATATACCTCAAAGCTTTCTCCAAAGAAGCAAAACCTTCTTGATGAGAGATCTTAGTGGGGACTGTTCATCCACCGCCGCTTCGTCATCGTCATCGTCATCTGATTTTTCGGTTTCCTGAAAGGCATTCGTTATTTCTTCAATATTCATTTCTTCTTCTAAATCATCTGCTGTAATCCATTCAACAACATTTTCTCTTGTCACATTTTCGCAACCTTTTAATTTTTGCATTAATTCAAATAAACTTTTTTCTTTTTCTTCTATCTCGCTGTCAAAATTTGAACAGGACATTTCTCCATGTCTTCTCAATTTCAAAGCTAATTCATTTAATGGAGTATCATCTTCACTGTCATTATAGTCCTCAAAATCAATAACCTTTGACCAAGATTTTTGAATAGTGGTAATACGCACAGAATCCCAAGCTTGACTTACCCAGTAAATAACATTTTTCAGTGTAACCTTTCTCACCCCATTGATAATATCCTCATTTTCTGTGTATTCTAACAGATGTTCAAGATATAAACGCTTATATTTTTTTAATGTTTTCCAGAATGCCTTGATCCATTGGTTGCATTATGCTGGTTACATTTGGAGGAAAAAATTTTACAATTTCGCCCACATGAAGTCCTTCTCCAGGGTGAGAGGGGGCATTATCCATTAACAAAATTGCTTTAATAGGAAGACGGTTTCTGTTCAAAAATTTAGTCACAGATGGCACGAACTCTTCTTCAAACCAGTTAGTAAATAAGGTCGCATCCATCCATGCGCTCTTCTGACTTTTGTAATAGACTAGTAGGGCTTTGGGTGAGATGTCTTTTAAAGCTCTTGGACGTGCAGACTTGCCAGTCACCATCAGTGGGATTTTGTGCTTGCCAGATGCATTGGAACATACCATTATAGTTAATTTTTCCTTACTTCGTTTGTGCCCAGGAGCTCATTTTTCCTGTCGAGATGCCAATGTTTTTTGATGGAAGCATTTTATAATTCAGACCAGTTTCGTCACAGTTGTAAATTTGATCACATGTGTATCCACAATCTTCGATTTGCTTTTTAAAGTTCTGTTTAAACTTCTCAGTTAATGACACATCGGCAGAAAGTTTTTCACCACATACAGTCAGTTGTCGTACACCGTACCGTTTTTTCCAGCGGTCAAGCCGTCCAGAACTGACGGTAAACTGATCTATCTCTGGAAATTGCCTACTAATCATTATCGCTTTCTGTTTTAAAATTGGACCTGACAGGGGCACACCTTTTGATCACTGTTAGCTAAACCACATAAATAAAGCTTCGTTAACCTTTTCATAGTCACCGGTTTTCATTGATTTTCTTCCTGAGGACAAGGAGGCTTGATTTATACACCATTCTTCTATTTTTGTGCGGTTTCTTTTCCAATCTCCAACTGTTTTACCAAGTATAAGTATACCTCACCTACTCCATAATCTCGTGCAGCAACTTTAATTGTCTCTCCTGCTTCAATTCTTCTGATGGCTTTTAATTTTTCTTCAATAGGAACGACGATTATTTTACGCTTGTTTTGCTTCATTATAATACGACAAACAAAAAATTCAAACAAAGCAGTTCGTATTAATTACACTTAACTACCAGAGCTCCAACCAAATAAATTATGTGAGTATACTCGCATTTCTCCGTAGTAAATGCTATAACGCACTGCATTCACGCAAATTTAAATGCTGAAAGAGTCCAAAAACATAAATAGGGGAACCCCTTACACGGGCCAGGGGGATTCCCCGAAGGCCCCGACGATTTTAAATGGAAATATGTACATACATATTTTAGAAACTCGGTTAATACGCAGCATAGACGCACGTACCTCGGATAATCAGGTTCTTATACTGGCTCGGTTAATCGGGGTTCTATTGTACCTAGTACTCAATCGATGGCTGACACGGCAGCCACAAGCCGACAGAATGCTTGGCACAGCCAACACTAAAGGCAGGCAGCGCGATTCGCGAGGGACCAACCTCAGACCTTATGTGGTTTATTGTAAAGCAACTGAAAATAAGCAAAGCCCATATTTCAGCAGTTTACCCACTTCAGTTGTTTTACAATAAACCACATAAGGTCTGAGGTTGATCTCTCGCAAATCACACTGCCTGCCTTTAGTGTTGGCTGTGCCAAACACTCTGTGGGCTTGTGGCTGCCGTGTCAGCCTCCAATTGAGTACCAGATATGTGTATTTGGTACAATTCATTGTATCTTACCATCGTTTTTAATATTGTATCGTACGCAAATAGCAGATTGTCTCATTCCTTACGCACTCAAAAAAAGTTGGAAATTTTAAATTTAGCATTTTAAAACTTGTAATAGCTATTTACCGAGATATTTGAAACAAAATATTGTTTCTTATTCTCTGCACTTCTATGCTCCGTAAATACAAAATCAGCCATTCCCATGAATAGTACCAAAATATTTAAACCATTTAACATTGCGTACCACTTTTTTATAACCAGTTTTTTAAATAAATCTAAAATAAAGTAAGGATTGTTCCACTTATAAATATTTTTCTACGTATTTCGCTATAAAGATAAAAAAACATTAACCGAAACGAAAAGAAACATTATGTTGCAACCATAAAATAATTATTGATATCTCTGTTCACGACAAATATTTTTTTCATGACATGAACACTCAAATAATAACTAATTAATTGACATGAATAACACTTAAATATATTTTTTTTGTAGCTGATAAGAATTATGGCATTGATTAGGACTTAAGCTATTAGTCGTATAACAAACCAACCCAACAGATTTCTGGCAATTAGAACCGTTGGAGAATATTAGTCGAGAAAAGCTTTGTATTTGTTAAATTGGAGTGGTAAAGACATCTCTCCTTCTTTCGCTGGGAGAAATATTTAATTTATAAAACAACTAAAGTGTATTTGTTTGGAATTGATAGCAGAATTCTCTCATTGTAGATTCAAATATATGTTGGAGTGCATCCAAAAAAAAAAAAGATTTCTTATGCATTTTACTGGATGGTGGGGAATATTAAATTTTTGAATTATTGAACTATATTTTTTCCGCGAACCGCTTAACGGGCCTAAATATCTAAATTTTTTGCAAAATGAATTGCCCCAGCTTCTTAAAAAAGTTGATAACTTTAAAAGGGAACAAATGTGGATTCAACAAGACGGAGTTCGTACTCATTACCACCGGGAAGTTCGGGAATTTTTAAACGATCGTTACTCACAAAAATGGATCGGAAGGGATGGATTCAGTGGCCCCCTCGATCATGTGACTTAACACCTTTAGACTTCTTTTTGTGGGGCTACATTAAAGATCGTGTTAATGTGAACAACACCAGTGGATATGGAAAATAGGATACGGGATACGTGCAGGATAATAACGCCCTTGATGCTAAGGAAAGTGAAGGAAAATATATTAAAACGACTAAACATAATGTGTTCAAGTAGACGGGCATATTTTTGAACATTTATTACCTCATAATAATTAATCATTAGATAAGTTAAACTATATTAAAATTATTATTAACTATTTGTTTTTGTTTTCACAATAGAGTAAGTGTATTAAAAACAATGGTAAAAAATTGAAAAATTCAAAATAAATTTAAATTAGTCGAAATGCATAAATTTATTTTGATCACCCTGTAGCATTTAACTCAAATTTCTTTACATATCTCTTTATCTTTATAGAACGGTCATACCAATTATGAGTATTCCACCTTCAGACACAATGGCGTTATTGGCAATTTTTTACAAAACTGAAAAATTAGTATTTTTTTTTAAAAAAAATTGAAATATTAGAAAAACTACTAGGTTTAGGTATATAACATTAATAATAAAAAAGTTATAAAATTTTACGCACGATTTAAAAATAAATAAATTAGAAAATAGGATGTTCCATTTAAAAAAACATATGTTAATCGGCCACACTTTTTTGAAGTACCCTGTATACTCAAAAATAATTTTAAACTGTGCACCTTAATATTCCCTAAAACTATTATATTCAAGATTTTTTCGTCATTCCCGAAACAAATGAGATAATGAACTTTACTCTATCGCTGACTCACCCTGTACATTAAAAATATGTAATCGTCATTCTTTTGTATTATTTACTCAATAATCTTATTATAATATTTTTTCTTAAATATGCATACTTTTTGCAGCGTCCTGGTGTATGTAACTCCTTAAAACAGCCATGTTGAAAGCTTCAGAATCTTCATACAAGACAGTTGTGTGATGTATTTCGGAATTTCTTATAAAGTTTCTTTACAAACTGCGCATAAATGCCACTGTCCGCCACCATGTTCCTTATTGCTGCATAAACACATTTTCATGAAATCAGAAATTTAGTGTACTAATTTCAATTTCATTTTAGGTCAACATTTTATGCAAATCTAGGTTTTATTTACAAGGTTTATATCTTATCGTAACTGTACAATCTCTTTTCGCCATGTCTGAAAGGTAACACTTCCTGTAGGATAAACATCAGTGAAATATCGTTGAAAACTATCTCGGATTTATATTATTTACATTTTCTAGCAAAAGGAGTTTTACACTTATGCATGTTCTATTAAGATGGTTGTCTAGTATGTAGCCTTCTTGAAGCTTGCTCGCTGAGTGATGTTTTAAGGACCTTTCAAAGATCTTTTGTGGTAGATTGCATGTAAGAATCTAGTAATAAAATCATAAAACTTGTAACATTCTTATTTACATGAAAAATGAAAATTTCTTGGTTTCCTGTTTCGTTTTGTAATTCCTTTTCTTGGTAGTGTTACTTATGGCTCATCAGAGGTCCGACAGTAGAGTAAGTGCTATTGCCAAATTTATTATACAGTCAATTTGTAGTGGGAAAATTCCAGATTGCTTATGATTTTTGATTGTATGAAGATGCTATATAAAGTATGTAGGGTCTCAAGCATTTTACTTATTGTAAAAGTAATATTTAAACCTCGAAATCAACGAATTTTTAAAAATTTTATGAACATCCTCTGTATAAATCAGAAAAAGTAAAGAATTTTACAAAATTCTAAAAGATTCTACTGGCAAATTACAGAGAAACAACATATTTCTTCCATGTTTTAGAATATTCTACTCATTAATGAAACAAAATTATAGAGAAAAATAGTGTATTTGCGAACTAAAATTCTCGATAGGTTTTACAGTACCCAAGGCCTTCGTTTATTAAGTAACTTTTTATTTACCTAGATAATTTGAACTGATTAATGTTTAACTGAAATTATTTATGCTTTACTTTGAATTGTTGTGGCTGTTACTTGATAAATGTAATGAAAGACTGATATTGTCTTGACTTAACGATAACCAGACATTACAACAAACACACAAATTTTCTATTTTTCACAAACCCTCACATACAGATACTACAATAAACATAAAATCAGCTCACCCCCTACAACACAAATTGGCAGCTTACCACAGTATGTTACATAGACTTGTAAGTGTCCCCTTATCTGTAGATGATTTTAATAAAGAATTAAATCTAATAAAACAAATTGCTGTTAACAACGGATATTCTCCTGATACCATAGACTCAATTCTAAACAAAAAATTAAAAATAAAGCTATTTCTTTAGTATACCCCCCAAGAAAGAAAGCACAGGGAAAAAATATAATGTTTTAACCTATTTTGGTAACAAGTCAGAGAAAATTAAAAAAAAACCACTTAAACAAATATAATAGAACAAACAACTCGTTAGGAAAATTCATTGAAAACGCAAGGGAAAAACAAAATATATCAAAAAAATCTGGAGTGTATCAGTTGAATTGTGGTTCTTGTCATAAAAGTTACATAGGTCAGACAGGTCGCTCATTCGAAACTCGGATTTTAGAACATAAAAGAAGCTATTTAAAAAACAAAACTGACTCAGCGTACAGTAATCATTTAACAGAATCAAATCATCTTTTTGACGATAAATTTAAAATTCTACACATACAAAACAAAGGCGTAAAATTAAACCTATTAGAAAATTTAGAAATAAATAGAATTAAAAATTCAGACATCATCTTAAACGAACAAAAAGATCTTGTCCATGGTAACTCCCCCTTACTTAATTTATACAATTAATATTCAGAATGGATTGATTGATTGATTATTTTAGTTTGGCGCGTCGATATCGAGGATCATTTGGCGCCATAAGTAGGATGTTTAAATCTTAGAATGTAGTTGTGATTCTTTGAAGAATTTAATTAAATTGGAGATATTTGTGACATTTGGAGTTAATAATTGATCAAGTGGTTTTAACAGATCTAATCTTGTCTTGATGTCTAAATATTCGTTTGAAGTTAAAATGTGGTTAATTGTAAGTATATTGTCGCAATTTGGAGTGGATGGCAATCCTAGCTTGTACATCGGCTCTTTCATTACCTTTTATGTTAATGTGGCTGGGCACCCATAAGAAAGATTTAGTGATTCCCCTATTGGATGCCATTTGTATAAGATCAGATATGGCTGTTGAGATAGGGTGAAAATGCATGGGAGAGCTGATTGATTGTAATGAACTCAAGGAGTCTGTAATGATTAAAACTTTAGTATCTAGTTTGGTGGATATTAACCATCTTAACGCTTCTTTGATGGCAAATAATTCCGCTGAAAAGATAGAGGTGTAATTATTTAACTTGAATTTAATGGTAGTGTTATTGTATATGAAAGCGGCCCGCGTTCCCTGGGCAGTCTTAGAGCCGTCTGTATAAATATGGGAAGAGTCTTTGTATTTCTCGTTGATAAGTAATAGAAAGGCTGATCTGATTATGTGGCTTGGATTTAATTTCTTGTTATATTTTCTGAGCGTATAGTCAATGAAGGGTCTTATTGCTCTCCAAGGCGGGTATATAAAAACTTTAGGAGAGTCGTTAGTTTGAATGGAGAGGTTGTGACGATTTAGGATGTTTTTAATTGTAGATGCTATGGAGTCTGGTGGAATAATTGTGTTGGGTGGCGGGTTTAAATGTAATGCTCTTTTCATGATGGGTTTAAATGAGACAGTTGAAAAGTATAACATGAGGAATCTTTGTCTTGAAAGGTTGAGAGATGGAGTAGCAGAAACACACTGTAAACTTGGAATAGGCGACGTACGAAAGGCCCCTGTAGCCAATCTGAGAGCTTGATTCTGGATTGTATCTAATTTTTTCTTGTATGAGGGTCTTGATGCATCGTATATGAAGTCACCATAATTTAATTTGGATAGTATGAGAGATTTATAAATCCTGATTAAGGTTGTGAAACTTCCTCCCCATTGAGAATTTGCTAGTAATCTCATCAAATTGATGTCCTTTGAAGTAGTCATTCTGAGATGATTGATGTGCTCCTTCCAATTCAAGGTTGGATCAAAGATCATGCCCAATATTTTGAAGTTGAGAAGTTTTAGTGGCTTTACAGTCTCTGGCCAAATTATTAGACGCACTGCAAGATTTCATGTAAAATATTAATTACCGAGTGATATTTTACCGTTTTATTATTTTAAATTGATTTGTTTTTTATTTTTATATTATCCAATCAATTACCTATTTATTTGACATAAATGAAACAGCATTCATTTAGAAAAGCATAAGTTTATTAAGTTTTAAAGAAAAGTGAAATTAATGTTAGTAAAAGTCAATATTTAGTTGAGCCACCTTTAGCCGCTATCAAAGCTTTAATTCTGCGCGGCATGCTATCAATGCAAGATTGTACTGTCTCCTGCATTTGACGATGATGATTCCACACATGAATAATCTTTTCTAGGAGCTGGGTTTTGTTGGTAATCACATCTTTAGCCACTTCTCTTTTCATCAGCTCCCACGGGGTTCATATCAGGGCTATTACCCGGCCAATCCAACAGAGGGATATTTTTTTTCTGCCAAAAAAGCTTTAACAGACCGAGCAGTGTGGCAGGGAGCTCCATCTTGCATGAAAGTGAATGGTTCCCCATTTGGAAACCATTCTCTGAGCTGCGGAATCAACCGATTTTGTAATACTTCTTTGTACTGATCTTGCCTCATTATTCCTTTGACGACGTACAGACGTCCAGTGCCCTTGCCGCTGATGACTGACCAAATCATCACTTTGGTGGGATGTTTAACCGTCGGGACGACACAGTCAGGATGAAACTTTTCTCCATGACGACGACGCACATACTGAGCTTTATTCTGCAAAATTTCGGATGTGCTTTCGTCACTGAAGCAGACCTGTCAAAAATAGGAAAAATATATAAACTTCCATGTTTATTTGCTTTATTTAACTGAAAATGATAATAATGTATCAATTATTGATTAAATTGCTGTATCTTACCGATCTCCAGAAGTCCACATCTTTGTCTTGCCATTGTTTGGCCCACTTCAGGCGCTTTGCTTTCATTGCAGCTGTTAACTTGGGCTTCCTGGCGGGGCGACAGGCCTTAAAATCTAATTCTTTCAATTTTCTTCGAACAGTGCGCTCAGAAGTATTTACGCTAGCATCCTGGAGTTGTGATTTTATTACCTTTGTGGTAGCAAATCTGTTTTCTACACAAATTTTCTTCAAACATCTCTCTGACCGTGGAGTGAAAATTGGTTTTCTACCGCATCTTTTCTTTCTTTTCGGGCTTAATTCCTTCCCTGACTCAATTTTCTTTTTTATGCGTCGTACACTAGCTTCAGAAACCTCCAATCTTCGTGATATTTCTCGGTTTGTAAATGTTTTTCGCAATCACAAGGGCCTCCACTTCAGCTTTTTTACGTGGTGAAAGATCGCCTTTTCTACCCATAATGAAAATAGTCCAATTACTTTTTTAAAACACTGCATACAAAATAAACTAATAACTGAGTAGTATAAAACTGCTAAACAAAACAATCACAGTCCATAAAGCCACAGAAACACGTCCGTACCTGACTCGATTCCGATCGCGACTGATACAGGTTTGTACTTATTTACGTTCATGTATCACTTTGTCAACACAGTGTTGCCATATGTTAAAAAATAAATACAAATATGTAGTCTACAACAATTCTTTTAAATAAAAATCAATAATATTGTAGTTTAAATATACCATTATTGCATAAAAACTCTTAAGAAACATAAAATTACTAAAAAAAATACAATGCGTCTAATAATTTGGCCAGGGACTGTAATTTAGAGCAATCTCTTTTCCTGCAAAAATGTATGCAGAATGGATTTCCCAGCAATATTTATTAGCATATAGTATATTAATTTTATTACCTATCTACCTTAGGGTATTTGTATAAATGTAACAACACTAATATTCAAATATCATTTTGTATCAGAAGAAGCTATAGTATAGCGAAACGCGTCATACAGTTTCAGGAAACTAAATAAAGTGGAAATTTGACAATATCAGCCTTTCATTACATTAAATATGTATATACAGGGTGTTCCATATGTATGGAATAATGGTTCCACAGCATTTATTAATCAGTGTATCAAGAAAATGTTTAAATAAAAGTTATAGGGTGTTATACGGCGCCTATGTTGACGCTAATAATAAAATGTTTTGAAGTGTCAGTTCGAAGAAATTACGCCATTTTCATTTTTTTTTTATGTGGAAAGCCCTATATATTATTTTATTTTTGAATCCTACTAAAAATTCTACATATTATTTGTCTAAATTGAACTGTTTTGGAATTATTGATGTTTTAAATTAAGGAGATCAAATTAAAAAATATATATATTTTAAGCTGGCTGGTGTCGAACATTTAGTCAGGTAACGACTTAATGCGTCAAAAAATGATTTATTGACGAAAATGTTTATTGCAGCATTTTGTGATACTGAAATTTCAGCGTAATATCATAATGGTACACTTAACAGAAACTGAAGGAACCCAACAGAAAGTGTGTCATCTTTTTAACGCTATTACCCAATCCCTAGTTAGCAAAACATTAAGACGATTTAGACAATCAGGTTATGTTAAGGATCGTTCTAAATCCAGACCTCGACAAGTTAAAACAAGCGATGATGAAAAGTTAGATGTTTTATTGGGAATTACAGAAAATCCCCATACAGCCACTCGTCAGCTTTGCCTAGACCACGACGTAAATAAAGGTACCTTAAGTCGTATACTGAATGCAGAAAAATTGCATCCATACAAACCCATTCTATTGCAAGAATTATCTGAAGATGACTACGAAAGTTTGCGAGGTCATGATGGAACAAATCAATAATGACCATAACTTATTTCATAATACTGTTTTTTCTAACGAGGCCACATTTTGTCTTAACGGAAGAGTTAACAGGCATAACTGGCGGTACTAGTCTACTGAGAATCCCCACTGGATAATCGACAATCATTCTCAAAAACCACAAAAGATAAATTTGTGGGCAGGGATTTGTGGACGTCCTATTATTGGTGCCTTTTTTTTGATGAAAATCTTACAGGACATCGGTATTTACAGTTAGTCCAAGAGCAAGTTATTCCAACTTGTGCAAGTCTTTTTCCCAGACAACAAAAACACAGATAATATATATTTTTTTAAATATTAATGAATTATTATTTATTTTCTCATTATTTACAGTCTAGAAAATCAGAAAAATATTCATGATTTTCCAGGATTTTTCTTATCTATGTGACCTCCTTTGTTTTTTAATTACGGCTTTACAGAGTTTCGGCATTCTGTCCAATAGTTTCTTAAGAGTTTCTTCGGTTATTTTAATCCATTCTGCTTGTAAAAGTTCCCACAAGTGATTTGGATGTTGGATTGAATTTTCGAACACACCTGTCCAAATGGTCCTACAGCGATTCGATGAGGTTCAAGTCGGGTGATTGTGGAGGCCAAGTCATCACTTCCAGGAGGTGCACAGTTTAAAATTATTTTTGAGTATACAGGAGAATGGAACATCCTATTTTCTAATTTTATTTTTAAATTTTATGTAACATTTTCTAACTTTTTTATTAATAATGTTATATTTTTTCCAATATTTCAATTTTTTTTTAAAAATACTAGTTTTAAGTGGAATACTCACAATTGATACGAGCGTTCTATAGAGATGAAAAAAAAGATATATGTGAAGAAATTTGAGTTAGATTCTACAGGGTGTTCAAAATAAATTTATACATTTCGACTATTTTAAATTGAAAAATCTAAAATTTTTTAAACGGCACACCCTGTATATTATTAGTTTTTCTGATAGATTTTACAAAACCCACCAACTTTTAGTGAGTATGTCATATACCTATTTCTAATAGTTTTCGATTTATTTTGAATTTTTCAATTTTTACCCTTGTTTTTAATGCACTTACGCTATAACAAAACAAAAAAATGTAGGCATTGTCAAATTTTGACATGTCTAATGAGCAAGTAAAAATAGTTTAATTTGTTGTAGTAAGTGACGTATAAAGGTAATAGTTATGGATTTTCCTAAAAATAAATTAATTGATATGGTTTATGGTATATACTGGGCGAGGCGGGAAAAAATTGTCTTTTCGCAGTAAGGCTTTACGGAGCGAAGTACCCTAATAGACGTATACCATCTAGAAAATCTTTTCAGTGCTTAATGGAACCATCAAACGGTAGTGGTAGCGTTGAGTATACAAAACTGAAAGTAGTAAACCAGAATGCTACCAATGAGGAAAAAAGAAATGGAGGTGTGCCATTTAAAAAAATTGAGATTAAAATACTCCACATGCATAAATTTATTTTGAACACCCTGACGCATTTAACTGAAATTTCTTTACATATATGTTTTTTTCATCTCTATATAACGCTCGTACTAATTATGAGTATTCCACTTTCAGAAACAATAGCGCTACTGGCAATTGTTTACAAAACTGAAAACTGGTATTTTTTAAAAAAAAATTGAAATATTAGAAAAACTACTAGGTTTAGGTATATAACATTATTAATAAAAAGGTTATAAAATTTTAAGCAGAATTTAAAAATAAATTAGAAAATAGGATGTTCCATTTAAAAAAAACATATTTTATACCGACTACACTTTTTTGAAGTGCTCTGTATACACAAAAATAATTTTAAACTGTGCACCTTAACATTCCCTAAGACAATTGTATTTAACATTTTGATAATGAGATAATGAACTTTACTTTGTCGTTGACTCACCCTTTATATACATAAGATATACTTCAGGGACGCAACGCTGCCAATGCCTTGGTCTCCTTCCACCTCCTAATATGGAGAGGGCATGTATGTGTATTAATCGAAATATGTAGCTGCAAGACGGAAGTGGTTTACTAATGTGTCTCATTTGTTCACTATTGTCGCTAATTGTTCTTTAATTAGCTACATACGTCTACCTACTCATTATGTGTGAAAAGCACAATCATGTTTGTTTACAAAGAAATTTCTAGGAAAAAAATAAAAATCATAATGATAGTACCAACATTTATTAATTTACAAAATATTATTTCTTTTAAAATAAATTAGTACAATAACATTATCTATATATCAATTATTTACAATAACAAGGTATGTAAGTAAAAGAAATATAATATTAAATAACTTATATGCTAAGGCATGAATTATAAGCGACTACAAGACACAATAAAATAAGAATAATAATTACAATAAAAAAATACTTAAACCTACTAATCACCATCAGATGAGTCGTCATCACCGCTCTCCCCCATTCAGTAGAATATTCAGAGAGTAAATAATCCTCCTCATTTAATTCGTGATGATGACTTACTGATGGTGTTTCGGATGGCAATGAAGGTGGGATAATCAACTGCAGAACCTCCGATGGCAAAGAAGTAAATTTTCTTCGCGGTAATTCTCTATACGAGTTGATAACAGGATCAGACGTAATTAAAAGCATTCTCAAAAGATCTGTATTTGTGGCAATACGTGACCGCTTCCTGGTGTGCCGTTCACGGAATCTACGACAGTCTTTATTTCTTGCCTCCTGGGCTTCTTCGGAGAGTTGTCCAATGGGAAGAAGAAAAGACTTTATAACTTCCGCGCTGTGTACAAGAATTTTATGCACAGTAACGGGCATGGAATACCACGAATACAGATCAAGGTATAATTTTCTAGTATCAACACAAAACTTTTCGAATTCTATATAATTTATGTCATATCTCGATGACAAAGTTCTTAAAATTACATGAAATCTACGAATAAGGTTTACGTCTAATCCTGTAATTTCGCTGCTCAATTCAGCTTTGGAAAAAAAAATCTACGTGCTGTGTTTCCATCGTTTGTGTTACCATACCCAGGTTTTGGTTTATCTACAATGAGACCCATACGATCTTTAAACACTTTTTGTATCTCTTGTGAGCGTTGCTTCACAATAGCTTTGTCGTTATCTCCCCTGACTTGCCACTTTTTTATTTCTAAACGATAGCTGATGTGAAGCAAACATTCAAACGTGCGGATCCATGCATATAAAGTAGATAAACCAAATGCAAGGCGTTCTTCGTTGCTGGGATATTTCTTTGACTCCTCGTTCATAGTAGACGGGGTGGAACCGCAAATATAACACTTTTGTGTTGAACTTGTGTCTGTTAAAGCATTGCACACTTTGCCATCAGTCATTGTCAACAACAAATCGTGTTTAACAGAGATTTGAGATCCAGCAACGTTACATAATGTTGGAAGAAGCTGACTTACTTCTTCTAAAATTTTAGAAGTTTCTTCTTTCCTAAACTCTTTTGTCTCCTTGGCAAAAATGAACTTAATAGGACGGCAATATAAAGTAGAGGAAGGTCTTGGATTTTGCCAGATAACAGTTTCGCCATCAAGCAGTCTCAAAGGGACAAATGAGTATACGAACAAAAATTCGTCTGTAGCGTTAGTGTTCTCAAATTTCTGCTTATACGTGCTATGCCCCGAACTCCCATCACAGCCCCATTTGCTTACCAACGTATAGTATGAACAAGGTAACACACTTCTAATGACTTCCGTCTGAGCTTTAACTAATCGTTCAGCCGTTTTATCCAAAATCGCGTGAAGTTTAATTTCAGCTCGAGATTCAGTCACAGAAATATATTCGTCAGAAGGACAACAAGAAGCTTTGGACTTACCTAAACTATAAAACGATGGATACACTTGATGGCCTGCTTTCATTGACCATTTTCTTGTTTGTTTATATGAGTGAGAAGTCGATTTCGAGTCCACATAATAAGCTAAAGCTTCGTCTGGTGTTAACTGACGACTTTGTTCAGAACGCTTATTCTTTTCTCTAGTTTCACTGACCGCGACGTTATGGATCTGCTTAGCAACACTTCGATGCCCTTCTTTTCGAGTAGCTAACTCAGCTGCTGTAATAAGCTCACTTGCACTTTCGGGCCTTTTCGGGGTCTATAATATATATGAATCTGTGCCTGAATGTTGTAGGTATTACATATAGAAAAATCTAGGTGAATAAAAAAGTTGCTACTTTTAAAGTTTACAATTAATCTAAAATTTGCTGGATTTATCTATACATTTACAAATTGATATTACACCAAAAGTATACATATTTTTTATAAAAAATATAAGTCATAATAGAGTACATACCTTCAACAGAATATTCCATCACAAAAAACTCGTTTCACTTTGCTACCAATTTTAAAATATGTTATCACAAGTGTGCATAAAATGCAACTAATTTGCAAATGAAAATGACCTCTCTTATAAGGGTTACTTTGACCCCCTGATAAGATACCCTTATGAGGTGATAAACAAATTAATTCTTGGAATTCGTTAAATGGGAGGGGTTGTTTACAAGTCGTTATCAGTGGTTCCTGGAAATTACGTCATGAATATTGTCCCGCTAGCATATTCTTGCCGAATCACTGTGCGGCGGCGCGACAAGGAACTGGCTAAAAACCCCAAATTAAAAATGAATAAGAGTTGATTGATTGGGCCGTTACTTTGTGGCAGTACATTTTAACAATAAAACTACTTAATTACTTTGTTAACTGTCACTAAATATGTTTGTAAAGATTTTACAATTGCGTTGTCGCGATTTCGTAGTACAACTACATTGTCAAACGTCTTAGTTAAGCGTTTGACAATGTAGCTGTACTACGAAATCGCGATAACGCAATTGTAAAATCTTTACAAATATATTTAGTGACAGTTAACAAAGTAACTAAGTAGTTTTATTGTTAAAAATGAATATGTCGAATTTACAAAACGTACTACCCCCAGGTGAGTAGAGGAAACTCAGAATCTCGCACTGCTCTTGCAGTCAATCCCATGGATTCTGGGGGGGGACATAAATTCGAAAATAAAACAAAGTCGTATACCCGCAGCACATAGACAACCCAAAAGAACAAAATGGTATATAGCAACTTATAACGCAAGAACTTTAGGATCCGAAGAAAAAAATGATCGAATTGGAAGAAGAACTGAAAAATATAAAATGGACAGTCTTGGGCTTAGCGGAAGTAAGAACAGGAGGGTCTTGTATCACCCTAAAAAGTGGCCATAAATTTTTCTATAAATGCAATGAAAGTAAGAAAATTGGGGGAGTCGTTTTACTTATACATAAAAAAATAGTAGAAAATGTTGTTCAGTTCAAAGCCACATCGGAAAGAGGGATTTCAGTAGACATACAGATGAAAAGAAGATGCAAATATAAGATCATTCAGGTATATGCACCGACATTAGACGGCGAGGAAGAAGAAATTGACCAATTCTACGAAGATATAAACAAAGCATTGCTACATCATAAAACAAGATACGTCATAATAATCGGAGACTTCAATACCAAAACGGGGAAACCAATGAATACAAATGAGAAGAGTGTAGAAAAGTTTGGTTTGGGTACGAGGAATAGCAGAGGAGAAATATTATCAAATTTTGTAAACGAAAATAACTTGCACGTTATGAACATATTTTTTCAAAAGCCAGAACATAGACGATGGACATGGCAAAGCCCAGATGGTATCACAAGACACGAAATTGATTATGTATTATCAAATGACACGAATATTTTTATTGACACGACAGTCCTGAAGACGATAAGCATTGGCAGTGATCATCGAATGCTCAAAGCAAAAATAAGAGTAAATCTGAAGTAGAAGAGATGGAGATTGATAACACATACAAAAATAAAGACACCGACAGAAATAATAAAGCAAAACACAGATGAATATATACAGCACATGGCAGCGAAAGTAAAAAACAGAAAAGCCCCGGGCATGGACGAAATTAAGAACGAAATGATCAAATATGGAGGTGATAAATTAATAGAAGAATTACATATTTTCTTTAACAAAATACTCTTAGCCAAGATTATACCATCCGAATGGAAAGAAAGCATCTTGATACCGATTTTCAAAAAAGGAGAAAGGACAGATCCAAAAAACTATCGAGGTATTAGCTTGATGAGTACGGTACTAAAATTGTTCACTAAAATTTTAGTAGAAGAAATAATGTTAACCGGAATCTGTGAAGAACAGCAAGGGTTCAGAAAGAATAGGTCTACTATAAACGCCATATTTATAATCCGCCAAATTACCGAAAAAGCCATAGAGTTTAATAAGATAGCCTTTATGTGTTTCATTGATCTCACCCAGGCATTCGATAGGGTACGGTTATCTGATGTTATAACCCAACTACAAAAAAGGGGAATTCACCCGAATATAATAAAAACTATCGAAGAGTTGAACATCAACAACCACACATATGTAAGAGTGGCAAATAAATTAAGTAATAAAATACCTATGACAACCGGAATCAGACAAGGAGATAGCCTAAGCCCAATCTTATTTAACATCATAATGGATGAAATTATAAACGAAGTAAAGAAAACTGGGAGAGGATATTGATTGGGAGAAAAAAAATAAAAATAATATGCTACGCCCATGATACAGTAATCATATCAGAAGACGAAGATAACTTATAGAGACTCCTACATAAGTTCCAACAAACAGTAAAAGTGTTTAATATGTAAATATCTGTAAAGAAAACAAAATCCCTTACAATATCTAAAGAACCGAAAAGATGCAAACTCGCGATTTATGATCAGAGTGTAGAACAAGTGATGTCCTTCAAATATCTAGGGGCAAACATAACAAGTACCAGGAACCTTAAAGAGGAAGTAAAAACTCAAACAACAAAGGCATCATTAATATTAGGATACTTAAGAGATATAATGTGGAGAAACAAATGTATGAGCACCAGGATCAAAGTAAGAATATACAAAACATGCGTAAGGCCGATCATGACGTACGCGATAGAAACCAGAGCGGAGAACATAATAACAAAACGACTCCTAAGAACAACAGAAAAGCGAACACTTAGATCGATAACAGGACATACCGTATTTGACCGGAAGAGATGTAAAGAAATAAGGGAAATGTGCGAAATACAGGATGTGGTGAGATGGGCAAGGAATAGGAGAAGAGAATGGAGAGACCATGTGGACAGAATTCCAAATGACCAGTTGGTTAAGGTTGCAAAAGGGAAGCGACCAAATACACCTCGACCGCTTGGAAGACCACCAATAAAATGGTATGAGAGCTGGTCTTCATCATCGCAATTATTTCTGGGAAACCTTTGAAGTGAACACAGGACATGGTCCTAACGTAGGAAGAAGAAGAAGACAGATTAATATCGACAAACGCTGGAAAATCATATAAAACACATTAACTAAACAGCCTACTCATGACTACAAAACAAATAGCAACATCGAAAAAAGAAAAAACACAAAAATTAAGTAAAGAGACACAAAATCTCATGAAACAGAGACGACTATTAAGAAATGATCGTACAAGTTGTAGATTAAAATTGGCAGAAATAGACAAAAAATAAAGAAAAAGATCAAAGAAGATGTCACACAGTATAGAAACTCGAAAATACAAGAAATATCGAAAGAATGGAAAAGTTTGAAATACCTAAATAAACAAATGAAGTAAGGAAGACAACAAATAATAAAACTATAACTATAACTAAGAGATCGCACAAATCAGAGATAAAGGAAGCTACAGAGAAATATTATCAAATACTTTATGACACGAAGAAATCGCCACCGCCCGGGAAAGAATAAGAAAATTGAGTGATAGTTAAAAATGTAAGATACAATAAATTGATAGTCAACCAACAGGGGGAGAGAAATAACACTTTAAAGCGGACGGTGGAAGACAGGTCACCTAAGCAAACTGCACTGGATGAGCAGATCAGAAAAGTAACTAAGACAGAGCGGCCAAAAAACTAAGAACAGAAAAGGATAAACGGCGAGTAGATTACGAAAATGGCGAGAAGAGGTACAAGAGTAAACTAAACTGCAGACAGAAAATAGAGAATTTAAGATTTAGGCTGGCAACTTGGAATGTAAGAGGAACGTATACAGAAGGAGCTCTAAAAGAGCTAGTAAGAGAATTAAGAAAGTATAAAATAAGTGTTGTGGCAATCCAAGAATCCAAGAAGTCCGGAGTTGAGATAGTGGAAGTAGAGGGCGCTACCTTCTTTAAAAGTGGAGGAAATGACAGAATGCTCGGGACCGGTTTTATCGTACAGGAAAAGGCCAAAGGCAGGGTTATCAATTTTAGAGCAATATCGGAGAGGATGTGCTACCTAAGACTTGAGGGATACAAACGAAATATAAGCATTATAAATGTGCATGCCCCTACGGAAGAAAAAGATGAAATAGATAAAGATATATTCTATGAAAGACTAGTAGAGGAGTACGAGAGGATACCAACGTATGATATAAAGATGGTGGTAGGCGACTATAACACAAAAGTGGGGAAAGAAATGATGTATAGACAGATAGTGGGAAAGAACAGTAAGCACGATGAAACCAGTGATAATGGACCGAGACTGGTAACCCTTGCAATGATAATCAAAAGTACTGAGTTACAACGGAAAGAAATACATAAAGGAACATGGTCCTCGCCAGATGGAAGAACAATCAACCAGATAGACTACGTTTTGATAGAGAGAAAACATAGAAGTTTTATTACAGAGGTAAGAAGTATGAGGGGAGCGGACTGTAACTCCGATCACTTCCTAGTGAGAATTACATGCTAGGGAAAATATAAGGAGGAAGTCATAAAAGTCACAAACAAAAAGAGAAGGGCGTATAATGTGAGTAGTCTTCAAGATCAAAAAAAGAAGGAAATGTACAAGGAAGAAATAAGTAAAATTTTACATCAGCAGGAAACAAGCACGCAAATAGAGCGTATATGAAAACAAACAAAAACAGCAGTGAAACTAGCGGGTGATACAGCGTTAAAGAGGATGGAGAGACAAGTTAAAACCAAAGACTGGTTCGACGGCGAGTGCAGCGCACTAGCAGAGGCCAAGAAAAAAGCACGGCAGAAGATGATAATGAACCCAAATGAAGATAATATTCAAGAATATAGAGAATTTCGAGGAATGTTCAAACAAACATGAAGAAGACGGAATACAATGAAGAAAAATTGAAAAACATAGAGGAAAGATTTGTTAATAAGGAACTGAGAAGCTTCTATCAGGAGGTAAAACGAATGAACAAAGGATACCATAGCCGAACCAGCTCCATCAGAACTAATACAGGATTACTAATAAGTGAGCCAGATAAAATAATGGATGAGTGGAAGGGGTCTTTCGAGGTATTGTTGAATAGGGGAGGAACAGAAATTGAGGTAGAAGAGCGAACAATGGACGATGATGGAAATATGGTGAGTAAGCTAACAAGAGGAGAAATCAAAGCTATAATTAATGAAATGAAAAACAACAAAAAGCCAGGTGACAGCGAAATAAGTGCTGAAATGTTAAAGGCAGGAGGCGAACAACTGCATGAGAAACTGTTTCTACTAATAGAGCAAGTGTGGGAACAGGAGGTAATGCCAAAAGAATGGTCCAAGGCCCTTATAAGTCCACTACACAAAAAAGGTGATAAAATGCTATGCAAAAATTATAGAGGAATAGCTCTGCTAGATACATGCTATAAGATTCTGGCAAAGGTATTGCGGAAGAGATTCAACGGGTTTGCAGAAGAAAGAATGGGGGAATACCAAGCGGGGTTCCGAAGTAACAGATCCACAACAGATCAGATATTTACTGTTAAAGAAATTCAAACTACGTGTTACGAGGATAAAATAGCGTTACATATCCTGTTTATAGACTTCCGGTAGGCTTATGATAGAATTATAAGAGACAGTAAGTATCAAGCATTGAAATACCAACAAAACTAATCAGATAAGTTACAATGACTCTATAAAAAACGACCAATAAAATAGTGTGGAATGGCCTGGAATCAAAGGATTTTATAGTGGAAAGGGGACTACGACAGGGTGACCCACTGTCTGCGACGTTATTTAACTTAGTTTTGGAGAGGATAATAAGAGAGAGCAGCCTAGCGGCTAACGGTACAATTTTTAATAAGGAGCACCAGTGTATAGCATATGCGGATGACTTGACGTTGATAGCAAAGTCTAGCAGAGAACTGGTAAAGAGAACGAAAAGACTAATAAGAGAGGCAAGTAAGTATGGTTTAGAAATCAACTCTGAGAAAACGAAGTATATGATAGCAGGAAGCACAGAAACTAAGAAAGAAAAAGAACTTAATTTAGTGACCTATGATGGAAGGGAATATAAATTTGAGAGAGTGGACGGATTTATATATTTGGGGGTACTGCTGGAAGAAAACGGGCATGAGGGGAGCGAATTGAAGGCGCGAATAGCAAAGGGCAACCAAAAATGTGGGAGCCTGAATACTCTAATGAAATCAAAGTACGTCTCTAGAAAGACAAAACTGAGGATTTATACATCGGTCATAAGACCTACTGTGACCTACGGATGTGAAACATGGGTAATGAACAAATTAGAGGAAGAGACTCTAGAGAGGTGGGAAAAAAGGATGTTAAGAGTGATCTACGGAGGAAGAAATACACCGGAAGGGTGGACTAGGCGGACAAATCAGGAACTGGAAGACTTATATGACGGACCTAGAATCACATCTTTTATAAGAGCGCAAAGAATGAAATGGTTAGGACACGTACAACGTATGACAAGAGAGAGACTGCCGAAAATGGTGCTGGCGATGAAGCCTGTGGGTGCGAGAAGGAGGGGAAGGCCGAGGAGGAGATGGTTGCAACATATTGAGGAGGATTTAAGAGCCATAGGGGTTAAAGACTGGAGGACGAAGGCGCAGAACAGAATAGAATGGAGACATACGATCCGACAATACTTGGACGCCGAATGATGGAAGAGGGAAGGAGGGAAAAGGACATAAGTTTTGCTAAGCCCTAGGTCTTCATGGCCTGTAGTGCTTTTATATTATTATTAGTTAAAAATGTGAGATCTGAAGAAATTCCCGATGTAACAACGGATGAAATAATGAGCTCCCTACAATATAGTCACAATAAAAAAGAACCAGGGGACGATGAAATAACTATAGATATGATAAAGTATGGAGGGGCATCGATAATACAATCTCTTCAAGCTCTTTTTGACAGGTGCCTCATAGAAAGTAAAATACCAACACCTTGGATAAACGCCTTAATTGTGCTTATATTTAAAAAGGGAAACAAATTTAAATGGGAGAATTACAGACCCATCAGCCTGTTATTTATTTATTTATTTACTGTCACAAGCCCAACAAAATAATTAATTAATAGGGCCGATCATACAATCATTAAACAATACTATTACATATCACAAAATCCTTAATTATACAAACAATAAAATGCTTAATTATACAAACAATAAACAAACTACAATTTCACATATGCTTACAGCTATTAAAATAAGTTTAGACAGATACAGAAGAATTCCCTTTGAGACATGGACAGATCACATGCTCTCGATACCTTATTATAAGCAGCGCATATCTTATAAACGGGTGAAGTACACAATACATTTGTGTGAGCAGTAGGAAGATAAAAGAAGTTTCCAGTCCGATGAGCTAATCTGGGCACAACAAAATTCAGTTCCTGCAGCAACAGTGGACATTGAATCACACCATTTACAAGTTTATACAGAAACATCACCATACCCATATTTCTACGTTTCTCTAAAGTCATATAAGTAAATCTCTCTAACAAAATATCATTCTCTATACCTACCGGTGGATACACCCCATCAACTTTCCTAGCCAAAAACTTTAAAAACCTCCTCTGAACCTTTTCCAAAGCCACAACCCACCTATTATACAATGGTGCCCAGATAATAAACCCATACTCAAGCCTACTTCCGACCAATGCATTGTATAATGTTGAAAAGGTTTCAATATTTTGAAAAGACCCACAATTTCTAATTATGAATCCCATCATTTTCGTCGCTTCTGAAACCACCTTGCCAATGTTCTGATTGAAGGTCAATCTAGAGTCCAGAACAATGCCCAGGTCTTCGGCTGTCTCCACTCTCTGCAACTCTATATTACCTATACTGTAATTATAGTTTACTGGAGATACTTTACGGCTCACTGTCATTACAGAACATTTGTTTGCATTTAGCAATATCCCACTGTTGTCACACCACGCCCGCACTGCCCCAACACTACTCTGCAGTCGTTCACAGTCGCCACCAGACTCGACTGACACATATAATTTCAGGTCATCCGCAAACATCTGGTATTCCACATCAATGACCTCCTGAATGTCATTTATGAACATAAGAAACAATAGCGGTCCCAAGTTTGACCCCTGTGGAAAACCATTATACTGAACATAATGGAATCTTTACACCAGGTATGTCCTGAAGAAATTAACAAAATTCGTCGTTATCGGTACTATACAAAATCCTCACCAGAATCATAATAACCAGTCAAGTGCAAGTTGCACTTGCGCAAATAGTGTTCCGTACGTTGATTGGTTTTAAAATAAAAATGTTCTGACAGAAGTATAAAATGATCAGTGACTTCACAAAACACATCCCAAATGAGTTTTCAACAAAGTTTATTTCCAATCTTTACTGAAAATTGATGACCTTGAAATTTCTGTTTTTTTTTTATATACCCGATAAATTATTACAGGTAATGCACTCGTGATAATTTTCGTTCAATCTACACCCCGTGGAGAATATTCCAGAATTTTTTCAAAATTTTTTGATAAGTATTTTTTGAGATAAGGTGGGTGGACAGCGATTTTTCGCGATTTTTTAAAAATAATACAAAGAAAAGTGCGCGAAAGTATTACAATATATATATATTTTTTTTACAAGCTTTCATTTGACACCACACTCGATTACCTAGTAAAAAAAAATTTTTTCACTTTCGATTTCACCTCCCAAAACTAACCCCTTAAGTCAAAATTTGACTTTCAAAACAACATGGCTCTGATGAGGCCATCAATTCCTATATTATTACTAAATTTCAACTTTCTATGACAAATAGTTTCGGAGAAAATCGGGTGTGACAGACGGACAGACAGACGGACAGACAGACGGACAGACAGACGGACAGACACCGAAGTGATCTTATAAGTGTTCCGCACGGAACACTAATAACATATAGATTAACGAACAAACTAGACCGTTATCAACCACGTGAACCATTTATTCCTATACTTGTGACAAATTTCAACTTCCTGTGTCAAATATTTTCGGAAAAAATCGGCTGTGACAGACAGACGAACAGATACGGAAGTGTTCTTTCTGTTTTTAGTGTTCCGTACGGAACGCTTATAAGATCACTTCGGTGTCGGCCCGTCTGTCTGTCCGTCTGAAAACTCGTAACAACATGAGTTCAAAAATATATATAATGTCTTACATGCACACTTTTCTTTGTATTATTTTGAAAAAATCGCGAAAAGTACTGATCCGGAAATTTTAAAAAAATTCTGGAATATTCTCCACGGGGTGTAGATTGAACGAAAATCGTCACGAGTGCATTACCTTTAATAATTTATCTGGTATATAAAAAACAAAAATTTCAAGGTCATCAGTTTCCAGTAAAAATCGGAAACAAACTTTGTTGAAAACTCATTTGTGGTGTGTTTTCTGAAGTCACTGATCATTTTATACCTCCATGACAAAAATTTTTATTTCAGTACCGAATACTAATTGCGCAAGTTGAACTTGCACTATACCAATTATACAATTTTGGTACGCATTGAATGTGCTTCTATTTAACACAACGAGATACTAATTTCAATATAACCGGTCAAGTGTAAGTTGAACTTGCGCAATTAGTGTTCCGTACGTTGTACGGAAGTATAAAATGATCAGTGACTTCACAAAACACACCCCAAATGAGTTTTCAACAAAGTTTATTTCCAATCTTTACTGAAAATTGATGACCTTGAAATTTCTGTTTTTTTATATACCAGGTAATGCACTCGTGATATTTTTCGTTCAATCTACACCCCGTGGAGAATATTCCAGCATTTTTTCAAAATTTTTTGATAAGTACTTTTCGAGTAAGGCGGACAGCGATTTTTCGCGATTTTTTAAAAATAATACAAAGAAGAGTGCGCGCAAGTATTACATTATATATATATTTTTTACTCGTGTTTTCACAAGCTTTCATTTGACACCACACTCGATTACCTAATAATTTTTTTTTTTTTCACTTCCGATTTCACCCCCCACAACTAACCCCTTAAGTCAAAATTTAACTTTCAAAACTACATGGCTCTGATGAGGCCATCAATTCCTATATTATTACCAAATTTCAACTTTCTATGACAAATAGTTTCCGAGAAAATCGGGTGTGACAGACGGACAGACAGACAGACGGACAGACAGACACCGAAGTGATCTTATTCTGTTCCGTACGGAACACTAATAATAGGCGATTTTATAACACCCTATGCATATTTTCGGTTTACAAATCAATTATCAAGAAAAATGAAGCCAAACAAATCCAAAAATATTGATCTAAACTCCGTGACTCACGCATTGTATTTATATTTCAAGATCAAGGGATCTAAGACGAAAGGGAAAAAAAGATATTACGGAAACAATAGGCGAAATACGTGTCGAAATTCTTCTCAAACACACAAAAATCCTTGAGTATGTTTTTTATCACGTCTGTAAATATTTACCATATCCGTATATCGTAACGTAATTTTAAAATTCACGAAATATCATGACTCCTAAATCTCTTTGGCAAAGCGTGAAAGCCGAAACTTCCCAAAGGAGAAAACATGAAAGAGAATCTCTCGAAAATTACCTCATTTTGCATTATTTATCTTGTTGAGACGAAAATAATTTAGAGGTGCTTTACGTTGAGAGACAACGTGTGTTTTAGATTTTATTTTTTATTAAAAAGATACTCGTATTTATAAACATGGCCAAATCCGTAACGAAAGTGATTTCAAAGTGAGTATTATGAGAACATGAATGAAACATTTTTCTTATTTTCTTTTTAATAATTTTTTAAACCTTCAATTGTTATAGATCACTAACATATGCTTGCGCTTCTGCCTACGTGGGATTTCAATATGAAAAGACTTAAAAGACCAAGAGGGCGACCCGAAATTTCGACCTGTCGACTAACTGTCTGCCTAGTTGTTTATTCTAATGGGAGAGTCGAATAAAAGCCTTCGACCTGTCGACTAACCGTCTGTCTAGCTGCCATTTTCTCAACCAGCATGTATTATGGTAATCCTTTTTCCCCTCATTTGAAGGAGCGTTAACGTGACATTAACCGTTCGAATCACTACACCCTTTTTGTGTAGTACCGTGGATATCGAATCAAGTTTCGTTTAGGTAAATGATAGGTCAATTTTCAGCTCTATATCTTTTGATAGATTACAGAATAATGCTCTCCTGGTTTCATTCGATATAATAAACATGTTCTCCAATATCCCAAATAAAGATTGTTTAAGAACATCAATATAACAATACAACAAGATATATTGAAACTTCTCGAATATTGCATACCCGGAAACTATTTCCAATTCAATAATCAATTTTTCAAACAAAGAGATGGTCTTGTCATGGTTTCTCCACTTAGTCCTTTGCTAGCAAAAATTTTCTTGTGAGAACTAGAAAATAATTTTCTAAAAACTCAATATGCAAGAAAATATTCTCTTTTGGTTTAGATATCATAGTATGTTTCCATGGAAATGATATTGAATTAAATTCTACTTTATATTATTTGAATAACATATACTCCAAACATAAAATTCACATTGGAAAAGGAAACAGATAATAAAATAAATGTCTTAGATATTACAATTTCAAAGAATGAAAATAGATCAGAATTCGATATTTTCCGTAAATCGACCTTTTCAGATGTCACCATCCCAGCAGATTCATTACACCCTAACTCCCATAAACTGGCAGCTAATAAATCTATGAGCCGTAGAGCCTTCAATATCCGTTTTAGTAAAAATAATTTAAAAAAAGAATTGGACACAATCAAAAATATAACACTCAAGAACGGCTTTCAGCCTAAAATAATTAATACCCTAATAAGCCGCAAACAAAAGGAAATCACCTTCAGCTTAATTTACCCCATAAAAGAATACCAATAAAAAAACATTCACACCTCTGACATATTTTGGTCCTATCTCGGATAAAATATCTCAAGTTCTCACAGCACAGCAAAAATTAGCCAATATATTTTTCAATGCCAAAGATAAAACTAATAAATCAGGAGTTTATAAACTTAAGTGTCAGTAGGCCAAAGAGGGCGAAATTTCAAAACAAGATTCGCAGAACATATTGCATCTTATGGTTAAATAAAACCGGTCAAGTGCAAGTTGAACTTGCACAATTAGTGTTCCGTACGTTGATTGTTTTTTAAATAAAAATTTTTGTTAGGATGGTATAAAATGATCAGTGACTTCACAAAACACACCCCAAATGAGTTTTTAACAAAGTTTGTTTCCAATCTTTACTGAAAACTGGTGACCTTGAAATTTTGTTTTTTTTTATATACCAAATAAATTATTAAAGGTAATGCACTCGTGATAATTTTCGTTCAATCTATACCCCGTGGAGAATATTCCAGAATTCTTTCAAAATTTTTTGATCAGTACTTTTCGAGATAAGGTAGGGGACAGCGATTTTTCGCTATTTTTTAAAAGTAATACGAAGAAAAGTATGCGCAAGTATTACATTATATGTATATTTTTTACTCGTGTTTTCACAAGTTTTCATTTTTTAACTTCCGATTTCACCGCTCAAAACGAACCCCTTAAGTCAAAATTTATGTTACGGTGGTATAAAATGATCAGTGACTTTACAAAACACACCCCAAATGAGTTTTCAACAAAGTTTGTTTCCAATCTTTACTGAAATCTGATGACCTTGAAATTTTTGTTTTTTTATATACCATATAAATTATTAAAGGTAATGCACTCGTGATAATTTTCGTTCAATCTACACCCCGTGGAGAATATTCCAGAATTTTTTCGAAATTTTTTGATAAGTACTTTTCGAGATAAGGCCCGGGACAGCGATTTTTCGCGAATTTTTAAAAATAATACAAAGAAAAGTGCGCGCAAGTATAATATTATATATATATTTTTTACTCGTGTTTTCACAAGCTTTCATTTGACATCACACTCGATGACCTAGTAAAAAAATTTTTTTTTCACTTCCGACTTCACCCCCCAAAACTAACCCCTTAAGTCAAAATTTAATTCTCAAAACTACATGGCTCTGATGAGGCCATCAATTCCTATATTATTACCAAATTTCACCTTTCTATGTCAAATAGTTTCGGAGAAAATCGGGTGTGACAGACAGACAGACAGACAGACAGACAGACAGACAGACAGACAGACAGACAGACAGACAGACAGACAGACAGACAGACAGACAGACAGACAGACAGACAGACACCGAAGTGATCTTATAAGTGTTCCGTACGGAACACTAAAAAATGATAAATCACACTTTGTTAAGCATTTTTTAAAAACGGACTATAAATAAATAAATAAATGGCCTGGAAACACCCCTCTTGGGGTAGGGCCACCCTTTGGGTTCTCTAGATCTAGTTTATCGGTTGATTAGACCCGTTTTCCTTGTTATATTTCTCTGCTTAGATGTTTCCAAAATTTTCTGTTAGACGTGTTCTCCTTCCAGTTCGTAATCCCTGCCGCCTCCATGTCTTCCTTGACTTTCTGCAGCCATCCTATTCTCGGTCTACCTGTCTTTCTTCATATATTGCTCTCCATGTGTGCCCTAACCAATTAAATCTCTTCTATTTTTTTTTGACTATGTCTTCCTCCACTTCTTCCAAAATTTCTTGATTAGTCCTCCTTCTTTAGACTCCTTCACATATTCTTATTGGCCCTAGAATCGCTCTTAATATCTTTCCTTCAATTCTTTTCATGTCTTCCTCTGGTTTCTTTGTCATGCTTATAACTTCGGTAGTATACATTAGTTTTGGGAGTTTTATTGTGTCTTCCTATTACCTTACTACTTAACAATTTCTTATTGCTATGGAAGAACTTGTTTGCTATTATTAATATTTCTTTTACTTCCATTTCCTTGTTCCCATCCCAATACAGCGTCACTCCCAAATATTTAATCTTCTCTACTCTTTTGAAGGTATATTCGTTTAGTCTAATCCTTTCCATTTCCTGAACATTTTGTTTTCCGTTTTTCATTATTTTGGTTTTCTCTTCATTTATCTTCAACCCCATTTTTGCTCCTTCTACGCTTATTTCTCTCACCATTTGCTTCATTATTTTCTGGTTCTTTGCAATAATTCCTACATCGTCCGCATATGCCACTACCTGGCTGCTCTTGTTCGTATTGAACCCTGATTTATATTCCTTAGTACATATTGTAGTGTTAGGTTGAATAATGCATCTCCCTGTCTAATTCCTTCGTTAATTTCGAAATCTTGTGTTCTTCCTTTCTGTGTTTTGACATTGGCGAATGTCCCTTTCAGCATCATCATACATAGTCGTCTTATCTTGCTCGGTACTTCCAGTTCTTTTAGCATTGTATTTAATCCAGTTCTCTTAACCGAGTCAAATGCTTGCTTAAAGTCAATGAACAACAATTCCAAGTTTAGTACATGTTGTTGTGCTCTTTCCAATGCTTGTTTGATCACATGTATTGCATCTACCGTAGATTTTCCTTGTGTAAATCCACATTGGTATTGTCCTATTACATATTTTAGTTTTTCGTGTATCATCGTTGTCAAAATCTTGTAGGCTGTGTTGAGCAGGGTAGTTCCTCGATAATTTTCACATACTCGTTGGTCGCCTTTCTTGTGTATTATTACAATTTCACCTCCTTTCCAATCATGTGGCATGAGTTCTTCTTTCCATATCTGTTTAATTAGTACGTACATGCTTTCACAGAGTTCTTCTCCGCAGTATTTGAACAATTCCATGTTTATCCCGTCTTTGCCTGGCTTTTTTTCGTACTTACTTCTTAGTATTATTTCTTTTATTTCATCTCCTATTGGTTCTAGAATCATTTCCATTTCATCTTCTTCTTGCTCGTTTTCTTCGGTTATATATTCTTCCTGTATTTGTTCGTTTAAGAGGTGCTTGAAATGTTCCTTCCTATAATAATATACTGTTTTTTTTCTTCTACTATTTTTCCCTCTCTGTCTTTCACTCCTCTGACTTTTCCGTTATAAGTTCTGTTTTGTAGTTTGATCTTATTGCAAAACTATTTTGTGTTAACATTCCGACCTTCTGTTTCTATCTCTCCAATTTGTTCATCTATCCATTCTCTTTTTGTGTTTCTAATTACTTTATTACATTCCTTCCTAATACTTTCATATTTCCGTTTGTCCTCAATATTATTTGTTTTTAATCATTTCGTCCTGGCATTTATTTTTTTGTATGCCATGTTGCATTAAACCACTCTTTCAATTTGTGGTTTCTTTCTATCCCTATGCCTTCTTGCGTTACTTCTCTCACGCATCTTTTCAGTTCGCCCATTTATTTTCAATGCTTTTTTCTGTTTTTTGCGTCAATAGTTTTCTTCTTAGAGATTCTTCATATTCGGTTCTTTTTTGTTCTTCCTTCAATTTTTGTACATATATTTCCTAATATTAATTGTTTCTCAATATTCCATACGGCAATTAAAGGGCCAAAACTTAATTTCTTAAAATCTATAGAAATTTACAGACATTCAAAGAACCTTAATATAACTTTACTAAATAGTAAGGTAGACGTCGGAAATTCCGTCCTTTACCAACTTTTTTAGCACCTGAGATACACACATCCTTTCATTATATAAAAATAAATACAAAAAATCTGTTTCAATCCTAGTTAAGCGTTTGAAAATGTAGTTGTCCTACGAAATCGCAATAACGCATTTGTAAATCTTTACAAAGATATGTTTAGTCTCAATTTAGCAAGTAAATAAATTATTTTATTCTTAGATTGCAGATATTCAAGCCTTAATTTTTTTAATCTTTTGGAATTCATTATGGTTTTTCTTTTGTTTATTAACCAGTATTTAAAACTCATCTTAAGCAGGGCGTGTTACGACCCTCGTATAATCCTATAACTGCTGATGTAAGCATTAGTCATAAGTAGATAAGAAAATGTTATAAAAAACCCCAAACTAAGATAATTCAGTACTATTGTTCTTTCATTTGTTGTAGACGCTGTAATCTGTATTTTAAAAAATCTCCCAAAATTTGTTGTACGTTTCCAATAAACGTATTTTTTAAGAAACAAAAAATGTTTTTTAAAAAAGAAATTCCATCGGTACGACGTATAACTGGCGTTGTAGAAATTAGTTTCGCTGCATAATATATTGGTTTTGTAGGTATTTAAATGAAATTTTAATGCACCCGAAGTAGGAACACTATTTTCTCTGAATATTTAATAGACTTTCCTTCGAATGAGGTATTTTTCCAAACTTTTTGTGTTACCCAATCTTGTCGAATTTTTCTCTCCAAACATTACTTTTTAACAATATCGAATACCGAGGATATAGGTCTCTTGTCACTTGTTTGCTTCACATCACCATAGTGTCACAGCCTCTTTTTTTTTATGGGTCTAGCACACGTGCTGCAGGAAAGTCCCTAAAGCGCTATACGAGCGATACGTGTGCGGAAAAAAGCTATTCACGGTGTTCTTGAATCGCTGTAAATTGTACTCGGTGGGAAACGCAGTCCTGGGTAAGCCATTCCAAAGGGTTGATGTTCTCCATATAAAAGACTGCTTGAAAAGCGTTGTACGAGGAGTAATAAGCTGAACCTCATACGGATGTGAAGCAGCAGCGCGACGTGTACTTCTAACATGCACCGCTCTGGGAGGAATTAAGCAGGCTACACCCTTCGAACACTCTCCATGAAAATTCTTGTAGAATAGACTCAAGTTGCCACCCGTTCTTCGATGTTCCAGCGAATCAAGGCCGCCAGTCTGTTCTGGGTCTCCAATCAGACGAACAGCACTTCTATGAACAGAATCCAACAAATGCAGTGTATGTTTGGTAGCGGAGCTCCAAACATGGGAGCAGTATTCCATAGTTGGTCGAATTTGAGCTTTGTAAAGAATTAACAGTTGTTGTGGAGTGTAAAGCTTTCTGGTTTGTAGCGTTAAATTCCACTTGGTTACTGTCACTTCCAGGTCTTTGTTAAGTTGAATGACTTCCTGCTCTCTGCGGATATTCGCCTGAGCAGCCTTAGATATGTCAAGAGCAACCGCTCGAGATTCTCCGAAGATCTTTTCATTAGCAATCCTCAGGGATTTTCTATGATTTGTTTTACGTTGGGCGGTTATTGTATCCCGAATGTTAAGGGTATGTAAGTGGACATTCATATTTAGTTTTTTCGAACACACCTGAATTTCTGAACTCTTTCGAAATTTTTGCACAGCTGAGCTGAGTGTCTTCGAATCCCTTGTAGTCGTAGGGTTAATCTAGAGCCATTATTTTCATTTTTATTTTTCCTGATTATGCCTAAGGATTAAGTACTGGCAGAGGGATTAAGAGTCAAACGGTATAGATCTGAACAAACCTTACACATATAATACTTGAAGCAGGAATACAACGTATTGTTTTTGGGTGATATGATTATCTAAGATCTATATCATTTAACAATCACCCACAATATTGGTTAGTTTTTACACGTACCTTATGAAATAAATAAGCCACTGTAAACTTATTGAAAAATATTGTTTTCGGTCCATCATTTTATACTATAGATATTTTAAATTAAAGAACATCAGCAGGTCTTTACAATATTTCCACTCCCGCATTTGCAGAACACCAGCATGAAACAGGACACCAAGTTCTCTTTGGCCAATCAAAGATCCTTGCTACAAATTAAATTTCTATTTTAGGAAAATTCGGGAGTCCATCGAAATATTTTTTTTTTTTTTATGGGTCTAGCACATGTGCTGTAGGGAAGTCCCTAAAGCGCTCCAGGAGCGGCATAAATGCGGAAAAAGCGATTCACGTTGTTCTTGAATCGCTGTAAATTGTACTCGGTGGGAAACACAGCGCTGGGCAAATTATTCCAAAGAATCCATCGAAATATCCAAACATCACAGCAACCTTAATACAGACACTGGTATTTACCCCTCACCAATCTGGATACAGATCATTCATTAAGCCCCGTATCCACACTGTTCTACTACTACTTCAAATAAGCTGTCCAAATGAAGAGGTTAAGGAAAATAAGCTACACAATAAAAACATTAATTTTTCTAATGAACTCCTAGAGGATCTTAAAAAAAAATACATTGGTTACAGAAACGTACTGAGGACTTTCAACTAAAAAATAAATATAAACACCTAAAAAAAGACATAAATAGTAAAATTAAGAAAGAAAAAGAAAGCTACTATAACAGGAAAATAAATAACTCAAAAAACAAAACAAAGACCACCTGGAATATAATTAATTTTTTAAATGGCAAAACCCAAAACAATTCCAAAAGATACATTAACCAAATATGCACAGATAATGTCACTCTTACTAATGCAGAAGACATAGCAAGTAGCTTTAGTAACTATTTATCTATTGTTGTAAAAAATAAATTAAATTCTCACTTCAGTAACGGTTTATCACAGGAATGCACTGTATCAAAAAAATTTTTTGATACCTTTCAATATACTATGTAACTTCACAGGATGTTAGGTCTGCCATAAAAAAGTTAGCCATTGAAAAATCAACGGGACCAGATGAGGTACCAATTGCTTTGTTAAGGAGATGTTCGCCTAAAGTAATTGCTTGCCTGGTTTATTTAATAAATATGTCTGTTTATGAAGGTATTTTCCCTTCGCGACTGAAAGAGGCTAACGTTTTACCTGTATTCAAAAAGGGCGATCCTCTTTTAATTGAAAATTATAGGTCTATATCTTTACTCAACTGTTTTTCAAAGGTTTTCGAAAAAGTTATTTACAATAAGATAACTCCATTTCTTGATAATAACAAAGTTCTAACCTCACACCAGCACGGTTTTAGAGAAAAGCACTATACAGAGACCGCAGCGATCGACTTTATAAAGAATATATATAAAAAACTTGATATAAATGAGAAAGTAGTAGCTCCACTATTTGATCTAGCAAGGGCATTTGACACAATAGACCCAGGCTTTGTTGTTAAAAAATTTGAAAGGCTAATTCATTTCTGAAAGGTAGACACTTTAAAATAAAAATTGGTAATATTTTTTCGCAAATGACAAACTGTGACTTAGGGACCCCTCAAGGCAGTGTCGTGGGTCCTCTAATCTTCTTGTTGTTCATAAACGACTTACCTGAATACATTTCATGTGAAATCGTTTTATATTCGCTGACGATACGACCATAGTCATCTCAGCCAAAGATGAGAAACTTTCGGAGAAAAAAATTAAAATAATATTGACCGAGTTCCCAAACTGGTGTAAAAAGAATAACCTTATAATAAATCTATCAAAGATCGTGTCTATGGAATTTAAGACAAAAATGCGCAAACCGATGGACCTAAATATTGTATTTAATATTATGAATTTGCCTGTTAGCCATAGTTCAAAGTTTTTAGGAATCATAATAGATTCTAACCTCGAATGGAGTTTGCACATAAATGACGTTTGCTCAAGACTAAATAAATATTTTTTTATGATAAAATATTTTAAAAAACTTATTAAGTGTTCCCAATCTCATAACTGTCTATTACGCTAATGCGTACCCAGCCATGGTCTGGCGGTTTGGGAAAGTGCGCAGGAACTGGACAGAGTGCTGGTAATACAAAAACGAATCATGAGACTAATTTTTAGTATGCCATATAACGCATCCTGTAGGGAAGTCTTTAAGAATAGAAAAATATTAACAGTTATAAGTATTTGTATAAATAAACTCTTAATGTATATCTATCAAAATCAACATCATCAACATCATTTCGCATGAATCTTTTCATCGTTATCCGACTCGAAACGGAGAAAATTTTTATATTGAAAAATACAATCATGAATATGTTAAAAAAAAACAGTCATTACTTAGGTTGCAGACTATTTAACTTACTGCCGGAAAATGTAAAAAGGATTGAATCTATGGCACGTTTTAAAAAACAAATAAAAACTATACTATTGAATAAAACTTTTTATTCTGTAACTGAATTTGAAAGTTATCTGCTGGGCAGAGTGTGAATGTTATTTTCTATAACATCCTTACTTAATTAATGCATCTTCAGTATGTATTGTGTTTGTTATAAATTTGTTTGTTATAAATATGTATGTTATGTTTTTTGTTATATCTTGTATTTACTGTGTACTAATGTGTATATTACACTCCTGGACAAAGTTAACGCAACAATATATTAAATCTTACAAATCACTGTAATGAGTTAATTTTAATAATTTTTTATGAACACTGGTTACACTAAAAGTTAGAAAAAAAACTCATTCGGATACTTTAAAAGTGAATTAGCTACCAAATTTCTCTATAAAATTCGAATTAAAATTATTCTTAAGACCTAATAACAATTGAAATTATGTAATAATGAAAAAAATAAACTGGGACAATAGTAGCAAAACTAATGGTGTAACTGGGACACTAGTAGCGTGTGTTGCCTCCTCTACTTCGGATAACAGCGTTTATGCGCCTAGGCATGCTTCTAATTAAATTTTGGATAAAATCTTGAGGAATTTGCTCCTATTCTGTGATAACTGCATTTTCAAATTCCCTCAGGTTTCTAGGTGCAGGTATATGACGTTTCACATTTTTCTTAAGGTGATCCCATACATGTTCTATCGGATTCAGATCCGGGCTTTTTGGTGGCCATTGCATAATCGGTATATCAACTTGATTAAGATAACACAGAGCAACAAAAAAATATTTTTGTTTTGGTGCCTGGGATTTTAGAGCTGATTTTAACTATATTTGGGACGCTAAATCTATACATGCAATCCGTTTTTCTCTATCAGCTCTACTTTTTTAGATACATCAACTTATCTACCAATGTGGTTTTTATTCAGTATATTCATTTATGAGAGTTCTAAAATTATTGTATATTCATTAATGTAGGTACAATGGTTTTATTGTCAGTCTGTAATTGAGTAAATTCCAGGTAAATCTATAAATAGTGGAACCATTGCCTATCAGGTACCTGAACTGACCCTTTTAATCACCTAACTCGGGTAAGTCTCGTCAGTTTGTGCGTTCTTACTAATGAGAGTATATCGAATTCGGCGTGTTATTTTATGTTAAGAAAAGAGTGTTTTTGTGTTATTGAACAGAATTAAAATGAATTCAGGTTCCAGTTCAAGAAGAAGTTGTGTAAATCAACCTGATGTGTTTTGCTATATATGCGGAGAATACATGTTTCAACAAAACAGACAAACTATTACTGACTTTGTAAAGCGAGCGTATCTTGGATACTTTGAAGTTAAGCTTGGTGATCAGGACAAAACGTGGGCCCCGCATCTCGTATGTAAAACTTGTACAGAGCATTTACGGCAGTGGACTACCGGGAAAAGAAAATGTCTAAAATTCGGCGTACCAATGGTTTGGAGAGAACCAAAAAACCACTTCAATGATTGTTATTTCTGTTTAGTAAATACTAATGGAATCAATCGAAATAACCGCAGTAAGTGGACTTATCCCAATTTAGACTCGGCAATACGCCCTATCCCGCACTCAGATGAAATACCGATTCCAATATTTCATCAGCTACCACATATCTCTGATGACGAATATTTTCCCTCTGATCGCTCTTCTGATGCTAATAAAAGTTCTGATGCTAATGAAACTAACAGTGACTATGAGGGGACGTCATCAGTTCCTCAACGCTTCAATCAAAATGAATTAAATGATCTCACCAGGGATCTCAATTTATCGAAAAAAGCTTCTGAAGTACTGGCTTCTAGGATGAACAACAAAAATTTACTGGAACTAGGAACCAAAATTACCTTTTACCGTACAAGAGAAAAATATCTGCTACCATTCTTTTCTCAAGAAGACAATCTTGTATTTTGTCACGAAATTAGGGGACTCATGAAAGAAATGGGACTTTCTGAATATATTCCAGATGATTGGCGCCTATTTATTGACAGTTCAAAGCGAAGTTTAAAATGTGTCCTTCTACATAATGGGAATAAATATGGTTCAATACCACTAGCTCACTCAACGAAACTGAAAGAAGAATATAATACCATAGCTTTGGTCTTGCAGAAGATAAAGTATTACGAACATCAATGGATGATTTGTGTAGACTTAAAAATGGTAAACTTTCTTCTTGGGCAGCAAAGTGGTTACACGAAATATCCGTGTTTCTTGTGCCTCTGGGATAGTAGGGACAAAACACACCACTGGGTTAGAAAAGATTGGCCTCAGAGAGAAAACATGGACGTTGGGGAAAAGAATGTCATTAACGACGCTTTGGTTGAAAGAGAAAAAATCATACTTCCTCCGTTACATATAAAGTTGGGCTTAATGAAGCAATTTGTAAAGGCTCTTGATAAGAATGGGTCTTGTTTTGCATATATAGGGGTAAAAATGCATCAGTTGAGCACAGAAAAACTCAAAGCAGGGATATTTGACGGCCCACAAATAAGACAATTAATTAAGGATCCTGCCTTCATAAATTCAATGAATCAAGTTGAACGAGAAGCTTGGACATCATTTGTTGCAGTTGTAGAAAATTTTCTAGGCAAACATAAAGCTCAAAACTATGTTGAAATGGTTAACAAGATGCTTAATAGTTTCAAATCCTTAGGGTGCAATATGAGTATTAAAATACACTATTTACACAGCCACTTAGACCGTTTTCCAGAAAATTTAGGAGACATGAGTGAGGAACAAGGTAAAAGATTTCACCAAGATATTAAAGTTATGGAGGACCGCTACCAAGGAAGATGGGACATGCACATGATGGCAGATTACTGCTGGAGTTTAAAAAGGGACTGTTTAAAAAAAACATTCAAGAATGTCGCGGAAAAGAAGCTTTCCAAGTGTTGAGTGAGTATTTCGTTTCTTCAATGTTTTTTTTTTTTGTTTGTAAGTTCGACATAAAATTGTATTTTGTATAACTAAAATAAAAATTTCGTATCTACTTTTGTTTACTACACTTACGGATTTGAGTTACAATAATGTAACTTATATTTCTCTAAAATTGTATATCTTAAAAATTTGAGCTCCTTGGTACAAATGAATACGTTATTTGAATTCAGGACATCAAATCGATATAGAACCAGCTTAAAAAACCTTAACACCAAAACAGCTGTTCCCCTGTGTAATCGAGTACCTCCCTAGCCACGTGAGGTCGAGCGTTCTTTATTTTTATTTGTCTTGCATAAACAGGAACTTGGGCCCCACAAAATGAGCGAAAGGTATCACATGTTCTATTACAATATTCTCAAGATAGTACGAAATCCATGAATGCTGATTCATGGATTTCGTACGGACAGGAACTAACTCTGTGCGAGCATCAAAGCAGATGCCACCCCAGAACATAACAGAGCCACCGCCGAATGGAATCCTTGCAGGGATATTGCAAGGAGCAAACTTCTCTCCTGGTTTTCGCCATACTCGCTCGGACCATCTGGATGTTTTAGACTAACCCTAGTTTCATCTGTGAAGAAAACTTGTTTCCAATCATCCACAGACCAGTTTTCGTGATTTCAAGCAAAACGTAACCTGGCAACTCTGTTCCCTCTAGTAAGCAAGGGCGCAGTGGCTGGTCTCCTACTGTTTAATTCAGCTTCATTTAACCATCTTCTAACTGTTTTAGAAGAGATTGTGACATTGCGAACAGCTTTGAGTTCGTTTCTTATTATAGAACTAGCGACAGTCCTGTTTCTTAAAGCATATTGTCTTACAAAACGTTCATCTAGGTCGCTAGTGCATCGTTTTCGCTCTTGCCCTAGCCTTCTAGAATAAGTTCCAACTTCATTCAAGCATCTTACCATACGACTTATTATGGAACAATGTTTGCCTAATTGGCAACATAACTCTGACAATATCCCTCGTCCAATAAAACTGAGGCTTGCACTACCTCGTGTTCAGTTAAATTCCTTGTTCGATTCATTTTTCTAATTCCTCGGGGTCAAAAATAAAACAGTTTACCACAAAAACGTATTACTTTTAAAAAGGGAACAATTTATAAGCTTACTTTTAAAGAAAATCTATCGCATTCTTACAGAAAATTGTTTATCTTCTAAAAAATTCTTTAAAAATCTAAACGAATTGTTTTGATTTCTGTCATGAACGACGAAACAAAATATGCATAGCCTACTATTCAAATACTCGATAAACTTTAAAGCTGAGATAAGAAAAAGATAAATTAATTTTCAGATTGTTGCGTTAATTTTGTCCAGGAGTTTAGTAAGATTTCTTTTTTATTATTATATATTTGATATTACCTAAGATGGGATCATATATCCCTTTGTTGACATGTCTTATCTACAACTTTTGTAGCTGAAAAGATGAATAAACAGTCTATTGTCTATTGCCTATAAAAGCCGTTTGCAAGCGGAATAAAATCAATTCGTTGCTAGATTCTGAGAAAGTCAGTTCTCGGAAAAAGCTCTGAAGAAACCAAAGGGATGATCGGCAAAACGTCAGCATCATTTATTTAATCGACACAGCAGAAAATCCAGAAAAATTATACTTACTTACAAGCTCTGTAAAGTGTGGAAGTTTCCTATCAAAATGTTATTTTATTTTTTTATTAAGCTCTTTTAAATGAGTATAAAATTCTCCCGTCATGTTACCTACAAGTATGCGTTCAGTTAACATGTTTTTAAAACGGCGGGGAAAATACGTTGTAAAAGTCAGTTGAAGCGTGTTTTTTATTGTTAAAAAGCTATCAAACAGCTTCAAAGCATTTTAATCATCGTTTACGTTGAAATACTGTCTGTTAGCTGTCAGGTGAAAAAAAAAAGGAATAAAAAATTTAGCCTATTTCCTGCAAAATTGTTTATTTTTCAGTGTGAGATATTCATGTTAAACTACTGAATGAACTCCCTATTTTTAATTTTTGAAAAAATGAGCACATATGGTTTGATGGTGCATGTATGTAAATGACTAGAAAATAAATTGAAATTTCAACCAAATTATTCCTGTAAAATTACTTCATCATTATCACAGAAAGCAACGTGAGTATATTATAGTACATACGTCGTAAAATAAACCTACCACAGATGACATTTACACTAGTAATATATGTTTATCTACTACGTATGTGGATTATCTACTTTTATTATAATAGAGAGATTTTGCAACGCCTATTTTGTTAGACCGCTGTCTTTATCTTTACTTGAAGCTTGCGTAGTATTAAAACAAAATAAGGGAATCCTTTATTAAGGACTAGCCGTGCTCGCGGCTCCACTCGCGTGGACTTGATTCACTATTTTCGTCACTGCTTATTCCTTATATTACATAACGTAACATAGAACACATGTATTTTATAAAAAAAAACACGTAAATCGGATGGGTGGTTCTTGAGTACTAAGCGCACTAACGGACAGACAGAGAGACGTTGCGTTTTATATATATTATAGATTTTTTTGATAAATATTAAGTTAAGATTTAAAAAAAAAACACGTAAATGGAATAAGTGGTTTCCGAGTGATAAGCACACTAACGAACAGACAGACAGAGAGACATTTCAGTATATATATATATATATATATATATATATATATATATATATATATATATATATATATATATATATATATATTAGAGTGACCGGATCTCATAGAGGGGGAAAAAATGTCGGAATCTTGTTCGTCTGGACCCCACAAAACGATTCCCCTTTCCAGATATTGAGATACCCGAAATTTGAGCTCGATTAAATAACGTTAACCCGTGCCGCTCGTCGCTCAAAGTTCGAAAAAATCCAAATTTTTGGCCAAAAAGCTGACATATGGAGCCATAACTCCAGAAGGGTAAATAATAGAAACACGCTTAATATCTCAAAAGAAAGCTAATGTTGTTCTTCAAAATTTATATTCTATACATAATTGTTGTTATTTTAAGTCAAACCGAGTTACAACAGCCTTTAGCCCCAAAAACGTGACCTGGTACCACTAGGAGCATACTTCGTATATTTTGTGATTAAGTGATAAATTTTGCTTTTTTTGGTATATTTTTGAGTTTAAAGTAGAAATATAACAAAAAAACAAGTAATACTGATAAGTCTAATGACATTTTTTATTTTAAAATATAAAATTTAGGTATATAATACATACAAAACAGACAGAGAAAAGATACAGACGTAGTACCTACATGAGTTGATAATTTTACATAGTTATCTAATCTATACTAGAGCTTTTGTTAAAGTAGTTTTTGAAACGTCAGGATATATTGCTCGGCATTTACTTACAACTTGCAGGACATATTGCTTTTGGTCTTCATCTTTTGTCAGAAGGTCGTTAAAGTCGGTTATTAATTTAACACCACGCTCAGCCATATCATTAACTACTTTTAATGTTTTGGCAACTTTCAATCCTTCTTGGAAGTCATTATTTTGAGGCCAGGTGTTTGGATGTTGTCTTAGGAAATCTGTTTTTATATTAAATTGGTCAAAGAATGTAAACGTTTCTTTGGTAAGTAAATTTACCAATCCTCCATCGACTACCTCTTTTAAGTTTTCTTTCCTAACTTTTGGATTTACAACCCTAGCGTGCTGTGATGGTTCATCTGTGCTACTGAGCAATTTATTAGCCATTAACAACTTTTCATCGTCTGTAATGGTGGGATCAAAAAACGATAATCCCACCAACTTTGCATTCAAATACCACAAATGGTTCGAAAATTTGGTCAGGGCTATTTCTGCAATGTCGTTGTCACATTCTTTATAGTCTAACAGACTATGCAAAATACCTAAATCTTGCTTTAGTGCAAGATGAGCTTTTGGAGCATTGAACCAAGCTTTACAATAAATTTTAACTAGGAAAACAGAAATGGCACGCACAGAACTTTCTTCTTCTTTAGACATCTTAAATTGACGACGAAAAATAAACATTTTTAAGCAGTAAATAGCCTTTGCCATCCACCTAGCGTGATGAATGGCTCCTGGAGTTCTAAAACCCACAACATTGCCGTCTAGTGATCCAACAAATACGAGAACCAACTGCAATAGCTCCTTGTAGTCATCTCTGGGGTGGCTCTCAGTTAATTTGGTCTCGAATTCAGCAGTAACATTTGCAATTACTTCTGGAGTTAGCTGCTTTTGTATTAGATTGTCACTGATACCTGTGTCGTATTTTCCTTTGTCTATCTTGGGCCACGCAGTGAGGAATCTCTTGAAAATGTCTGGATGAGGTCCAGTGGTTGATCCCATTTTTGTGTCGAATACGCCTCTTAACAGAATTTCGAAGATATGGTGACGGCAAGCTAGGTATAACAATTCTCTTCCTAACATTTGCTCCAATATGACGCATGCTCCTTTGAGTCTTCCCGTGTTGGATGCTGTAGTGTCGAAGCACATCGCCTTGACGGTGTTGAGAAGACCCCATTCATGTAGGCATTCATATACGACTACGGCTTGCTCCTCTCCAGACCTGTTTGCTGTTACAGGAACTCCCAGCAGCTGTTCCTTTTCGCCATATGAAATAGCTATAGCTATTCGCTCACATTGTTCATTTTTTAAAACACCCGGTAAAAGTTTACCGTCCCAATGGACAACCACGGGCTTTTTTTGAGGAATGTTTACTTTATCAAAAATTTTTTTTATTATATTGTTCTCTGAACATTTGCCTTCTATCATGTAATAAAGTTTTCGAGACTTTATACTCAAGAGGGTCAAGGTTTAGTGCTTCTAGAGTAGCTTTTAAAATTCTCGTGGCATTTCTGTCGGATACCTTACATCGATCTAATAAAATGGACAATTTCATGTTTAAAATCTCTTTAACGCCCTTTGCAAATGAAACTTTCATCCTCTTGCTCTCAGATGGTCCTGGATCTTCTGCAGCTTCTTCAAGGATGTCCATTTCCTCCAAGCTCTCAAGTTCCTGGTAGATGCTGTCCTCTTCAGTGTCTTCTTCTCCTTCTTCGAACTTGTCTTCATCATCCGTCTCTAAGAAGCAACAAAAGAAAGCGAAAAAAAAAGACTATAAAAACTTGTCGTTTTAGCAGAATAGTAATAATACATAGGTACTAAATTACCTACTTCTAATTATCAAAAGGTATTATTTAAAAAATATAAACTCAATCATAAAGATGCCAAATCATGCTCTCATATACAATTTTCTTTCAATTATAATGAAACTATTTACTTATTTGTTTATCTATTTTTTTAGAATACTAATAATAAAAAAAAAACTCACCAATATCAAAAGTTGCTTCTTGGATTTGTCGGTTCATTTTTGCAAGTTCCTTTTGCACCTTGATTTCTTCAGCTCGAGACAACTTGAGATCCACTCCAGTCATGGAACCTGGGCGGCCCTTCTGCCTCTGTTTCACGAGAAAAACGCCTTATCTTCTTCCGATTTCATCAGAGCCAAGGCATCTTGTTGAGCAATATCAAAGAGATCATCCAACTTTTCAACAAACTGTTTAAATTTGTTCTTTCGATGTTTTCTTCCGGTCTTTTTGAAGAGTTCTCCACTCGGCATGAAGTTTTTCCAGCTTAGTAATTGCATCTTGCTCATGTTTAGTCGGGATTCGAGCTTTTCTCCCAAAAAATGAACACTTCTCGTATTGTAAGTTTTGCTGATTCTCTTACAGTTAATTTCGCAGTGCGTAAATTATAAAATAAAGCACACAAAACTTGACGACTTGAGGGTAGTTTACAACCGGTGATCTGGTGAATGGGATAGCCCACAAGAAATATTTTATCCTTGGTCCAGCTTTGTACACCTGATGTGGATGCCATTTCAGAGGCCAATAGATAAATAACAGTTAACTTGGAAAATGAAACAAAATATATTGCAAACTTTAATTTCAATAAAATGTTTTCAAATGTCTTTTAAAATAATACTATAATAGTTATAAAAACAATAACACACACACTTGGAAAATTAAAAAAAAAACGTTTAAAATATCTTCACTAGATAATTGTTCTATCTAACCAGCTCGAAGGCACTTTAGAAACTAAACTGAATAAATAAAAGGTCGGTTGTACGCTGAAGTAAAATCACCATCCCTAAAATAGAAATTAGATTCACCCTCCTTTTTACCTGTCAAACGGATCTTTCTTTGGTAAACTAGTCAGATAATCCCCATATAATAAAAGATTAAATTTGAACAAAAGGCTCTTTATGTTTGAAAATTGAGTTCCAAAATACTTTTTAACAAGAAAATGTTAATTCCGAGACACATTATGTAAAAACCCGTAAAATTCTTAGAATACTCCCAAACTGGCTCCTACTGGTACCAGGTCACGTTTTTGGAGCTAAAGGCTGTTGTAACTCGATTTGACTTAAAATGACAACAATTATGTATAGAATATAAATTTTGAAGAATAACATTAGCTTTCTTTTGAGATATTAAACGTGTTTCTATTATTTACCGTTCTGGAGTTATGGCTCCATATGTCAGCTTTTTGTCCAAAAATTTGGATTTTTTCAAACTTTGAGCGACGAGCGGCACGGGTTAACGTCGTTTAATCGAGCTCAAATTTCGGCTATCTCAATATCTGGAAAGGAGAATTGTTTTGTGGGGTCCAGACGAGCAAAATTCCGACATCGATTTTTTGCGGTCACCCTAATATATGTATATATATATATATATATATATATATATATATATATATATATATATATACATATATATATATATATATATATATATATATATATATATATATATATATATATATATATATATTATATATATACATATATATATATGTATATATATATATATATATATATATATATATATATATATATATATATATATATATATATATATTATATTCTTTACTGCATGATATTGTTCCATATTTAATGGTTTAGGCAGTGTTTTGCAAGAGAACGCCCTAGCGGCAACCTTTTTTCCGACTTGACTCACTATTATCGTCACTGCTTATTATGTTACCTAACGTAATAAAATATATATGTTAACTAATGTAATAAAATATATAACCTGGCCAGGGAATATATGTACAGGGTGAGTCAAGGATAGAGTAAAGTTCATTATCTCATTTGTTCCGGAATGACGAAAAAATGTTAAATACAATAAATTTAGTGGAAATTTAAGTAGTGTTTTACTTTTTTGCAAAACTTCTAGTTCTGGATTTCCCCAAGTATCAACTAAATCAATTCAACTGAACGTCAGAAGGTTGCGCTGCTATGTCTTCTCTGTTCTACTTTACGCAGTCGACTCGTAGACATTCAGCGAAGCAGTAATGAGGAGAATAAATGCCTGTGGCAAATACCTACGTATCCTGAAAATCCTTAGGCAGAACATGTAACTAATAACGAGGTGTTCAGGAGAGAGTGGAAAGGGTCTGGAACTGACTTGGGCGCTGAAAAAGCACAAATTGAAATACCTTGGACAGTCACTAGGCACGACCGGGAATGTTAAGATGCACAGTTTAAAATTATTTTTGAGTATACAGGGTACTTCAAAAAAGTGTGGCCCATATAACATATGTTTTTATTTTAAATGGAACTTCCTATTTTCTAGTTTGTTTTTAAATTCTGCGTAAAATTTTATAACTTTTTTATTAATAATGTTATTTACCTATACTTAGTATTTTTTCTAATATTTCAATTTAAAAAAAAAACTAGTTTTCAGTTTTGTAAAAAATTGTCAGTAGCGCCATTGTTTCTGAAGGTGGAATACTCATAATTAGTACGCGAGTTCTATAGAGATGAAAAAAAAAATTGAGTTAGATGCTACAGGGTGTTCAAATTAAATTTTTACATTTGGACTATTTTAAATTGAAAAATCTCAAATTTTTTTAAGCGGCACATCCTGTATATTATTATTTTTCCTGATAGAGTGTACGAAACCCTCCAACTTTTATTAAGTATGTCATATACCTATTTCTAATAGTTTTCGATTTATTCTGAATTTTTTAATTTTCACCCTTGTTTTTAATACACTTACGCTATAACATCATAGTTACCAAAACAAAACAAAAATGTAGGCATTGTCAAATTTTAACATGTCTATTAAGCAAGTAAACATATTTTAATTTGTTGTAGTAAGTGACATATAAAGGTAATAGTTATGGATTTTCCTAAAAATGAATTAATTAATATGGTTTATATACTGGGCGAGGTGGGAAAAAATTGTCTTTTGGCAGTAAGATTTTACGGAGTAAAGTACCCTAATAGACGTATACCATCTACAAAATCTTTTCAGTGCTTGATGGAACGGTTGGATGGTAGTGGTAGCGTTGAGTATACGAAATGGAAAGTAGTAAACCAGAATGCTACCAATGAGGAAAAACAAATGGAGATTTTACTTCAGGTTGAAGATAATCCCCAGGTCAGCAGCCGTCAACTACCTGACTTATCTGACACATCCCAATCTACGGCTAATCGCACCACAACAAAAAAATACGAGTATCATCCCTTTTCATATGGAACTATACCAAGAACTTAAAGACCTTGAACAACGAGTAATCTTTTGTACCACCATGAATGGAGCAATAGAGGCCGATCCAAATTTTTTATCCAAAATAATATTTTCTGATGAAGCTACTTTTCGCAGAAATGGAGCAGCTAACAGTCATAACACGCATTAGTATTCAACAGTTAATCCATTTTGGGTCCGGGAAGTTGAAAACCAAAACCATTGGTCGCTTAATATATGGGGTGGAATATTAAATTTTCGAATCGATCCATATTTTTTCCGCGAACCGCTTAACGGGTTTAGATATCCAAATTTTTTGCAAAACGATTACCCCAACTTCTTGAAGAAGTTGATAATTTTGAAAGGAAACAAATGTGGATTCAACAAGATGGAGCTCCTACTCACTACCACTTGGAAGTTCGGGAATTTTTAAACGATCGTTACCCACAAAAATGGATCGGTAGGGATAGATTCATTCTGTGACCCCATCAATCATGTGACTTAACACCTTTAGACTTCTTTTTGTAGGGCTACATTAAAGATCGTGTTTATGTGAATCCGCCTACAACACCAGTAGATATGAAAAATAGGATACGGGATGCGTGCAGGACAATAACGCCCTTTATGTTAAGAAAAGTGAAGGAAAATATAGTAAAACAACTAAACATGTGTACGAGGCTGGTTTGAAAAGTCCGTGCAAAGTCCGAGAGATGGCACCACCGGCGCGTATCGAGGTCATGTTTAGTTAGTAGCATCTCTTGAATGAACGCACACCAAGTTTCAGCCATATTGGTCTATTTCTTTGTGTTTGGCATTCGTGTGAATCAAGGAAGTCGAGTGATTTTCAAGAAATGGACGAAAAAGAATTTCGTGTGGTGATTAAACATTACTTTATGAAAGGCAAAACGCCTCAGGAGACTAAAGAGAAGCTTGATAAACATTATGGTGACTCTGCACCTTCGATTAGAACAGTTTATAAGTGGTTTCAAAATTTTCGGACTGGCCATATGGGCACAAGTGACGCTGAACGTTCTGGACGGCCTGTGGAGGTTACGACTCCAGAAATCATTGCTTAAATCCATGATATGGTGATGGATAACAGAAGAGTTAAGGTGCGTGAGATTGCTAGTGCTGTGGGTATCTCGACTGAACGGGTACATAATATTTTGCATAAACATTTGGACATGAGAAAGCTATCCGCAAGATGGGTGCCGCGATTGCTCACGCTTGACCAAAAACGGAATCGTGTGAAGTGTTGCAAGGATGGTTTGCAGCTGTTCCAGAAGAATCCGGAGGACTTTAAGCGTCGTTTCGTCACTGTGGATGAAACATGGATACATTACTATACTCCTGAGACCAAACAACAATCTAAACAATAGGTTACCGCACCAAAAAAAGCGAAGACCGTTCCTTCGGCCGGAAAGGTTATGACGACTGTCTTTTGGGATTCGCAAGGGATAATCCTCATCGACTATCTGGAAAAGGGTAAAACTATTACAGGTGAATATTATTCATCGTTATTGGACCGTTTGAAAACCGAGCTGCAAGAAAAACGCCCGCGATTGGCCCACAAGAAAGTCCTTTTCCATCACGACAACGCACCAGCACACACCTCAGCAGTTGTGGTCGCAAAATTAATGGAAATAGGATTCCAACTCGTTTCACATCCCCCCCTATTCTCCAGACTTGGCTCCCTCGGACTACTATTTGTTCACCAATTTGAAGAAATGGCTGGCGGGACAAAGATTTTATTCAAACGAGGAGGTGATTGCAGACACTAATGGATATTTTGCAGACTTGGACAAATCCTATTATTCGGAAGGGATCAACAAACTAGAACATCGTTGGACGAAGTGTATAAGCCTAAAAGGAGACTATGTCGAAAAATAAAAAAAGGTTTACCCCAAACACATAAGTAGTTTTTATTTTTGCACGGACTTTTCAAACCAGCCTCGTATTCAAGTACACCGGCATATTTTTGAAGATTTATTACGTCATAATAATTAATCGTTAGATAAGTTAAACTATATTAAAATTATTATTAACTATTTGTTTATGTTTTCACAATAGCGTAAGTGTATTGAAAACAAGAGTAAAAATTGAAAAATTCAAAATAAAACGAAAACTGTTAGAAATAGGTGTATATAACATACTTAATAAAAGTCGGAAGGTTTTTGTAAAATCTATCAGAAAAAATAATAAAAATTGGGGGTGTGCCATTTCAAAAATTTGAGATTTTTCAATTTAAAATAGTCGAAATGTATAAATTTATTTTGAACACCCTGTAGCATCTAACTCAAATTTCTTTACATATATCATTTTTTTTTCATTGGTATAGAACGCTCGTGCCAATTATGAGTATTCTACCTTGAGAAACAATGCTGCTACTGGCAAATTTTTTATAAAACTGAAAACTTGTATTTTTAAAAAAAAAAATTGAAATTTAAAACTTAAACAATTATACCAATAATACAATCTATCTGTACTTTGTTGAACACTTTCTGCAAATTTCTTCCTCACTCAGTCCATCTCTCTTTAAAAAAATATTGACCTTTACGACACCTTACCTCCGTAATTGGTAAACATTCACTGATGGGATAAAAACAAACCTGATTTAGGTATTTCGATATTGTGTGAGTTCAGCTTTCATCAGCGGGATGCGAAAAAATATTATTGACGTTATTTCTCAAGGGTCGATTTTTTCCTTTATTAATGAGATTCGCTATTTAAGGTGAATTTTCTACAATCGGTCTTGTTACAAGAATCCACCAGTTCCAATATATGCAGTGAATTCCATAACACCCGGTATATATATATATATATATATATATATATATATATATATATATATATATATATATATATGGTAATGATTTTTTCTTGGCTTTAAGGTTATGTGAATTAAAACTTCATTTTACATGTATGTTTACGTTTCGATCAACCTAGTGATCTTTTTCAAAACATTTAATTTCATTAATACATCCAGTAACAATGTCAATATGTATCAAGTACCCTAAAAAAACCTGACAATGAAACATATAAACCAATCAAAAGAGATCCAACCAATATATATCAAAAACAAAACAATCAATTATTAGACAAATGGGAAAAAAAAGCAATATATTTCACCCGAAATAGCCAAAACATTAAAAATCAGAAATGATATTCCCCCATTTAATAGTTTATCCAAATATCTTAAAAACTTTCTTAATAATGTAATTTACAAAAATAATTACTATATTACAGACTCATTCCAATTCAAAGAAAAAATAATAAATGTGGAACTCCCAGATGATTACATACTAATATCACTGGATGTAGTATCACTGTATACCAGTATACCATTGAACCTAGCAAGTAATATCATCCAAAAAAGGGAACGAGATCAAACTGTTTACATATATACCAATAAATGTTTTTGTTGAGGCAGTCGAACTGGTTCTGAATTCAACACACTTTCAATACGAAGATAAATTATTCCGTCAAATAAACGGTTGCGCAATGGGTTCCTCTATATCTAGCGTTATTGCGCAAATAATGATGGAAGACCTAGAATCTGAAATTATCTCAAATATAAAATTTGAAATTCCATTTTTCTTCAACTATATTGACGATTGCATAACAGCCATTCCAAAAGACCAAGTAAATTATTTCCTAAATAAATTTAATAATTATCACCAAAGAATACAATTCACAGTAGAAGTAGAACAGAAAAATAAAATAAATTATCTCGATTTAACGTTATTTCACATAAATAAAAACATAAAAACATCTTGGTACACAAAAAAAAACGTGGTCATCAAGATACTTAAATTATAATTCTAACCATCCGTTAAAACATAGGAATTCGGTCGTAATAGGATTGGCAGACCGTGCAATCTCCTTATCGGATCCAGAATATCGAGAAGATGCAATAAACAAAGCCAAAAACGCTTTAATTTTAAACAAATACCCGTTATCTCTAATCAAAAAGATTTTTAAAAAGCGCATTCACAAATTTTACAATTCTACCGAAACAGTAAACCACAAACAGACACTAAAAAATATATTGTTTTACCATATCTAAATGAATTCTCACATCAAATTGAAAAACTTTTCAAAAGATACAATTTCAACATCGCTGATAAAGCCTATAACCTCCTTGGTAACAACTTTTCAAAATTAAAAGCACCAACACCAAAAAATCAAAAAAAGTAACATTATTTACGAAATCCCATCCATTGAGTGGAATATACATTGGACAAACCAGTCAATATTTGGAAAACCGTATAAAAGGCCACAAGTACGATAAAAATAACGTAACTTCATTAAATAGACATAAAAAAGAAAATAACACACATTTAATTACGAAAACACAAAAATCTTAAGTTCTGAAAATCATACTAAAAAAAAAGAAATATTAGAATCCATCCTTATCCACAAAAACCAAAATGCCATAAACGACAAAAAAGAAATTAACAATCTGAATCGAATATATTTTTTCAGTTCTTTAAAGTATAATGATAAAGTAACACCGTTTTAATAATTTTTAAATGTGTGCAGAGTTTTAAAATGTAAAAAGAAGCCCAACAATCTTAAATAATCGGGATGATAGCCAACGTTTACCAAACTCTTGGAAACATATTCTATCCCAATACCAAGTCAAACCAAGAGAAACAATAATTCAACCATATGTTACTTCACCAACACAAACATTACAGAGAACCACAGGACCGATAACACGCCGTCAAAGCCTATCCTCTATTGGCCAGAACCGTTCGACCAATAGAGCCACGCCCCCGGCACATAAAACCGGGGCCCTCGGAGCCAGTCTCGACATTCAACGCCAATACACCGACCAGTGATCAACGCTTTGAAAAAAATGGATGAGATTCCATCGAAACGTCAACGAAACCGTCCATCAAGGGACTTTAAGCTAACACGGGAGCGATGCCGGCGGGAGGAATAAAATCGATAAGTTCTAACTTGAATAAAATTTCAAAAATCACTAGATCACTTGACTGAACACTCGATTAATGAAATCAGTCAAGTACTAACCCACTCGATTGTATTATTGAAACTTTTCCGGCTTTTCCCTACACTAAATAAAATTGCTATATCAGGCTGAACGTATATACGCACAAATAAGTTTGTACTTTAGGTTCGGTAAAATTTCAACTTGAACAAATTGTGAAAACAAGCAAATAAAATACACATACTACATACTTTTGTTTTACTCCTACGGCCAGCATATATTGAACAAACATTTCCGATAATATCTAGTTTATGGGAACTCGCAAATAATGTTACTCATAAACTAGGTCAGATGTTATTAGAGGTGTTTCATTTATTTTTCTTCATGTATATATACTGGTGAGCAAAAAAATTGGCTTCATTTAACTCCTAGATTCTAGAATTTAGTGTTCATATATTTTTACTGATTTTAGTATCATTTGCAAGCCCATTCTATTGTCTTCCTAGTAAATCTCCTTCCATTCATTTTTGTAAAATTAGGAATTGTCTTAAATTTCATACTCTAAATCTTTCAAACGGTTCCATCCCTTTGCAGAACTGCCTAAAAATATTGGGGTTAAAATTTGAGACGGAGCGAGGATAATAGGTGGATAAAGAAAATAACGGAGTGGAGCCCTATAAGGAGAAGAAAAAGAGAAAGACCCAGACGATCGTGGAGAGACGATGTGACGAACTTGTCGTAGCTCCTGCTGGACCTTAACGCCGGTTAGGTGACGATTTCTTAGAGTTGTGTTAACAATGAAGCGATCGTCTCGATTCGAGGTACATTTCCTTTCTGGTCCTGATTTCCCTGTAGAGGCGCGAGTTTCTTGGTAACGTCTGTAGGCTCTGGAGGCAGCTGATTGGCTTAGGTGTAGTTGCACGGCGACTACACGTTGACTATGCCCTTCTTGCAATAGGGCAATGACTTGTGCCCTTTCTTCCCGAGTGGTATCCATTTTACGATGACGTAATTAGTGAACAGGTATAGCAGAGATGTTGACGGTCCAAGTCCCGATAAAGGAATGATAGGAAAATGCAGTTGTATGTGTTTTTATAGGGATGAATAGCGCGTAACCATTACGTAGCTAGACGAGCTAAAACGGTTCTATTGAGTAAAACCGGGATTGTCTACAGCTAACACTGTCTTCCTTCTCTCAGCCTTTGATTCCATCCGTTTCTATCTTCCCAGTCTCCATCTGTTAGACCTCTGTCCTCCATAGCCTCGTCCACATCGTCTCTCCACGATCTTCTGGGTCTTCCTCTTTTTCTTCTCCCTATAGGGCTCCACTCCGTTATTTTCTTTATCCACCTATTATCTTCGCTCCGTCTTATGTGTCCATAACATTTTAATTGTTTTTCTTCAATGGTGTTTATTGCGTTCTCTTTGATGTTCATTCTGCTTCTTATTTCTTCATTTGTTATTCTATCCATACGTGTCACTCTAGAACGTCTTCTCCAATACTCCATCTCTACAGCGTTAATTTTAGATTTATTTCTTTTGTTGATCGTCCATGTTTCTGACCCGTATGTCATTATGTTTTGTATTAGTGATTTGTATATGCGTGTTTTGTTTCTCTTTGTAATGTGCTTATCTCACAGGATCGAATATAATTGTCTTATGCATGTCCGCGTTTGTCCTAATCTAGCTTTAATCTCTTCTTCTGATATTTTTTTGAAATGATGGTTCGTAAATATTTAAATCTATCGGTTCCTTTGATTATTGTTTCGTTATCGACTTCTAGATTCTCCACGTTTCCCTCCTTTGTTGTTAGATATTCCGTTTTATCAAAGTTTATTGCTAATCTTGCTTTAGTGTATTCTTCTTTCAGTTTTCTTACCATATAACTGAGGTCTTCCTCATCTTGCGCTATAATTACTTCGTCGTCTGCGAAACTTAGAGTATATAAGTAATCTTCTCGTATTGGGACTCCCATTCCACTACATTTTTGCTTCCATTTTTTTAATGTTTGTTCGAGGTATATTTTGAACAGTGTTGGGGATGTAGAGCATCCTTTTAATAGGCCTTTTGATGTTTGGAGTCTCTTCCCTATTTTATGTTCTATTTTTATGTTCACTGCGTTGTTTTCGTAGACAGATTTTACTGCGTATATTAGTTCTTTGTCAATGCCTATTTCTTTCATTGCGTTCCATAATCTTTGTCTTGGTACTGAATCATAGGCCTTTCTTATGTCTATGAAGTCTAGATGAACTTCTCTATTCTTTGCCAGTTTTTTTTCCATTGTTTGTTTTATAGTGTATATGTGGTCTATACATGATTTTCCTGCCGTAAAGCCTGCTTGGTCTTCTCCAATTTTTCCTTTTATATTTTCCTCCATGATATTTTTAATAATTTTTCCATGCAAACGTCCCATACTCGATATTATGCTTAGACCTCTATAGTTTGTGCATTTTCTGCGGTCTCCCTTTTTAAATATAGACACTACATAAGCTTTTGACCATTCCTCTGGTATTTTTTCTCCATCTATCTCTGTGGAACATGTTTCTCAGCATTCGATGTAATTTATTAGACCCGTACTTAATCATTTACCACACCCCTAGGCCCTGCAGATTTATTATTTTTGAGTGTTTTTATTGTGTTCTTTACTACTTCATAGCTTAGTTCTCTTTCTTGGAATTCTTGTCTGTCTTCTGTTAGCAGCTTCTTATAATATTCTTCCCACTCGCTTTCTGGGATGTACTCTATATACGTCTTCTCTCTATTGTTAGTCCTTAATGCTTTAATTATTCTCCATGACTCTGTGCTTCTAGTTCCTCCTATATACTGTTCTACATATTCGCACGATTTTTCCCATCTCTCGTTCTTTTCTTTGTTTATCATCCTCCTTGTTTCTGCATTTTTCTCTTTATATTTCTGTAGATATTCTTCTGATTTTGTATTCAGCCATTTTTCGTATAGTCTTTTTTCCCCTTTATAGATTCTTTGGTTTTTTTCACATTCTAATTTTATGTTTCTCATTCTCGTTGTCTTCTTTACCTAATGCTTCTAGGGACGCCTGTTTGATGCATTCTTTTAAGTGGTCATACATCTGTTGGAGGTTGTCGTAGTTAAATTAATTTAATTTTTGATCTAATCGTCGTCTATATAGGTCTCTTATCGTTTCGTCTTGCAGTATTTTGTATTTTATTTCTTTGTCTGCTTTTTCTGTTATCTCATTAGTATTTCTGTTTTCTTTATCTATTGTTCCTTTTTGCTTTATTGTCTTGTACCACGGTACTTTTATATTTGCTATTAATAGTCTATGGTCTAGCATTCTAATAATACTAAAAATAATACCACTGTTTTGAATTTAAATTGAAGGATTGAGTTTGAGAGCGTATTCGAGTTTGAGAGGGTGTTCAAGTTTAGAAGCGTTTTCGAGTTTCAAAGCGTGTTAATAGTCTCCGGTGATCGTTCGCCCCTTCTCTTGAGAGTGGATCAGTATCATATATAGTGAAGTTTTTGATTTTATTTAAATTAAAAACTGCTTGTTAACTGTCACTGTTCATAAAAATAAAAAAAGCACAAACAAATAATAAAACAAGTCAACCGTTATTATTGAAACAAATAATGATTTGAAATACGTCAGATTTTCTTTTGGACTTCATTTTTATTTTATTAAAAAAGAAGCAATTCCAATTTTTAAATATAATCAATTTTATTTTCTCTATAATGAGATTTTTGTGCAACAATTCCAATCAATTTACGTTTCAACAGTAGGAAGCGAGTCTGAAAAGTAAAAGCATTGTATCTTTTTTAAGTGAAAATCGGGTTAGTTGTAAATAGAATAGCTTATAAACAATGTAATCAATTTTTCTTTGCTCTGTTCCGGTCATTTTTGGTCAGAAATTAATTAATTCTGTCTGCTCGGAAATGGGAACTGTAATATTATCTAAAGGGGAGTTAATCAATATCAAGCCTTTTTGGAATATTATAGAGGGGCATCAGATAATGCGCCTGATATGAGTAATACATTCGACCGTGTGGGCGTGTGTGGCGAATTGTTAGCAAAGCTTCGTTCTTATAACTTATTTGTACACGCCGCTCGTACTTCTTTACAAATCATTCTTTGCAAGTAGCATATACTGTTTATTAGCTTAACAGGTTGACTGCCGACCACTCCGATCGGAGTGCGTCGGGTCTCTTCGCCAACGCCGTCTACTCCGATCGGAGTTTGACATGCGTTCTTACGAAACGTTTTAGTATTCCATCGGCGTTGTATATGAAACGTGTTTCTAGTGGTGGCGTTGCTTAAAAACGCAAGTTCTAACAGGTGCTTAAGTGGTTCCGCGGATTTGCTTTTGGTTTGGTTGTAATCTGCCGTACAATATGGACAATCAACCTGGGCCTTCTGGTATTAAAAAAAGACATTGTAGTGATGAAAAAAAGGTATATGATAAGAAAAAGAAGCTAACTGACACTGAATTATTGCAGCTATTGGAAGAAAGCGGCGGTAGTAGTGACGAACATTACGTACCAGACACAGACGATAGTGATGTAAATTCAAGCTCCGAGTCCGAAGAAGAGAATTTTATAGACCCTATTCGGCCACATCAAACACTTCCTAGCCTTGATGAGATAAAATGGAACGACAGAGGTGCGTTAAAACAAATTTTGTTCCAGAAAACCCAGGAATTATTGGTGCAAATTCCAGGACAGGGTGCACCTATCGATTTTTTCGAAATGATCATTGATGATGATTTTTTACAAACTATTGTAGAACGAACGAACTCTTACGCAGTCGAGGTTTTGCTGCGCCCAGAAACAAGTACAAAATCACGTATTACTAATTTTAAAGATCTTACTCTTGACGAACTAAAAATTTTTTTGGCCCTGTTACTTCACACTGGCACAATATCCTTGAGCCGTCTTAACGATTATTGGAAAACTGATCCGCTATTTAATCTACCTGTTTTTAGAAAATATATGTCAAGGAATAGATTTTTGCTTATCTTGAGGTGTTTGCATTTTACATCTCCAGATATGGATCCGGCAGATCCGCTAGGAAAGATTAGATTTGTGGCAGATTTTTTTAACAACAAGATGGGAGAAATTTACTATCCTGGAAGAGAGTTGTCTTTGGATGAAGCTATGGTACTTTATCGGGGTCGTCTCCAGTTTAAACAGTATATCAAGAATAAGCGTCATAAGTATGATATGAAGTTATACATGCTGACAGAGCCTAATGGACTTATTTTGAAATTTCGTGTCTACGAAGGTGCGACAGATGTTTATGGTGGAAGCGGACATACTGAAAAGATTGTTTTACATTTATTGGGTGTGGGACATGCTGTTTATCTAGACAATTTTTACAATAGTGTTAATTTAGCTAGGAAATTACTTCAACAAAATACATACTGCACTGGTACGCTGAGAGCTGAGAGGAAAGATAATCCGAAAGAGGTAATGAGTGCAAACTTAAAACGTGGTGAGAATAAATATATGTTTTGTAATGGAGTGCATGTCGGAAAATGGCGCGATAAACGCAATGTTCAATACATTTCAACAGAATTTGGAAGCGAAATGGGCATTTTTAAAAACAAAAGAAATCAAGAATCTGAAAAACCTTCCGCAATCATTGGATATAATGCTTTTATGTCCGGTATAGATAGACAGGATCAAATGATGGCATATTATCCTTGCAGCCGTAAAACCATTCGGTGGTACAAAAAGTTATTTCATGCATGTGCTGCAAATGAGCATGATAAACGCCTATTTTTTGTACAATAAATATTCGCGGTCTGACCAGTTACGATTATATGACTTCCGATTGGATGTCATAAGAAATTTACTAGACAGACGACCAATTACTAATTTGCCGCAAATTCCTCCAGGCCAAATAAATGTCCACAGCATTAGCAAAGTAGAAAAAATTGTTAGTGAAAAAAAAAGGAACTAAAGAAACAAAACGGGTAAGCAGAAAGGAATGCAAAGAATGCAGGAAAAATAAAATAAGAAAGCAAACAGTGTATGAATGCAAAATGTGCCCTGGACAACCAGGTTTTTGCCTTAATTGCTTTGAGGATTACCATAAAAATGTACAAAAATGATTTAGAAATAAATGTTTTGAGTTCATGAGTTCGATTTATTATTTCTTTACTTACTTAATTGGACACTCCGATCGGAGTGTTCGGCATCTAGTAAAAATTTTCACTTGCAATGCCGATTACTCCGATCGGAGTGAAATTTTTTTTTTCTAATATTTTGAATGGCACATAAAAAAAACACATCCAAGACTCATTTTAATTCATATTTACCACAATAAAATAAAAATATTTGGAAAAATCTTACCGGCGTCAACCACAAACTCAAAAATATAGATCGGCAGTCAACCTGTTAAGGGGTTACATAGAACTCGAATTTTCAACAATTCGATTTTTTTTTTAGGGATTTTTATTCTCTATATTTCTAAGAATTATTTACAAAAAAAAAATTCCATTCTATTACAAAGTTATAGCATTAAATGTGACCTGGCGTCGGATTGGGACCGTTATCTGTCTCAATGGCTGGTCCCTCGGTAGCCACGTTTCGGATTTCTTTTGTCCACCGGTTTCTTTTGAAAATAAAGTCATTAGAATTTTGCATCCATTAGTGGAGTTTATGATTCTAACATTAATTGACTGTCGTCTTTCGAAGTGTACAGTAGTGTATTTTCTTGCAAATTTTAAAAATGTTGAAAGTCCGTTTCATTGATTTCAAAGAAAAAAGGGAACAACGCCATATTCGTCCGAAAAAGAAGCATCTCTCTTACAGCTGCAGTAATGGAGTCTGAGACTCAATTTACAAATACAGGATGAGTCAACGACAGAGTAAATTTCGTTATCTCATTTGTTTCGGGAATGATGAAAAAATGTTAAATACAATAGTTTTAGGAAATGTTAAGGTGTACAGTTTAAAACTATTTTTGCGTACACAGGGCGCTTCAAAAAAGTGTGGTCAATATAACATATGTTTTTTTAAATGGAACATCCTATTTACTAATTTATTTTTAAATTCTGCGTAAAATTTTATAACTTTTTTGTTAATATACATAACTAAAGTTTTTCTAATATTTCAATTTTGTAAAAAATTGACAGTAGCGTCATTGTTTCTGAAGGTGGAATACTTATAATTGATACGGGCGTTCTATAGAGATGAAAAAGAGATATATGTAAAGAAATTTGAGTTAGATGCTACAGGGTGTTCAAAATTTCGACTATTTTAAATTGGAAAATCTCAAATTTTTTAAACGGCCCACCCTGTATATTATTATTTTTTCTGATAGATTTTATAAAACCCTCCAACTTTTATTAAGTATGTCATATACCTATTTCTAATAGTTTTCAATTTACTTTGAATTTTTCAATTTTTAACCTTGTTTTTAATATTATTAAAATTAAAAGTATTAATTATATTAAAGATCGTGTTTATGTGAATTCCCCTACAACACCAGTAGATATGGAAAATAGGATAGGGGATGCGTGCAGGACAATAACGCCCTTTATGCTAAGGAAAGTGAAGGAAAATATAGTAAAACGATTAAACATGTGTACTCAAGTAGACGGGCATATTTCTGTACATTTATTACGTCATAATAATTAATCATTAGATAAGTTAAACTATATTAAAATTATTATTAACTATTTGTTTATGTTTTCACAATAGCGTAAGTGTATTAAAAACAAGGGTAAAAATTGAAAAATTCAAAATAAATCGAAAGCTATTAGAAATAGGTATATGACATACTTAATAAAAGTTGAAGGGTTTTATAAAATCTATCAGAAAAAAATAATAATATACAGGGTGTTCCATTTAAAAAATTTGAGATTTTTCACTTTAAAATAGTCGAAATGCTTAAATTTATTTTGAACATCCTGTAGCATCTAACTCAAATTTCTTTACTTATATCTTTTTTTCATCTCTATAGAACGTTCTTACCAATTATGAGTATTCCGCCTTTAGAAACAATACTGGCAATTTTTTACAAAACTGAAAACTAGTATTTTTTTTTTTAAATGCAGTATTAGAAAAACTACTAGGTTTAGGTATGTAACATCATTCATAAAAAAGTTTTTTTACGCAGAATTTAAAAATAAATTTTAAAAAATATGTTATATCTGCCACATTTTTTTGAAGTACCCTGTATACTCAAAAATAATTTTAAACTGTGGACCTTAACATTCCCTAAAACTATTGTACTTAACTTTTTTTCGTCACTCCTGAAACAAATGAGATAATGAACTTTGCTCTATCGTTGACTTACCTTGTACAGGGACAATTAGTGAATGTTTAGTGTGATTAAATTTTTTCGTTTTGCATTATTTATTTTGCTGCAATTTTTTTTGTAATCGCTGAGTGTCTTCCGAGAGTGTGGTGGTGATGTAAGATTTGTTAAAAGAAGTATACGTGGGCTGGGCTTTAAACTTGTATTTTGTAAAGGGTGTCTTAAATTGACCTGACATATTAATTTGCACCCCATTTTTTTTTTTTTTGTGGCGAACATAGAGTACTATTCATTGACAACTGGCATTAGAAGGTATTGAAGCTTAGCCATGGAAAATTACACGATCGAGCAACCCATAGAAATTGTAAAAATTCACTACAAGAATGGTGAAAATTTTGCAGAGACGGTTCGAAAAGTCAGCACATTTTTTCATCATAACGCATCATCTCGCAACACTGTGGTGCAGTTAATCAAAAAATTTGAGGTGTGTGGTTCAATTCTGACCGCGAAAAGCAGTGGCCTTCCTCATACCGGCCGGTCGAATGATAACATAGCCGCAGTTAGTCCGAGTGTTTACAAAACTCCTTCCACCTCGATTCGCCATCCTGCTCAGTAATTGAACATTTCAAGATACAGCAGCGAATTTTGATGAAAGATCTGCATTTGCATGCTTACAAGATCCAATTGACAAAAGAACTGCAGACAATTGGCCAACAAATCGATGGTGATTTTTCGAAGAAAAACATCTTCAGCGATGAGGCGCATTTTCAACTTAGTGGCTACGTAAATAAACAAAACTGTCGAATTAGAGAGACCGAAAATCCACAAATGTTTCAACAGCTTCCCATGCTTCCACCACGAGTCACTGTTTATTGAATTTTGGGTTGGAGGAGTGACTGGGCCGTACTTTTTCGAGAATGCTGCTGGAAATGCGGTTACCGTCAATGGTGTTCGTTATCGTGACATGATAACCAACTTTTTATGGAATGAATTGAACGGCATGGACTTGGAAGACATAATCCAATCAATTTACGTTTCAACAGTGGGAAGCAGTGGGAAGTCCGCAAAGTAAAAGCATTGTATGTTTTTTAAGTGAAAATCAGGTTAGTTGTAAATAGAATAGCTTATAAACAATGTAATCAATTTTTCTTTGCTCTGTTCCGGTCATTTTTGGTCAGAGATTAATTAATTTTGTCTGCTTGGAAATGAGAACTGTAATATTATCTAAAGGGAAGTTGATCAATATCGAGCCTTTTTGGAATATTATAGAGGGGCATGAGATAATTCGCCTGATATGAGTAATACCGTCGACCGTGTACGCGTGTGTGGCGAATTGTTAGCAAAGTTTCGCTCTTATAACTTATTTGTACACGCCGCTAGTACTTTATTACAAATCATTCTTTGCAAGTAGCAATTGACAAATTTCTTTTCAACCTCTTCACCATTAACTGTCTCCTATACTTTTTCTTTATTAGCTTAAGGGGTTACATATAACTCGAATTTTCAACAATTCGACTTTTTTTTTAGGGATTTTTATTCTCTATATTTCTAAGAATTATTTACAAAAAAAAAATCCATTCTATTACAAAGTTATGGCATTAAATGTGACCTGGCGTCGGATTGGGACCGTTATCTGTCTCAATGGCTGGCCTCTCGGTGGCCACGTTTCGGATTTCTTTTGTCAACCGGTTTCTTTTGAAAATAAAGTCATTAGAATTTTGCATCCATTAGTGGAGTTTACGATTCTAATATTAGTTGACTGTCATCTTTCGAAGTGTACAGTAGTGTATTTTCTTGCAAATTTTAAAAATGTTGAAACGTCGATCTCAAAGAAAAAAGAGAACAACACCATATTCGTCCGAAAAAGAAACGTCTCTCCTACAGCTGCAGTAATGGAGTCTGAAACTCAATTTACAAGTACAAGGTGAGTCAACGCTAAAGTTCGTTATCTCATTTGTTTCGGGAATGATAAAAAAATGTTAAATACAATAGTTTTAGGGAATGTTAAGGTGTACAGTTTAAAACTATTTTTGAGTATACAGGGCATTTCGAAAAAGTGTGGCCGATATAACATATTTTTTTAAATGGAACATCCTATTTTCTAATTTATTTTTAAATTCTACGTTAAAATTTTGTTAATAATGTTAAATACCTAACTAAAGTTTTTCTAATATTTGAATTTTGTAAAAAATTGCCAGTAGTGCCATTGTTTCTGAAGGTGGAATACTCATAATTGATACGAACGTTCTATAGAGATGAAAAAAATATATATGTAAAGAAATTTGAGTTAGATGCTACAGGTTGTTCAAAATTTCGACTATTTTAAATTGGAAAACCTCAAATATTTTAAACGGCACACCCTATATATTACTATTTTTTCTGATTTGAAATTGAAAAATTCAAAATAAATCGAAAAAACTATTAGAAATAGGTATACGAGATACTTAATAAAAGTTGAAGGGTTTTATAAAATCTATCAGAAAAAAATAATAATATGCAGGATAGGCCATTTAAAAAATTTGAGATTTTTTAATTTAAAATAGTCGAAATGCATAAATTTATTTTGGACACCCTGTAGCATCTAACTCGAATTTCTTTACATATATCTTTTTTTTTCATCTCTATAGAACGCTCGTACCAACTATTAGTATTCCGCCTTCAGAAACAATACTGGCAATTTTTTACGAAACTGAAAACTAGTATTTTTTTTAAAAATTGAAATATTAAAAAAACTACTAGATTTAGGTATATAACATCATTCCTAAAAAAGTTACGAAATTTTACGTAGAATTTAAAAATAAATTAGAAAACAGGATGTTCCATTTAAAAAACATATGTTATATCTGCCACATTTTTTTTGACGTACCCTGTATACTCAAAAATAATTTTAAACTGTGCACCTTAACATTCCCTAAAACTATTGTATTTAACATTTCTTCGTCATTCCCAAAACAAATGAGATAATTAACTTTACTCTATCGTTAACTCACCCTGTACTTGCAAATTGAGTCTCGGACTCCATTACTGCAGCTGTAGGAGAGACGTTTCTTTTTCGGACGAATATGGCGTTGTTCTGTTCACTATCAACTCTCCTATTCTCTTTCTTTACTAGATTAAGGGGCTACATTCACCTCGAATGTTTAAAAATTTGATTTTTATTCTCTACTAGTCGTGCCCGCAGCTCCGCTCCCGTGAATTTAATGCACTATTATGGTCATTGCTTACTATTTATGTTATCTAACGTAATACAATGTATCCCATAACCTAATAAATTAAGAATTTAAAAAAAAAAACACGTAAATCGGATAAATAGACAGACAGGCACATTATATATATATATATATATATATATATATATATATATATATATATATATATATATATATATATATTATAGAAGATTATAGATAACCTGGCCAGAGAACAAATGTATGAATTAAAAAAAAAACATGTAAGCCGGATAAGTGGTTCTCAAATCATCATAAGTGCACTAACGGAGAGACAGACAAACAGAGAGATGTTGCATATATTATGTTCTTTGCTACATGATATTGTTCCATATTTAATGGTTTAGACAGTGTATTGCAAGAGAACGAGCTATAACCTGGCCAGAGAACATGTATGTTTTACAAAAAGCACGTAAATTGGATAAGTAATCAGCGCATTATCGGTCAGACAGACAGAGAGACGTTGCATTTTATATATATTATACATAAAAGATTATAGATAAGCTGGTCTAACGGACAGACAGACAAATATGGAGATGTTGCATATATTACGTTTTTTGCTACTTGATATTGTTCCAGAGACGTTGCATTTTATATATATTGCATATTATATATGAATTAAAAAAAAAAACCTAAATCGTATAAGTGGTTCTCAAGTGATAAGCGTACTAACAGAAGGACAGACAGACAGAGAGATGTTATATTTTACATATAATATAGATATTCTTTGCTACATGATCTGGTTCCATATTTAATGGTTTAGGCTGTGTATTGCAAGAGAATACGCTAGCGGCAAACTTTTTTCCGACTTGATTTATTATTGTCGACACTCTTTATTCCTTATGTTATCTAACGTAATAAAACATACAATAGAACCTGGCCAGCGAACATATGTATGTTTAAAAAAAAAGCACGTAAACCGAATAAGTGGTTCTCCAGTGATAAGCGCACTAACGAACAGACAAACAGGCTGACAGATAGATAGACATAGAGACGTTGCATTTTATAAATATTATAGAAGATTATAGATAATCTGGTCAGAGAACAAATGGCAGTGTATTGCAAGAGAACGCGCTAGCGGCAAACTTTTTTCCAACTTGATTCGCTGTTATCGTCACTACTTATTCATTATGTTACCTAACGTAATAAGATATAGCCTAAAATATGGCCAGAGTTTTTTTTTTAAAAAAAAAGCACGTAAATCGGATAAGTGGTTCTCCAGTGATAAGCGCACTAACGCAAAGACAGACAGACAGACAACTGACGTTGCATTTTGTGTATTATAGATACTTCTAAGAATTATTATTATTTTTTTTTTTTAAATTAAATTATTTAAATGTCATTCCATTACAAAGTTATAGCATTAAATGTGACCTGACGACGGATTGGGACCGCTACCTGTCTCAACTGGTTTCTTTTGAAAATAAAGTCTTTAAAATTTTGCATCCATTAGTGGAGTTTATGATTTTAACATTAGTTGACTGTCGTCTTTCGAAGTGTACAGTAGTGTATTTTCTTGCAAATTTTAAAAATGTTAAAACGTCGTCATTGATCTCAAAGAAAAAAGAAAACAACGCCATATTTGTTTGAAAAAGAAGCGTCTCTCCTACAGCTGCAGTAATGGAGTCTGAGACTCAATGTACAGGTAAAGCCGAGAGAAAATTGCGGGGACAATCAGTGGATGTTTCATGTGATGAAACTTTTTTGTATTGCATTATTTATTTTGCCGCAATTTTTTTAGGAATCGCCGAGTGTCTTCTTTGCCGAGAATGTGGTGGTGATCTTATAAGTGTTCTGTACGGAACATTAATAATAATTTTCGCCATCTTTTTACCGAAAACTACCCAGTGCCTTGTATCTAATATAACAAAATATCTGAAATATGAAATTATATTATATTACATATTAATTAATTTAATATTCCAGTGCTTTTTCAGTCAATTAATTTTAGTATTTATGTAAATTAATGAAATAATAATGTAGTTTTATTATGACTTTAACCCTAATATTGTTATTATTTTGAGCCTTTTACAAAACTAAATTTGCCATACAATTTTCTGAATAAATGAATATTTGAATAATATATTGTGCATTAACATATGACAAAAAAAAATCAATATAATATACGATATCTGATTAAACTATATCGCTAAAAATAAAAATAGTCGTCAATCCCAAGAGATTTTTCAGTGTAGATCACAAATATTTCCCATGTGGCCGGCAAATATCGAGCAGTTATTTTCAGATGGCATCTGGATAACTGAATATATACGAAACATACATACGAAAATCCAAATAAAACGCTATTTCCAATTGGATAAAACTTTTTATGGATATACACGTATATATATATATATATATATATATATATATATATATATATATATATATATATATATATATATATATATATATATATATATATATATATATATATATATATATATATATATATATATATATATATATATATATTGTAACATTCATTTTTTCCTAGATTTTAAGAGCATGTAATGTTACTGTTTTTGGTCTTATAATTTACTCTTTTTCATCTTTGTATCGAGCAGTGTATTTCGCAGAAATTTCTAGCCGCTCGTGGTACAGTGTGCAGTGCGGGTTTCCGACCAAATCTATTCAATTCGTGGTACGTCGCGATTGGTCAAATGTTTGTTTCCCGGAAGCAGGCCATCTTAGAGACGTAGTTCCTACGGATTATTTAAGGGTCTGCAGAACGCAGATCGAGGCTTTTTCCCATCAAGCCGCCGCCGAGGCTTTTTCCCAACAAGCCGCCGCCGAGGCTTATTTCCAACATGTAGTGGCAGAAGGCTGTTCTGCAACCAGTAGCCGTAGTTGGCTTTTCTCCGATCAAGCCGCAGCCAGGCTTTGTCCATCCAGCCGCAGTAGAGGCTTCTGAAAATTTTATTGAGAGCTAAGATGAGTACGAGTTTTTTAAGTGAAGCCGTAGTGGGCTTTGTTTTTTAACACGAAGTAGCCGTTGTAGGCTCTTATCGTCATGAAGCAGTACCGATAAATTAGTGATGGAATGTGTGAAAGCGGTTTTAAGTGTTCAATTTAAGGCCTAGAAGCCCGTAGGAAAACCGTAAGTCACCAAAATATACATCAGTAGACCTATTTCCCGCAGATAAGTGATTTAACATCGAATTGAACTGATAAGTCGTGAAGTGAACGTCACGATTCTTCAATATCGGGTGTAGCAAAATATTAAAAGCAAAATGTCTGATTTAAGAACTCTATAGTAATAACTACCTTTTAGGCTAAAATTTTTGTAATTACTAAACTGCAAGAGTTAGAACTTTTAATTTAAATCATTAATAGATTTTCTTTTTGTTGATTAAAGCTAGTGTTTCACTGTACACCTACCTTACTTTTCAGGATAAAAGGGTTGTACCAGACAAATTCTTTTTCTTAACAACTGCATATCACTTCAGTATTTTTTCATTTTTTTAGCTGAAAGTAGATCCTTTCTATTTTAAAATGAATGGTGCCCAAAAATTAGTACAACCAAAAATTTTTTAACAACGATAGAAACTAATTCCAAAAAGACGTACAAAAAATTATCTCTTACCCATATTACTCTACCAAGAAAAACTGAGCTAGTGTATGTTTAATTTCTTTAGTTCTTTTAAAATCAGTATTCACTCAATCCATTCTCAGAAATTAAAACGGGGCTGTAAAAGGTGCGCCTCAAGGTGTGGACGAAGTGAAAATTGACACCCCACAAATTGACGCTGTCAATTCGGGGCGAAGTGCACACGATACAATATATATATATATATATATATATATATATATATATATATATATATATATATATATATATATATATATATTTGCAGGGCCTGGAGGTACGGTAAAGGAAATAATCAAGTACCGGACTAATAAATTACATCGAATGCTGAGAAACATGTTCCACATATATATATATACATATATATATACATATAAATGGAGAAAAAATACCAGAGGAATGGTCAAGAGCCTATATAGTATCTATATTTAAAAAGAGGGGGTCTAAGCATAATATCGAGTATGGGGCGTTTGGATGGAAAAGTTATTAAAAATATTATAGAGGAAAATATAAAAGGAAAAACCAATCATGTATAGACCACATATACACTATAAAAACAAACTGGCAGAGAATAGAGAACTTCATCTAGCCTTCATAGACATAAGAAAGGCCTATGACTCAATACCAAGACAAAGATTATGGAACGCAATGAAATAAATAGGCATTGAGAAAGAACTAATATACGCAGTAAAAGCTTTCTACGAAAACAACACAGTGGACATAAAAATAAGACATAAAATAGGGAAGAGACACCAAACATCAAAAAGCCTACTACAAGAATGCTCTACATCAGGGGTGCTCAAACGGTCGATCGCGATCGACAAGTCGATCGCGAGTGCTTTTTGAGTCGCTCTCGAGAAAAAAATTCCGATATAGAACTATTCACAGATTTTGTTTTAGGTAACTAAAACAAAATGTAATGAATAAACTACTAAAATTTATTCGATCCACAATTAGGCCAGAATAACCCCCTCATCACTTTCTTTTATCGTAATAACCCTCTGCTAGCGGAAAAAGGCGGCTTTATCAAAGGAACGCGTGGTACTTGTCAAAGAAAAACCGCGTTTTTGATTCCCGCCGATTTTTCTAGAAACTTCGGGCGGCGTGTTTGACGGGAACATTCGAGACTTCGTTCGCGCCGATATAAATGTTGCGCCTGCAGGAATAGGAGTCAGTCTGAGTTGTAACTTGAAGGCGATACATCGATACAAAGTTTATTAATAAATAGTCCAAAATGAGTGCGGCGAAGAAAAGTAAAACTTATCATTTTAATAACGATTGGGAGGAAGAATTTTTCTTTTGTATGGTAAAGGATAAGTGCAATTGTCTCATTTGCCGTGAGTCAGTTGCAAAACCTAAGCGTGGGAACTTAGAGAGGCATCATAAAACGGTTCATAAAAAACTATGCAAAGGATTTTCCGTCACAGAGTGAATTAAGAAAACGAAAAGTACTTGATTTGATAACTTGTTTGAAAAAAGAACAAACCATGTTCACAAGACCAGCCAAACAATCAAAAGCTGCAACGATCGCGTCATTTAAAATATCTCATATATTGGCGAAACACAAGAAACCATTTGATGATGGATTGGTTTTGAAGGAAGCATTTATTAAAAGCGGGTGAGACTTTATTTGAAGATTTTAAAAATAAAACAGAGATTATGTCTGCTATTAGAGAAGTTCAGTTATCTCGTCCGACTGTCACAAGGCGTGTTGAAGTCATGAGTCAGGACATGGCAGATAAACTAAAACATGATATCATGGAATGTACATATTTTTTTTTACAGTTCGACGAATCCACCGATATGACAGACACTGCCCAACTGTGTATTTTTATTCGAATGGTATTCAATGACATGTCGGCTAAGGAAGAGTTTTTGACAATGATTCCTCTGAAAGGAAAGACCCGTGGCGAAGATATATATGACGTTTTCTTCAATTTTGTAACAAACTACAAGCTACCAATATATAAACTAGTGTGCATTACAACCGATGGAGCACCAGCAATGACTGGAAACAAAAACGGTTTTGTGGCATTGTGTCGAGCTAATGATGATTTCCCTTCATTTTTCTCCTTCCATTGCATTATACATCAACAAGTTTTGTGTTCAAAAGTTCTAAACATGGAGGAGATTATGGGCATTGCAATAAAAATTGTGTGAATTCTATCCGTGCACGTAGCTTGCAACGACGGCTCTTTAAATTGCAGTTGGAAGATAATGAGTCAGCTGAACACACTGATTTAGTTCTTCACACGCTCGTCAGGTGGTTGAGTCGCGGAAAATTCCTAGAAAGGTTTCAAGAATTATTGCCCGAAATAACAGCTTTTCTGGACGAAAGAGGTGATGACACTCAGATGCTGAAAAACGGAAAATGGCTGACTGATTTGGCATTTTTGACAGATGTCACAATGCATTTAAACACCATTAATTTGGAGCTTCAAGGTAAAGGAAAAACTATTATTGAGATGATTAGCGCAATAAACGCATTCAAAAGTAAATTGCAACTTATGATAGATGAACCGAAAAGAAAGGATTTGAAAAATTTTCAGTCTTTGAAAGCAAGGATTCCTTAGTTGAATTATGATATTTCTAAGGCAGAATTATCAAATATTTTGGGCCAATTCGAAATACGTTTTTATGATTTTCAGTAAATTGGCATATATCGCATTATTTATGAGTTATCCTTTTTCGTGTAAAAACATTGAGGAATTAGCTACTGAAATAGCAAGTCAGTTTAACATGGACTCATGTTCTGTTGAAAATGAGTTAGTGCAGATTATATGATATATACATCTCAAAGCCACAGCATCTGATACAAAATTCTGGTGTTTTATATTTGAAGATAAATATCCGAATCTAAGGCAAATCGCCCTTCAACTGACGGCAATGTTTGGGTCAACTTACTTGTGCGAGTCTGCATTTTCTGAAATGAAGATAATTAAGTCAAAATATCGCAATCGACTAACTGACGAACATATGTCATCATGCTTGCGATTAGCACTCGGTAATTACGTACCATCTTATGAAAAGTATGCTGAGGACATGCAGTGCCACGCTACAACATCCAAAGTTACTCTTTAGTTAAGTTTAGACACTAGAACTCGTTTGTTTTGTAAGAACCAATAAACTCGCAATTTTGAATAACTATGAGTTTTTTCATTGACATTTTAGAGCAGACCTACACTTACCTTGACTAAAAAAATGCATATTGTGCGGAAAACTAATATCTATGCCACGATATACCCTACCTAGACGACAATCCTGCATCACACTTACTTGCAGCCTCTCAGAGTCGATCGATCGTAGTTTAACAATATTGAGGTAGATCGCCAGCAGTTCAAGTTTGAGCACCCCTGCTCTACATCGTCAACACTATTCAATATGTACCTCGAACAAACGTTAAAAAAATGGAAGCAAAAATGTAGTGTCCCAATACGAGAAGATTACTTAATAATCTAAGTTTCGCAGACGACCAAGTAATCATAGCGCAAGATGAGGAAGACCTCAGTTATATGGTAAGAAAACTGAAAGAAGAATACACTAAAGCAGGATTAGCAATAAACTTTGATAAAACGGAATATCTAACAACAAAGGAGGGAAACGTGGAGAATCTAGAAGTAGATAACAAAACAATAATCAAAGGAATCGATAGATTTAAATATCTAGGAACCATCATTTCAAAAAAAACGCAACATCAGAAGAAGAGATTAAAGCTAGATTAGGACAAACGCGAACATGCATAAGACAATTAAATTCGATCCTGTGGGACAAACACATTACAAAGAGAAACAAAACACGCATATACAAATCAATAATATAAAGCATAATGACATACGGGTCAGAAACATGGACGATCAATAAAAGAAATAAATCTAAAATTAACGCGGTAGAGATGGAGTGTTGGAGAAGATGCTGTAGAGTGACACGTATGGAGAGAACACCAAATGAAGAAATAAGAAGCAGAATGAACATCAAAGAGAACGCAATAAACACCATTAAAGAAAAACGATTAAAATGGTATGGACACATTAGACGGGGCAAAAATAATAGATGGATAAAGAAAATAACGGAGTGGAGCCCTATAAGGAGAAGAAAAAGAGGAAGACGTTTTTAGAGACGATGTGGGCCAGGCTATGGAGGACAGCGGTCTAACAGATGGAGACTGGGAAGATAGAAACGGATGAAATCAAAGGCTGAGAGAAGGAAGACAGCGTTAGCTGTAGAAAATCCTTGAGATATATATATATATATATATATATATATATATATATATATATATATATATATATATATATATATATATATATACATATGTATATATATATATATATATATATATATATATATATATATATATATATATATATATATAAATATATAAATATATAAATATATATAATATGATGAAAAAAATCAGTAGATTGATTTATCTAACCCGAATTAATCAAGCATTTCCCTCCGTACACTATTTTTGTTCAAATTGAAAATAATGAAAAGAATGCATAATTTTCAAATTTTTCGACTCTAAGAACTTTAAAAAAATGTCGTTTTTTTAGTGTTCTGCACCAAAATTGAAAAATAGAACAGTTAGGGAATCATTTCGGTGACTATCTGTCACAGCTGATTTTCCTCCGAAGCCATTCGACCTAGAAAGTTGAAATTTCTCATCAATAGAAGAATTGATGACCTAATCACAACTGTGCAGTTTTGAAAGTTACTTAAGGGGTTAGTTTTAGGAGAGTGAAATCGGAATTAAAAAAATTTCTAAGTCATTGAGTGGGGTGTCAAATGAAAGCTTGTGAAAACAAGAGTTCACAAATATGTATGCTATAATACGCGCAAACCTTTCTTTAATATTATTTTTTTAAAATATTGCGAAAAATCGCTGTCCCCCTACCCTATCTCTAAGAATACTAATCAAAAAATTTCGAAAAAAATTCTGTAATATTCTCCATAAGGTATAGATTAAATGAAAATTATCACGCGTGCATTACCTTTGACAACTTACCTGGTATATTAGACTGACCACCAAAAAAAAGTTTTTATATTTGGCGGTGCTAGCACCTAAAAAATGTTCTATTAGGTATAAGTAGAGATCTCTGAAGTTTTGGTTAGAAAATACTAAGGTTTAGAGGGTGCTACAGTCGAGTTTATTGGTAAAATCAGTGTATTGTATATTTTAGGGGATAAGAACATAATTGTACGTTGAAAACATTATTTTTTTGAGGTTTAAATTGCATATATATGTAGAACTGACAATTATGTACAAACTTAGACCACGTGCGACCATGGGAGACCAAGTACACTCAAATTGTGAGCAACGAAAAGACGTTTAAAAATGCGCAAAGAGAGTTTGCCTATCGTTTTGGTTAAAATGATTTATCCACTTCTTCGCAAACGACACAGACTTTTTAATATACGCAGAGTGTGTCATGAACACGTTCTTACTTGACAGACTGTATGTACCGTTTTCTTCGATGTTAGGCATTTACTACGGGAAAAATTTATTTTTCCTAAATTGATGTTTCTTTCAGCCTCTAGTATGATGATGTTTCTAAAAGAGATAAGCTTTAATGAGTTATCAGATTCTCACCTGTAATCTCCTGATCCTAATTTCATGTAAAATCATCATATTTTTTCTATATGCACAACTATACCTTTCTGCCTCGCTTGCTATATAAATTACCAACCCTAAGTAACTCGAACCGCTGCTCCAAATGGTCTCTCTACCAGATCTTTATGGTGAACTAAATCTCCGTTCAGTTCAAAAAGAAGACTTATTCGAGAAATTTATATTCTGTATCTAGCAGACATACTGGTATATATGATGATGCCTTATAGATTGGCTGGTCTCCTCCTATCAAGAGAACCAACTGAGCTGGTCGAAAAGTTTGCCCTAGTCGTTAGTCTGTTGTACAGGGTGAGTCAACGTTAGAGTAAAGTCCATTACCTCATTTGTTTCGGGAATGAGGAAAAATGTTAAATACAATAGTATTAGGGAATACTAAGGTGCAAAGTTTAAAATTATTTTTGAATATACTGGGTACTTCAAAAATGTGTGGCCGATATAATATATGTTTCTTTAAATGGAACATCCTATTTTCCAATTTATTTTTAAATTCTGGGTCAAATTTTATAACTTTTTTATTAATAGTGTTATATACCTAAACGTAGTAGTTTTTTATAATATATTTTAAAAAATACTAGTTTTCAGTTTTGTAAGAAATTGCCGGTAGCGTCATTGTTTCTGAAGGTGGAATACTCATAATTGGTACGAGCGTTCTATAGAGATGAAAAAAAGATTTATGTAAGGAAATTTGAGTTAGATGTTACAGGGTGTTCAAAATAAATTTTTGCATTTCGACTAATTTAAATTGAAAAATCTCAAATTTTTTAAATGGCACACCCTCTATATTATTATTTTTTCTGATAGATTTTACAAAACCCTCGAACTTTTATTAAGTATATCATATACCTATTTCTAATAGTTTTCGATTTATTTTGCTCCATTTACAGTGGTACAAAAGTTTACTCTTCGTTTAAAATCACGGTCTTAGAGGTCTTGGTGTAGTTCCATATGAAAGGGATGATACTTGTATTTTCTCGTGGTGCGATTAGCCGTAGATTTGGATGTCAGATAAGTCAGCTAGTTGACGACTGCTGACCTGGGGATTATCTTCAACATCTAGATGGTATACGTCTATTAGGGTACTTCGCTCCGTAAAGCCTTACTGCCAAAAGACAATTTTTTTCCGCCTCGCCCAGTATATAAACCATATCAATTAATTCATTTTTAGGAAAATCCTTAACTGTTACTTTTATACGTCACTTACTACAACAAATTAAACTATTTTTACTTGCTTAATAGACATGTCAAATTTTGACAATTGCCCATTTTTGTTTTGTCTTGGCAACTATGATGTTATAGCGTAAGTGTATTAAAAACAAGGGTAAAAATTGAAAAATGAATCGAAAACTATTAGAAATAGGTATATGACATACTTAATAAGAGTTGGAGGGTTTTGTAAAATCTACCAGAAAAAATAATAATATGTAGAGTGTGCCATTTACAAAATTTGCGATTTTTCAATTTTAAACTAGTCGAAATGCATAAATTTTTGTTGAATATCCTGTAGCATCTAATTCAAATTTCTTTACATATATCTTTTTTTTCATCTCTATAGAACGCTCGTACCAATTATGAGTATTCCACCTTCAGAAACAATGGCGCTACTGTCTATTTTTTACAAAACTAAAAATTAGTATTTTAAAAAAAAAATGAAATATTAGAAAAACTACTACGTTTAGCTATACGAGTATAACACTATTAATAAAAAAGTTATAAAATTTTACGCAGAATTTAAAAATAAATTAGAAAATAGGATGTTCCATTTAAAAAAACATATGTTATATCGGCCACAGTTTTTTGAAGTACCCTATATACACAAAAAATAATTTTAAACTATGCACTTTAACATTGCCTAAAACTATTATATTTAACATTTTTTCGACATTCCCGAAACAAATGAGATAATCAACTTTACTCCATCGTTGACTCACCTGTATATTATGCTTTACTCATTATTAATTACTTAATGATTTCTGGATGGATATTTCTAAGTCCAAGTGCAGAGTAACTCTTTCTGTTCAGTCTGATAATGATGACTTACTCAAAAAGTTTACGTTCTCCTTCTAATGGATCTATTTGATGATAATTCTACAACAACTTACCTCCCATGGTCATAAAAAGCAACTTACATTTATGGGCCCGTGGTTCCAAACCATCTCCTACTTTCTTTCTACTTTACATTAGCGATCTACTAAAAAAGACTAAAAATCCAATCTATAGCTTTGGCTATGAGAACACGCTGGTTCCTTGATTTAACTTGAACGTTCAAACACCAGCCACTCATCCACCTATCCGAAAACAGCAGGAAATAAACAACTTAACAAAGATCTGGAAGAAACTTTGACTTGGAGTGAAATTACGCTACTTTCACAAATGTATCTAGACCTCCTCCTCAATGATGACCTGTCCCGTATGCCAATCTATCTAAAGAGGTTCTGGTCGATTGTCACAGAACAGTTATTCAATGTATCTTTTCCAAGTGTTTTAAATTTCATCTTTATCTATTATAACTGATCCTTCATTAGCTATTAGTCTATTTGTTCTATTTTTTTATATTATCTAGCCATTTCCCTCACTTTACGATAAACATTCAGACTCTCATGCTTTCTCTATAGGGTTTCTGTGTGCTTTTGCTTCTTTTAACTTCTTTTGAATTTCTCTGTCGATTATCTTATATTTTTATATAGCCGTCTCCTTTCCGTTAACAAGAGAATCTCATCCGTCATCCACGAGTTCTTCTTAATTGCATCAGGTCTCAATAGATCATTTTTAATATCTTGGACTGCTTAGTTTTTCAATCTGTTTCTTCGCAGTGGGGGAACCTGATATTATCTTTAGCTTATTACTGAGACTCTACTTTACCTGCTCTTTCGTTATTTGTTCTTTTAATTTCTCTAGATCGTAGCGCTCTTTTGTTCGCTTCTTTGTTCTTTTTAACTTTACTCCGAATGAATCAACCACAGGGGATATGTTTTTACAAGCGTGCATCTATCCTGTATTTTTTATTTATGAGGATGTAGTCAATTTGATTCCTTATAATATTATCACCAGAACGATCTAGGAATTTCAATGCAGTATGTGTGCTTTGCCCATCAAAAATTAAGTGTAATTTTGTTCCAATGCTAATTGATCGGATGTTGGCTTAGATAGAGCCCCTTACTACTTAATGCTTTTAAGCTCATTTTATTCGCAACCCGGGGAACGCACTCTAAAGGAAGAAAACTACCCAGAGAGGTAAAAACAATAAGGCAGACATCAGGTAGTCAAAATTTACTTAAATTAATCTACATACATTTGTTTTGAATTGCAGTAATGGGGCGGAAGAAAATTGGATTTTAGGAATTGGGGTAGATAAGAAAACTTATTCAGATTTTCGGCAATTTAGAGTGGAAATATTGTAATGTATATTATGCGTTTAAAGCTGTGGTTTGTTTGAATTACGAAAATAAAGAGAAGCTTATTAAAATCATCTGTCAAGATTATTTTTAATACGTATTACTAGAATTACGTTTCTTTCAATGAATATAAAAGAGCCAGTGACAAAATATTATTTAGGGTGTTGCAAATTACAAAATTATTGTTGAAAACTGAAATATGGTATAGAATATATACATTAGTTATTTCGGAGATACGTAGAGGGTATCCCAAACAGGATTAATAACTGCTTGTTTTTGAAGCAAAGGAAACAAAAGGTATTCCTAGTTAAAAACATTAACCTGCGGTACGCCGATGATACAGCATACTGGCTGAGACCAACATTATCATGATGACGTATAACAAGTGAATAAGTTGAAGAAGTAAACAAATTTAAATATCTAGGCAACAAACTGAATCATAAGTGGGAGAGAAGGAAAAATACGTGTGTCAATCGCTCGAAACACTTATACTAAATAATAATAATAATACTAACAGTAATTGGAAAAGTATCTGGTCAGAACCCAAACTACACAATAATAATACCCCCCTGGATCAAAGCCGAAGAAGACAAACATAAACATGTGACAGAACAAGAAAATACCACATTAAATACACAAGAAATTACAGAAACTATCAAACACACACACAACTGGAAATGTCCTGGAATAGACAATATACAAAACTTCTGGTACAAACAGTTTACCACCACACACGAAGCACTCACACACCAAATCAACAAAGCCATTCTACAACCACACACATTTCCCACTTTCCTCACACAAGGAATAACATACGTTAAACCCAAAAGCTCAGACACCACAAACCCGTCAAACTACCGACCTATCACCTGTCTTCCAACCCTGTACAAGATCATCACAGCCACAATTTCGAAAAAAATAGAACAACACCTAACAGACAACAATATTCTCACAGAAGAGCAGAAGGGATGCAGGAAAAATAGTCGAGGATGCAAAGAGCAGCTGATTATAGATAGCGTGATAATGGGACAAACCAGAAAAGAACACAGAAATCTTCACATCGGTTACATAGACTATAAAAAAAGCCTTCGACTCCATACCCCACAGCTGGTTAATCAGGGCCCTAGAAATCTATAAAATCAACCAACACCTCAGGCAGTTTCTCGCGCAAATTATGAAAACATGGAAAACCAAAATACGCCTAGAAACACAAACGAACGGATCCAAACAGAAGAGCTGTACATCAGACGGGGGGTATATTTCAGGGAGACTCGCTCAGTGCTCTATGGTTTTGCCTCTGTCTCAATCCACTCTCAAATATACTAAACAGAACAGAGCATGGCTTCAATATCAGACACCAAAAAGTGAATCAACATAAAATAAACCACCTCCTATATATGGACGACATAAAAACTCTACGCTGCCATAAAAACACAGCTAAAAGAACTCCTCAAAATCTCAGAAATATTCACCTTAGATGTCAATATGGAATTTGGTATAAGTAAATGCAAAGTGCTCCACATCAACAAAGGCCAATGGAAGTGCCACCATGAGACAGAAACCATCAACAATGAAACACTCGATAACATGTTCGACAAAGAAACATACAAATATCTAGGCTTCCAACAAAGCATCAAAACAGAGCTCAGAACCGAATTCAAAAACAGACTGACGAAACTTTTGCAAACAAAACTCAACTCTAAGAATCTCACTAAAGCCATCAACACGTTCGCTATACCTATACTCACATATTCATTTGGTATCATCAAATGGTCACAAACAGACCTAGAAAATATTCACATCCTTATACGATCTCAATTCACCAAATACAGGAAATTACACCCCAACGCATGCAAAGAAAGACTTACCATCGAGAGGAAGGCAGGAGGAAGAGGAATTATAGACATCAGATCATTGCACACAAGGCAAATACAAACACTTAGGAAATTCTTTTACAGCAAGCAAACCAGCCTCCACACAGCGACAGTGAAAGCAGACAAAAACTACACACCTCTCGATTTAGCCCGGGCAGACCACTCAGCAGACACACACAGTCACACCCAATTACAACAGGAAAAGATGAAAACGTGGTCAGAGAAAACACTCCACGGAAAACACAGATACCACATAGAACAAGACCACGTAAATAAAAAACAATCATACACCTGGTTACAGGATGGGTAGCTATTCCCTGAAACTGAAGGCTTCTTACTTGCCATCCAGGATAAAGTCATATTAACCAGAAACTACCAAAAGCATATCATCAAAGACCCGACTATTGCAGAGGACAGATGTAGGAAATGCCACCAGCAGAAAAAAACGATCGAACACATAACGAGCGGTTGTAAAATATTGGCCGGAACAGAGTACACAGCCAGGCATGATTCAGCTGCCAAAGTAGTTCACCAAGCACTAGCCACAACATACAGACTCATAGAAAACACAGATCCCTACTACAAATACACGCCAACATCCGTACTTGAAAATGAAGATTACAAGCTCTACTGGGACATCGGTATCCATACAGATAAAACAGTCTCCGCCAATAGACCCGATATTACTTTTCAGTGCAAAAAAGGAAAAGTCACCTATCTAATTGACATAGCTGTCCCCAACGACACAAACATCCAAACGAAATACACAGAAAAAATTTCCAAATACACAGACCTTGCAACGGAAATAAAAAGGCTATGGAGACAAGAAAAAGTCATCATTGTCCCCCTCATTATATCAGCCACAGGCCTAACACCAATAACATTCACACCACATTTAGTGCAATTAGGACTCAACACAGACATACATAGAAACATTCAGAAGTCAGTGATTTTGAAAACATGTAACATTGTCAGGTCATTCCTTAATACGGAATGGTAATAGCGTTTGTGCTGACTTGGTTTTGGCCCGTCAGCCAAACATGAAACCACATTGATCAAATGTGAGAAAGAAGAACTTTTTGTAACAGTAAGAACCATTTACAGGGAAAACAAGGAAGAATATGAATGAAATTTTCTCTTAAAACTAAGGTACTAAAGTAACAACAAAAATAGACAAAAACAACAAAAAAAAAGAAGAAGAAGAAAGAAAGAAATAAAAATGAATAAAGAAATTAAATGAATCAGCGCAGTACAAATTAGAATAAAAGTGAAATAAAACAAATATTAGTTACATACATCTAACAAGCAAAACAAGCTTCTAAAAGAATTTTTATAAATGTCCTATCAAGTGAAATGATCTAAACATATTGACCGAATCTTATTTTCGGTGTCTGCAAAAATGTCACATTCATTACTAATTAAGTTAAATTTATTGCACATAACATTGATTGGTTCGATTAATCTGAGATTAGTCCTAGCACGTGAACAAACAAAAGTTGCAGTATTTCGTGAATTAATTCTAGGCACCAATATAGCCACCTCCGATAGCAGCTGAGGACAGTCCATGACTCCGTGCAACAATCTATACAAGAAAATTATAGACGAACACTCTCTACGAGCCTCAAGTGATTGAAAATTAAAACTCTCCAATAACAAAGAGTACTCTATTCCTCTCATTGGATAGACCCCATCTACCTTATATAATAAATATTTTAGAAATCTTTTTTGAACTCGTTCTAGCATTAGTTTGTAGCATAGATAATATGAGCTCCAAATAAGAGAGGCATACGCTAGTTTGGATCTCACATAAGACTCATATAGCAGTATTAAAGATCGTTCACTATTAAAGCTTCTACAGTTGCGCACTATAAAACCGTATAGACGATTGGCCTCCAGCGTTGGTGCGCCCGAGAGTTGACGTTCCTAGTGAATAATTCATATGTTATTATATGGTTTTCCTCGTCACCGACATAATTTTATATTTAGAAATATTCAAGTCTAATTTATTGTGCTGACACCAATCCTCAAGCACGCAAAGCTCAATTTGAAGCACTTTACAGTCCTGAATACATGAGACTAAAATCAATTAGTCCTTCAAGAGGCTAAAAATTCAAAAACCTCGAAATCCAATTATTTTGTAGGAATTTTCATAAAACTTTTTGGATTGTATTGTTTATAAAGTATTTTAAAAAGTTTACCGATTAAAATATTTTACTTTATATTTACTAATAAAATCTATAATATATATAAAATGCAACGTCTGTCTGTCTGTCTGTCTGTCCATTAGTGCGCTTATCACTCAAGTACCACTTATCCGATTTGCATGCTTTTTTTTTAAAACATACATATGTTCTCTGGCCAGGTTTTAGGATATATTTTATTATGTTAGGTAACGTAAGGAATAAGCAGTGACGATAATAGTGAATCAAGTCGGAAAAAAGTTTGCCGCTAGGGCGTTCTCTTGCAATCCACTGCTTAAATCATTAAATATGCAACAATATCATGTAGCAAAGAATATAATATATATAAAAATTCAACGTCTCTTTGTCTGTCTGTCTGCCCGTTATTACACTTATGACTTGAGAATCACTTATCCGATTTACATGTTTTTTTTTAATTCATAAATTTGTTCTCTGGCCACTCCACTAAAATATATATAAAATGCAACGTCTCTTTGTCTGCCTGTCTGTTTGTCCGTTAGTACGCTTATCACTCGACAACCACTTATCCGATTTACGTGTTTTTTTTTTAAATTCATACATTTGTTCTCTGGCCAGGTTATCTATAATCTACTATAATATACATAAAATGCAATCTCTCTCTATGTCTGTCTGTCTGTCCGTTAGTGTGCTTATAATTTGAGAACCATTTGTCCGATTTACGTGCTTTTTTTTTTTTAAACATACATATGTTCCCTAGCCAGGTCATAAAATATATTTTATTACGTTAGGTAATAAGCAGTGACGAAATAGTGAATCAAGTCGGAAAAAAGTTTGCCGCTAGCGCGTTCTCTTGCATTACACTGCCTAAACCATTAGATATGGAACAATGTCATGAAGCAAAGAATATAATATATATAAAATGCAATTTCTCTCTGTTTGTTTGTCTGCTCGTTAGTGCGAAACCCACTTATCCGATTTACGTATTTTTTTTTGTTCATGCATATGTTCTCTTTCCAGGTTATATAATAATAATCTATAATATATATATATATATATATATATATATATATATATATATATATATATATATATATATATACATATAATGTAGCGTCTCGTTGTCTGTCTGTCCGTTAGTGCGCTTATCACTCGAGAACCACTTATCCGATTTACGTATTTTTTTTTTAGATTTATACATATTTTCTCTGGCCTGATTATAGGTTATATTTTATTACGTTAGGTAATATAAGGAATAAGCAGTGACGATAATAGTGAATCAAGTCGGAAAAAAGTTTGCCGCTGGTGCACTCTCTTGCGATACGCTGCCTAAACGGTTAATATAGAATAACATCATGTAACAAAGATTACAATATATTTAAAATGCAACGTCTCTCTGTCTGTTCGTTAGTGTGCTTATCATTCGAGAACCACTTATCCGATTTACGTGTTTTTTTTAAAGATCTTAACTTAAAAAAAAACTCGTATCGTATCTCTGCCTGTCTGTCCGTTAGTGCGCTTAGCACTCCAGAACCAATTATCTGATTTATGTGTTTTTTTATAAAAATACATATGTTTTATGTTACGATAGATAACATAAGGAATAAGCAATGCAACTGAATTAAATGAAGATTTTAGAACGGTTACACTTAGTATAGGTATATCCAAAGCATCTAACCGTGCTTAGTATGAGGATTATTGACTAAGTTTTAATCTTTTATAATCCCTGAAGAGATTCTGGTCCGCTTTCTAAGTGGCAAATTATGAATTTCTTTCTACACACAATTAGTGTGTCCTTGATAGTCAGGATTCTAATAAACTTATTTTTAAATCGATTGAATAAGTAACCATAAAAATATTCCATTTTTTCGTACTGATATAAAATCAATCTACATTATTCAACCCCGTCAAGAATCAAGCCATCGTCTTCTCCAAGGGCAGCGGCACTTCTCATGGACATCTCCAGCTCCAAGACTGCCGCATCTAATGGGCCAACTCCATCAAGTACCTGAGGGTCCGGTCCGACCGACAACTCGTCTGGAAGGACCAGATCTGTACTACAACCAAGAAGGCGAAGCAACTACGGGGCAAACTCTATCCCATCCTGAATCGCTCCAGTAAGTTGCTGCCACGGACCAAGCTTCTGGTATACAACACTATAGTAAAAGCAGGCCTCACCTACGCCTGCCCCACTTGGTGCCAGCCCTCCAAAACAAGGAGAGCTCAACTTCAAGCAGTGCAGAACAAGACCCTGAGGATGATCAGGGGAGCTCCATGGTTTATGAGGGACCGACAACTCCATAGGAACCTCGGTGTGCCTACTATAAAGGGACACATGAAGAAAGCCCAACTGAAGTTCCTGGGGAAGGCGTGCCAGCTCCCCAACCTACGCATCAGAGATGCCTTCCGACTCCCACTTCACGCCAGCCGCCAGTTCCCGAGACCGTCCAATCCGCCGCTCTCGGACGGAGACGATGACCCCCCTCGCCCGCCGCACAGTGCGAAATTTAGGAAGTTTAGCGGAACTTTATTCAATTTTTGAAATACGTAAAATGCATAAGATTATTCATTATTTTGGTAGGTTAATATCCCACCTCTAAAACCTTATACTCAGTTTGGGGATTAACCCTGCGAAACAACTGCAAAATGCACCTGATAGTTGCATTACTTATTCAATCATACTTTTTGCCTACAGAAAGCTATTCGATTTGTTTAAGTTAATAGAGTGGTACATACAAACGGCAAGTCAGTAGGCCATGATTTTTTCTTCATTTATTTTATAAGAAAATTGTCAATTATTGGCATTTAAATAATTGCAAAATCTTTTCTTACTCGTGTGTGATTTGTTCGTGAAAAAAAAGTGATTTTTAAGAAGTAAGTAAAATTTATATTTGCAACAAAGCGATACCAATCTGGAAAACGAAACTCTGCAGCGATTGTCAAGGAACTGGCATCTGGTTCTCCAGAAAGGGGTAGCAAAATCAAGAAGGCTCGCATGTCTTCTTCAAACAGCCCACGAAAATTAACTCCAGACCAGGCTCTGGCGCTACTTATTGATGCAAACTTATCGTCAAATCAGTACAACATTGTTCGAGATCAAGCAAAAAATCACCGTTGCACTTTGTATCCACCTTATTATGTTGTAAAAGAGGCAAAGAGGTTGTGCTATCCAAAGGACATAATAATAACTGAAGTTTCAGCTGAAGTATCAGTTCAGTCGCTTATAAATCATACCGTAGCAAGACTTTGTACAGAGCTGGAAGGGATTCTTAGAACTTTATCAAACGTTAAAGCACTAAATATTATCGTAAAGTGGGGTTGTGATGGGGCGGAAAAAGTTAATTATCGACAAAAGTATATGGACAAACATAGCTCTGATGATAGTATGTTTAGTGTATCAATGGTACCAATCCAAATGTGCTTCGTAAATGATAATGGTGATAATCAGTCAGTAATTTGGAAAAACCCTGCTTCTTCTTCCACACGGTACTGTCGCCCCATTAAGTTCGTTTTTGCCAAAGAAACAGTCAGTGTAATTACCTCAGAAGTAAACAAAGTAAAAGAACAAATATCTCAACTTACTCCAACCACTATACTTGTAGATGGCAAGCAATTTCTGGTTACAGCAAATATGATCTTTTGTATGATTGACGGTAAAATATGCAATGCTGTATCATCCTGTGCATCATCACAAACATGCTACTTTTGTGGGGCTAAACCTAGCGAAATAAACAACATCTGCGATATACCTCAAAAAAATATAAATGAATCCTTTTATCCCTTGGACTATCACCCCTCCATGCATGGATAAGGTTTTTGGAATGTATTTTACATATATCGTACAAACTGGATATTAAGGCATGGCAAGCTCGTGGAGCAGAAAATAAAAAAAAAGTTGCAGAGAAGAAAAAAATGCATTCAACAAAAATTCAAAGAGGAGCTTGGCTTGCTTATAGATATGCCAAAACAGCAGACCGGAAACACAAACGATGGTAATACCGCGAGGAAATTCTTTAGAAATGCCGAAAAGTCTTCCGAAATAACTGGCGTTAATTTAGATTTGATCAAGCGTTTTCATGTGCTGTTAGAGTGCCTAAATTGTGGTCTTAAAATTGATTCAGAAAAGTTCGGCGAATATGCAAGAGAAACTTTGGAATTGTATTTGAAAGAATATTTCTGGTACTCAATGCCCGTAAGTGTGCATAAAGTCCTTTGTCATGGAAAGAATATTATAGCCTCTTGCATTCTTCCGATAGGACAATTTTCTGAAGAAGCTCAGGAGGCAAGAAACAAAGACTGCAGAAAATATCGCGAACTTTTTACTAGAAAAACATCCCGAATTGACACAAATACGGATTTATTTAATCGACTGCTTATTTCATCGGATCCGTACATCGCTAGTCTTCGTAAAGCACCCAAAACCAAGCATAGTGAAGTTACGCCAGAAGTTTTAGAGTTGTTAGAAAGATTTGCAGACCCATGTAATGATTCCGAGTCTTCAGACGATTGCAATGAGTCTCGTTCTGAATAAATGTTCAAAATGTTGTTACAAAATGTATGTTTTTTTTAATTATTCTATAATAAAAAACACAAATAAACTGAAAAACTTTAAATAAAACACATTAATTTTTATTAAAAATTTTAAAAAACCAACAACTAGAACTGTTTTACTGGTTTAAATAATTAAGTTCCGGTAAACTCAAGAAATTTCGCACTGTGACAAGAAGATGGTCTCAATCTTCGTTAAGTTATAAAATAGTCCTAGTTTAAGTTAATGTTACGTCCTAATTTAAGTTAGCGTAAGTCTCAGGCTAAGGTAGTTTTAGTCTTAGTTTTAAGTCTTAGCATTAAGAAATTCATGTATATATAACACATTTCCTAGGTTAAGTTAGTATAGGATCACTAGTATAAGAGCTTAGGTTAAGTTAGTATAAGTATACAATCATTCTTATGAAAAATGTACTATCAAAATTGTAAGAAAGAGGTTTTGCCTATCTTAGTATTCAATACAGACAATCTACATTATTTTTTTGCTAAAAATTATTTCAAACAACTTTCAACTCGTATAAAAATATTATTAAACCAAAATTTCCAAATAAAATAAAATATTTTTACGGAATATGCGAATTTCATCCGACCGAATAGGGAAATTTTTTGCCTGTTTTCCCAGTAACGCTGTTTGAAAGTTTATGCAAACTACTCAGATATCATCCGAAAATGTTTGCTCGATATTCGGTGTGGTGCGAGGAAATGTTTCGAGTGTACGCCTGAAAAAATGTTTAAAACTTTATATTTACTTTTTATTGACTAGTCCGGGCATGCATTGCATAAAAAGTTAAATATTTACTGAGTTAGCCGTTACTTGATGGAGATTTATTGTAACTTAACACAAATAAAACACTAATAATGTTATTATTAGTGTATTATTTTTCGTGACGATTGTTTCGGCACACGGTGCCTTCTTCGAACGAATAAGAATTTTACACTAAATATAATAATGAATACATATCCTTAAATACAGTATTTTCATTCTACCTGTTTAAGAAATACATATATATATATATATATATATATATATATATATATATATATATATATATATATATATATGTATATATATATATACGAGGCTGGTTTGAAAAGTCCGTGCAAAGTCCGAGAGATGGCACCACCGGCGCGTATCGAGGTCATGTTTAGTTAGTAGCATCTCTTGAATGAACGCACACCAAGTTTCAGCCATATTGGTCTATTTCTTTGTGTTTGGCATTCGTGTGAATCAAGGAAGTCGAGTGATTTTCAAGAAATGGACGAAAAAGAATTTCGTGTGGTGATTAAACATTACTTTATGAAAGGCAAAACGCCTCAGGAGACTAAAGAGAAGCTTGATAAACATTATGGTGACTGCACCTTCGATTAGAACAGTTTATAAGTGGTTTCAAAATTTTCGGACTGGCCATATGGGCACAAGTGACGCTGAACGTTCTGGACGGCCTGTGGAGGTTACGACTCCAGAAATCATTGATCAAATCCATCATATGGTGATGGATGACAGAAGAGTTAAGGTGCGTGAGATTGCTAGTGCTGTGGGCATCTCGACTGAACGGGTACATAATATTTTGCATAAACATTTGGACATGAGAAAGCTATTCGCAAGATGGGTGCCGCGATTGCTCACGCTTGACCAAAAAAAGGATGGTTTGCAGCTGTTCCAGAAGAATCCGGAGAACTTTAAGCGTCGTTTCGTCACTGTGGATGAACACATTACTATACTCCTAAGACCAAACAACAATCTAAACAATAGGTTACCAAGGGGGAATCTGCACCAAAAAAGGCGAAGACCGTTCCTTCGGCCGGAAAGGTTATGGCGACTGTCTTTTGGGATTCGCAAGGGATAATCCTCATCGACTATCTGGAAAAGGGTAAAACTATTACAGGTGAATATTATTCATCGTTATTGGACCGTTTGAAAACTGAGCAGCAAGCAGCAAAAAAAAACGCCCGCGATTGGCCTTTTCCATCACGACAACGCACCAGCACACACCTCAGCAGTTGTGGTCGCAAAATTAATGGAAATAGGATTCCAACTCGTTTCACATCCCCCCTATTCTCCAGACTTGGCTCTCTCGGACTACTATTTGTTCCCCAATTTGAAAAAATGGCTGGCGGGACAAAGATTTTATTCAAACGAGGAGGTGATTGCAGACACTAATGGATATTTTGCAGACTTGGACAAATCCTATTATTCGGAAGGGATCAACAAACTAGAACATCGTTGGACGAAATGTATAAGTCTAAAAGGAGACTATGTCGAAAAATAAAAAAGGTTTACCCCAAACACATAAGTAGTTTTTTATTTTTGCACGGACTTTTCAAACCAGCCTCGTATATGTGTGTGTGTGTGTGTGTGTGTATGTGTATTACAATAGAGGTTTTCACGGATGCTGTAATGTAATACATTAAAATTTCGGGTTTCAATCCGTTCGTTTAACAATAATTTCCACGACGTTTCGCCAAAATCTCATTTGGTATTTTTCAAGTGCTCTTGCTGCCGCTGCTACTCAATACTGTGATCTTGCTGCTGCCGCTCGAAGCTTACTGAGAGACCGAAGTGCGATCACCATCTGTTATAGGTCGGCGTCTACGCAGATTGTAGGGATATATATATATATATATATATATATATATATATATATATATATATATACATATATATATATATATATATATATATATATATATATATATATATATACATATATATATATATATATATATATATATATATATATATATATATATATATATATTATATATATATATATATATATATATATATATATATATATATATATATATATATATATATATATATATATATATATATATATATAAACTAAAACTTAATGCAATATGCTTCTCTATACGTGTTCTGAGAAATGTAGTGACTCTCAATGTTTTGAAAGTGGTTTGCTATGGATATTTCCATTCAAGGATGGTTTATGGAGTTCCGTTCTGGGAGAATGAGCCTAGAAGTCTAGGCATTTTTCGTGCTCAAAAGAGATGTGTGAGAGCAATTAATAATGTAAAACCTCATGTAAAGAATATTTTAAAAAAGATTGCATTATGACATTACAGTCTTGGTACATGTATAAGAGCCTATTAACAATGCACAAATATATTTCGGGCTCTAGGATTGCGGTATATCCTCTTAGAAGAGACCTCATTCGCTCGGTCCTGCCAAATACAGCCAAATACTATAATGGTACATTTTACCAAAGTATTGTACTGTATAACCTATTGCCTGTCTATGAAAAACCGATTTAAAAAGAGACTAAAGAATATTTTATTGGAAGAGGCATTTTACAATGTACAAGAATTTAAGGATTATCTTGGTCGCCTCTGAAACGAAAAACTCTTAATTAATTCAGGATGTGTATTGTGTATCATGTATTTGCAGTTATTGTTGTTTATCTGACCTATACTTGTATGTAATTAACTGATAATTTTGTACATGTATGTAGTTTAGGACTAAATTTAAGTCTTAACCCTGTCTAAAGCTATTGCTATATATATATATATATATATATATATATATATATATATATATATATATATATATATAAATATATGTAGTAATGGTTTTTCGGGTATCCCGTGTTAGCTTGAAGTCCCTTGATGGACGGTTTCGCTGACGTTTCGATGGAATCTCATCCATCTTTTTCAAAGCGTTGATCACTGGTCGGTGTCTTGGCGTTGAATGTCGAGACTGGCCCTGAGTGCG
>CM032446.1:2211371-2318871 GCA_019049505.1 Pachyrhynchus sulphureomaculatus | reverse complement strand
TGAACGCTCGGACATCGGCTACTCAGACGAATATCCGCAGACAGCAGGAAGTCATTCAACTTAACAAAGACCTGGAAGAAATTCTATCTTAGGGTGACAGTAACCAAGTGGAATTTAACGCTACAAAAACCCAAGCGGCAGTTTTTTCTAAAAAAGTTAACGTTGCTGAACCCGATATAGTTATGTCGGGGCACTCCATTCCTTTAACATCGTCACTCAATTTGGGAGCAAATATGTCCTGGCATGAACATGTTGCAGGCATAGCAAGGAGAGCTTCTCAAAAGTTGGGAATATTATTTCGAACCAGAAAGCTTTACGCTCCACAACAACTGTTAATTCTTTACAAAGCTTAAATTCGACCAACTATGGAATACTGCTCCCATGTTTGGAGCTCCGCTCCCATACATACACTGCGTTTGTTGGATTCTATTCAGAGAAGAGCTGTTCGTCTGATTGGAGACCGGACCTGACCGTCGGCCTTGATTCGCTAGAACATCGAAGAACGGTTGGCGACTTGAGCCTATTCTACAAGTACTTTCATGGAAAGTGTTCGCAGGATGTGGTCCGCTTAATTCCTCCCAGAGCGGTGCACGTTAGAAGTACACGTCGCGCTAATTCTTCACATCCGTATGAGGTTCAGCTTGTTACTCCTCGTATAACGCTTTTCAAGCAGTCTTTTATATGGAGAACATCATCCCTTTGGAATAATTTGGCCAGGACTGTGTTTCCCACCGAGTACAATTTACAGCGATTCAAGAACAACGTGAATCGCTTTCACCGCATACGTGTCGCTCCTGTAGTGCTTTAGGGACTTCCCTGTAGCACGTGTGCTAGACCCAAAAAAAAAAAAAACTTGTAGAATAGACTCAAGTTGTTAATACGTGGACGTAGCAGCAAGACACCCTACTTTATGGTTACAAATAAAAAATGAATTTCTCTATTGGTTGACCTGATCCAAGTTTCTAGTTTAATAGTTGCTCAAGCAAGGCCATAAAATTAAAAAGATGGTGTTTTGTGAAAAAGTTAAATTCGAAATTTTCGGAAAAAAATAATTTATTTTAAAAGTATTGGTTGCGGTAAGTTTATTAAAGATGGTGCGGTGATAAGTACAATAGTGTTACAAATGAAAAAAAAACGCTTTAATGATGCTATAAAATTTATTTTCACTATTCGATAGTACTACTATCACTATAAGACTAGTTCTATCCAATGCTGGATGTAGGCCTTCTCCGTGAATTTCTATTTCAATCTATTTGCAGCTGTTGTCATCCATCCAATCCCCGCAACCCTCTGTATATCATCCGGCCATCTTGTTTTGAAACGTCTCTGCTTCTCTTCTGTTCTCGTGGTCTCTACTCTAATAGACGCTTAGTCGTGCATACTACATGTCTAGCCTATTGCCACATTCTTTCTGCTACGTGGTCTATAATATCCTTTAATTTCGTTTGTTTACGTATCCACTTGTTTCTTTTTCTATCTTTAAATTTTATCCCGATCATCTGTCTTTCGTGTACTCTCTGCGTCCGAGCTAGTTTTTGTATATCGTCTTTATTCAGTGTCCAAGTTTCAACGCCATACAAACTTTGGCCTTTAACTTATTTGGGATGGCTTTATCTTTGAATATATAACTTAATATCCCTAATGTGCACCTGATTCTTCTTGAAATTTCATCCAAGACATTGTCTCTCGTCGTAGGACTTTTTTGCCCCAGATACACATAATCTTTAACAATCTCGAGAGCTCGTGTGGATTATTACTGGCGACTAAAATATCATCTGCGAACCTTCAGTGACACACCATCTATCTTAAGGCCCTTCTTTGTCCATTCCAGTCGGCGGAATACGTATTCTAGAGCTGTAATAAATAGCTTGGGAGAGGTTGTATCTCCCTGTCTTACACCTATATATATAACAAGGATTTTCTACAGCTGACGCTGTCTTCCTTCTCTCAGCCTTTGATTCCATCCGTTTCTATCTTCCCAGTCTCCATCTGTTAGACCCCTGTCCTCCATAGCCTCGTCCACATCGTCTCTCCACGATCGTCTGGATCTTCCTCTTTTTCTTCTCCCTATAGGGCTCCACTCCGTTATTTTCTTTATCCACCTATTATCTTCGCTTCGTCTTATGTGCCCATACCATTTTAATCGTTTTTCTTCAGTGGTGTTTATTGCGTTCTCTTTGATGTTCATTCTGCTTCTTATTTCTTCATTTGTTATTCTCTCCATACGTGTCACTCTACAACATCTTCTCCAATACTCCATCCCTACGCGTTAATTTTAGATTTATTTCTTTTGTAATGTGCTTGTCCCACAGGATCGAATTTAATTGTCTTATGCATGTTCGCGTTTGTTCTAATCTAGCTCTAATCTCTTCTTCTGATGTTGCGTTTTTTGAAATCATGGTTCCTAGATGTTTAAATCTATCGGTTCCTTTGATTATTGTTTCGTTATCTACTTTTAGATTCTCCACGTTTCCCTCCTTTGTTGTTAGATATTCCGTTTTATCAAAGTTTATTGCTAATCCTGCTTTAGTGTATTCTTCTTTCAGTTTTCTTACCATATAGCTGATGTCTTCCTCATCTTGCGCTATGATTACTTGATCATCTGCGAAATTTAGAGTATATAAATAATCTTCTCGTATTGGGAATCCCATTCCACTACATTTTTGCTTCCATTTTCTTAATGTTTGTTCGAGGTATATTTTGAATAGTGTTGGGGATGTAGAGCATCCTTGTAATAGGCCTTTTGATGTTTGGAGTCTCTTCCCTATTTTATGTTCACTGTGTTGTTTTCGTAGAGAGCTTTTACTGCGTATATTAGTTCTTTGTCAATGCCTATTTCTTTCATTGCGTTCCATAATCTTTGTCTTGGTACTGAGTCATAGGCCTTTCTTATGTCTATGAAGGCTAGATGAACTTCTCTATTCTTTGTCAGTTTTTTTCCATTGTTTGTTTTATGGTGTATATATGTGGTCTAAACATAATTTTCCGGCCGTAAAGCCTGCTTGGTCTTCTCCAATTTTTCCTTTTATATTTTCCTCCATGATATTTTTAATAATTTTTCCATACAAACGTCCCATATTCGATATTATGCTTAGGCCTCTATAGTTTGTGCATTTTCTGCGGTCTCTCTTTTTAAATATAGATACTATATAAGCTTTTGACCATTCCTCTGGTATTTTTTCTCCATTTACCGCTCTGTGGAACATGTTTCTCAGCATTCGATGTAATTTATTAGACCCGTACTTAATCATTTCATTTACCACACCCCCAAGCCCTGCAGATTTATTATTTTTGAGTGTTTTTATTGTCTTCTTTACTTCTTCATAGCTTAGTTCTATCTCTTTTATTTCCTTATTCTGTTCTTCTTCAGGGTTCTTTTCTTGGAATTCTTGTCTATCTTCTGTTAGCAGCTTCTTATAATATTCTTCCCACTCGCTTTCTGGGATGTACTCTATATACGTCTTCGCTCTATTGTTAGTCCTTAATGCTTTAATTATTCTCCATGACTCTGTACTTCTAGTTCCTCCTATATACTGTTCTACATGTTCGCACGATTTTTCCCATCTCTCGTTCTTTTCTTTGTTTATCATCCTCCTCGTTTCTGCATTTTTCTCTTTCTATTTCTGTAGCTCTTCTTCTGATTTTGTATTCAGCCATTTTTCGTATAGTCTTTCTCCTTTATAGATTCTTTGGTTCTTTCACAGACTCTAATTTTATGTTTCTCATTCTCGTTGTCTTCTTTACCTAATGCTTCTAGGGACGCCTGTTTGATGCATTCTTTTATGTGGTCATATATCTGTTGGAGGTTCTCGTAGTTAAATTCATTTAATTTTTGATCTAATCGTCGTCTATATAGGTCTCTTATCGTTAGTGTATTTTGTATTTTATTTCTTTGTCTGCTTTTTCTGTTACCTCATTAGTATTTCTGTTTTCTTTATCTATTGTTTCGTTTTGCTTTATTGTCTTGTACCACGGTACTTTTATATTTGCTATTAATAGTCTATGGTCTGTTCCACATTCTGCCCCTCTCTTTACTCTTACGTCTTTTATTTTGATAGTGGTATCGTTTTTTAATTATAATGTGGTCTATTATTGATTTTAAGTCTCGTGTTTCTTGCATCCATATTTGTGGATGTCCTTGTGTTTGTAGAACCCGTTTGTTATTTTGAGGCCGTTTAGTGCACACAGCTCTATTAGTCTCTCTCCGTTGTCGTTAGTAATGTCTTCTCCGAATGGTCCTACGGTATTGTCCTATGTTTTCCTTCCTGTTCTCCAATTCAGATCTCCCATTATTATTAATTCTTGGTTTTTCTTTACTTTTTGTGTTTACACCTCTTCATGTATTTGTTCTGTACTAGGTTTTATGTAAATCTTTGCGTTTTCATATATATCTTTGAGTAGAGTAGTGTATATAGAATCAATTCTACAGTTATTCAAGCCGTTGATGATTGCCCATATTTTGACAGAATCAAAAGCCTTCTTATAGTCTGTGAAGGCTATTTAGAGCTCGAAATTGTATTCGTTGCTCTTCTTTAGGATATTTCTCATTGTCCGTAAGTAGTCGCATGTGCAATAGCCGCATCTAAAACCAACCTGTTGGCATGGCTGGTAGGAATCTTTTAATCTATTGGAGATGGCTTGAATTGATTTAGCCGATACTTGGTGGAAATCCATAACTAGAAGTTTTGCAAGAAGTAAAATACTAATCAAATTTTCACTAAATTTTTTATTTTTAACACCATAACATGTTTCGCTGTACGACAGCTTCTTCAGATGGTTTGTTACAAAATGAGGATAAAATTACTATAATAAATGGTTGGTTCATAATTTATGGCAGGTAATAAAGCAATTTAATTAAAGTAGATGAATTATTTAAGATTAATTGTTAATTTATTAAGGAATCTGATTTTTTTTTTTATATATACAGGGAGAAATCCGCTTTATGGATTTCTGGAGCAGTCTGCGTCACCGTAAGGGTGCCCCAAAGTGCTCCAGGTATGTGGGGCTCACCGACCTGAAGGGTTGGCATACCCACTAAAACTCCTTGTGAGCTGGGAAAACCCTCTACTCCTTTTACAATTCTGGTTTGTCAATGTCTAGATATTTGATGTATGCTAACTCTAAGGTTAATTTTCTAATATGTGGATCTAACCTACCTTAACCTAACTTAATGCTAACTTAACCTAGTTCCCCATTTTCCGGGGGTGTGGTGTTATAATTGTGTTAGTCGTGTGTGTTGTTTACACTTTTTAAAAACTGAAGGAGTTGCTCAACTAAACTACGGCCTTAATTAATCAAGGGTAGTCCATGTTGAATCTAGTGTTAGTTAGTCTAGTGGAAGAATATCCGTTGGTCGTAGGTATCGATTGCCGACATTTACGTTGCCTCTGAAAGTGTTTGCTATCTCGCGGTTAGGATGGACCGCTGCTTTCTCAAGGAAGCGAAGCTGGGCATTACGCGTGAATTCTTTTATCGTGGGCATTTCAAACTCCCTGTGCAACTGATTGTTGCGGACGAACCAGGGAGCTCCTGCTATGATACGGAGGGCTTTATTTTGGACTGTCTGGACCTTGGTCCGATGAGTTTTGGACATCTGGCACCAGGCCTGACAGGCGTACGTAAGCCCGGCCCTGATTATCGATTTGTAAATTAGCAACTTGTTGTTAGTTGATAACTTACTACGATGATTCAGGAGCGGATACAGCTTCCCTAGAAGCTGATTTCCCTTGCGCACGACCATAGGCACTTGGTCCTTCCATACGAGCCGTTTGTCGTATAGAAGGCCCAGGTACTTGATGTTGTTGGCCCATCGGAGCCTGGTTCCATTCAGTGAGAGTTGAGGAGGGGGTATGCGGAAGCCTTTTCCAAAGATTATGGCCTGGGTCTTGGCTGGATTGACCTTAATCCTCCACCGGTCAAACCAGTCAGAGAGGCGCGTTAGATGACGTTGAAATCGGGCCGTGATGTGATCAAAGGAATCTGAATTTTTCAATTTGTTTATTTCTAAAGATTCTAGGTAATTAAGTTTCAGGTCCTTTGTGCAAGTATGTAATATTTCAAAATTTGGATTGAATTGGTGGTTATTTTCAATTAAATGATTTACGTAATTTGAGTTATTTTTTCTATTGATGAATGTTGAAGCATGTTCTTTTATTCTTTTTGAAAAACTTCTTCCTATTTGACCTATATATGTTTTTGAGCAATTTTCACAATTTAATTTGTATACTCCGGATCTATTTTCTCTATCTATTTTAGTTTTGTTATTTTTTATAAATTTGTCAAGTGGGTTAGATGTTTAAATGCTGTGTTAATATTTAATTTTTTCAAGAAACTATTTAATTTAGTGTTGCATCTGCCATAGTACGTTATTGACTTTATGCTTTTATAAAATTCTTTGTTATTCGGAAAAACTATACTAATGGCTTTTTTGTAAAGTTTTTTCTTGAAAATATTATCTATTATGGATGGTGAATAGTCATTATTTACTGCTAATTGTTTTATAATATTAAATTCTTTTTGAAAATCGTCTTGGTTCAAAGGAATATTTATTAGTCTGTGAATCATATCATGGAAAACTGGGTTTGTCATTATGTCTTTTTATTGTTAGGTCAAGGAAGTTTAAGCTATTGTTGGTTTCAACTTCACTGGTGAATTTTATATTTTTGTGTATATTATTCAAAAAAAAAATGGTAATGTGGCAAATTGTCTATCACTTCCTATAAAACAACATAAGATATCATCAACATATCTATGCCAGTATACGAATTTTTTAAACAGTGGGTGTTTGCTTATTTGGTTTTCTATGTTATTCATAAATATTTCCGCCAAAAGAGGACTAAGTGGATTGCCCATTATGAGACCGTCTAGGCTGCTGTATAGGTCGGTATTAAATTCAAAATAATTTTGTTCTCGGCAAACCTTTAAGAAATTTAAGATGTCTTGTTTTATTATTGGATTGACATTAATTTCAGAAAGAAGTTTTTTAATTAGTAATATAGTTTCCCTACTTGGTATGCTTAGAAAAAGATTTTGAACATCGAAAGAGGTTAATTTTGAATTGTCAGGTAACTTTAAATGTTTGATGTTTTCAACTAGTTGTTGTGAATTTTTTATTGCAAATTTAGCGTTGTCTATGAGTATTTGAACAAGACGTTTTGATAATTTATAAGATGGGGCTGACACGAAAGAGACAGGGTAACCTGTTTTATTAGTGAATATCGTTTAGGTGTTTGTGGGTCCATAAGAGTGATAATTCTAGAATCTTTATCATTAAACAAACTCTTGCGATTAGAGATCGTTTGTTTAATAATTTTCTGATAACTTTCAGTTGGGTTACAATTTAAAATTGGGTATTTATCTGGGTTTAAGAATTCTATTGTTCTTTGGATATAATCTACTTTGTCAATGGCTGCTACTAAATTACCTTTGTCTGCTTTTATGAATATTATATCTGTGGATTATGTCTTTTATTAATTGAATATCTTGTCTCGGAGTATTTTGGCGTAAAAATAATAAAACAAGACATCTTAAACCGCTTAAAGGTTTGCCTAGAACAAAATTATTTTGAATTTAATAACGACCTATACAGTAGCCTAAAACGGTTTCATAATGAGCACTTAGTCCTCTTTTAGCGGAAATATTTATGAATAGCATGGAAAACCAAATAAGCAAACACCCACTGTTTAAACAATTTGTATACTGGCATAAATCTGTTGATGATATCTTATATTGTTTTATAGGAAGTGATAGAAAATTTGCCACATTTCAAAATTTTTTTGAATAATATACACAAAAATATAAAATTCACCAGTGAAGTTGAAACCAACAATAGCTTAAGCTTCCTTGACCCAACAATAAAAAGACATAATAACAAACACAGTTTTTCTATTTACCATAAACCGTCACATACTGACATAATTATTGATAATACCTCATGTCATCCACTAAGTCACAAACTTGCAGTTTTCCATAATATGACTCACAGACTAATAAATATTCCTCTAAACCAAAATGATTTTCAAAAAAAAACTTAATATTAATGACTATTCACCATCCATAATACATAATATTCTCAAGAAAAAACTTTACAAAAAAGCCATTAGTATAGTTTTTCCGAATAATAAAGAACCTTATAAAAACGTAAAGTTAATAACGCACTATGGCAGATGCAACACTAAATTGAATTGTTTCTTGAGAAAATTAAATATTAACACAGCATTTAAAACATCGAACACACTTGGCCAATTTATAAAAATAACAACACTAAAACAGATAGCTCAAACAGGAAGAATTTTTTCAAAAAGAATAAAAGAACATGTTTCATCATACATCAATAGAAAAAAATAACCCAAATTGCGCAAATCATTTAATTGAAAATAACCACCAATTCAACGTTAACTTTGAAATATTACATACCTGCAAAAAGGGCCTGAAACTTAATTACCTAGAATCTTTAGAAATAAACAAATTGAAAAATTCAGATTCCTTAATAAATGAACAATTTACCATTACTAAATCTATTTTAATTAAATTATTTTATTACCTGCCATAAATTATGAACCAACCATTTATTATAATAATTTTATCCTCATTTTGTAACAAACCATCTGAAGAAGCTGTCGTACAGCCAAACATGTCAGTCAATCATCGCTCCTGATGGTTAGCGAAACGCGCGTCTGGTGCAAAAATAAAGTGTTTGGTGTAGTGGTGATTTATACTGAGTACACTCAGCCACTCTGATAGATAATATATATACAGATCTTAGAGCCATAGACAAGAGTGTGATAGATAGTCATATACAGTCCCTGGCCAAATTATTAGACGCACTGTATTTTTTTTAGTAATTTTATGTTTCTTAAGAGTTTTTATGCAATAATGGTATATTTAAAACTACAATATTATTGATTTTTATTTAAAAGAATTGTTGTAGACTACATATTTGTATTTATTTTTAACCTATGGCAACACTGTGTTGACAAAGTGATACATGAACGTAAATAAGTACAAACCTGTATCAGTCGCGATCGGAATCGAGTCAGGTACGGACGTGTTTCTGTGGCTTTATGGACTGTGATTGTTTGTTTAACAGTTTTTATACTACTCAGCTATTAGTTTATTTTGTATGCAGTGTTTTAAAAAAGTAATTGGACTATTTTCATTATGGGTAGAAAAGGCGATCTTTCACCACGTAAAAAAAGCTGAAGTGAAGGCCCTTGTGATTGCGAAAACATTTACAAACCGAGAAATATCACGAAGATTGGAGGTTTCTGAAGCTAGTGTACGACGCATAAAAAAGAAAATTGAGTCAGGGAAGGAATTAAGCCCGAAAAGAAAGAAAAGATGCGGTAGAAAACCAATTTTCACTCCACGGTCAGAGAGATGTTTGAAGAAAATTTGTGTAGAAAACAGATTTGCTACCACAAAGGTAATAAAATCACAACTCCAGGATGCTAGCGTAAATGCTTCTGAGCGCACTGTTCGAAGAAAATTGAAAGAATTAGATTTTAAGGCCTGTCGCCTCGCCAGGAAGCCCAAGTTAACAGCTGCAATGAAAGCAAAGCGCCTGAAGTGGGCCAAACAATGGCAAGACAAAGATGTGGACTTCTGGAGATCGGTAAGATACAGCAATTTAATCAATAATTGATACATTATTATCATTTTCAGTTAAATAAAGCAAATAAACATGGAAGTTTATATATTTTTCCTATTTTTGACAGGTCTTCTTCAGTGACGAAAGCACATTCGAAATTTTGCAGAATAAAGCTCAGTATGTGCGTCGTCGTCATGGAGAAAAGTTTCATCCTGATTGTGTCGTCCCGACGGTTAAACATCCCACCAAAGTGATGATTTGGTCAGTCATCAGCGGCAAGGGCACTGGACGTCTGTACGTCGTCAAAGGAATAATGAGGCAAGATCAGTACAAAGAAGTATTACAAAATCGGTTGATTCCGCAGCTCATAGAATGGTTTCCAAATGGGGAACCATTCACTTTCATGCAAGATGGAGCTCCCTGCCACACTGCTCGGTCTGTTAAAGCTTTTTTGGTAGAAAAAAATATCCTTCTGTTGGATTGGCCCTGGTATGAACACCATTGAAAATGTGTGGGAGCTGATGAAAAGAGAAGTGGCTAAAGATGTGATTACCAACAAAACCCAGCTCCTAGAAAAGATTATTCATGTGTGGAATCATCATCCTCAAATGCAGGAGACAGTACAATCTTGCATTGATAGCATGCCGCGCAGAATTAAAGCTTTGATAGCGGCTAAAGGTGCCTCAACTAAATATTGACTTTTACTAACATTAATTTCACTTTTCTTTAAAACTTAATAAACTTATGCTTTTCTAAATTAATGCTGTTTTATTTATGTCAAATAAATAGGTAATTGATTAGATAATATAAAAATAAAAAACAAATCAATTTAAAATAATAAAACGGTACAATATCACTCGGTAATTAATATTTTACATGAAATCTTGCAGTGCGTCTAATAATTTGGCCAGGGACTGTATATGACCACACTTACCAATGTGTCTCTTTAGAAGTTCCCAATATCGCCAACACTAACAAAAACAATAAAATAAGATTTAGAGACTTTTCTAATGAGAATATAGAGAATTTTAAATACTATTTACAAAACGAATCATGGCAAGATGTTTATAACAACTCATTAAGTTTTAATGATTCATTTGATGTTTTTAGTGTTCCGTACGGAACACTTATGAGATCACTTCGGTGTCTGTCTGTCTGTCTGTCTGTCACACCCCGATTTTCTCCGAAACTATTTGACATAGAAAGGTGAAATTTGGTAATAATATAGGAATTGATGGCCTCATCAGAGCCATGTAGTTTTGAGAATTAAATTTTGACTTAAGGGGTTAGTTTTGGGGGGTAAAGTCGGAAGTGAAAAAAAAATTTTTTTACTAGGTCATTGAGTGTGGTGTCAAATGAAAGCTTGTGAAAACACGAGTAAAAAATATATATATAATATTATACTTGCGCGCACTTTTCTTTGTATTATTTTTAAAAATTCGCGAAAAATCGCTGTCCCGGGCCTTATCTCGAAAAGTACTTATCAAAAAATTCTGGAATATTCTCCACGGGGTGTAGATTGAACGAAAATTATCACAAGTGCATTACCTTTAATAATTTATATGGTATATAAAAAAAACAAAAATTTCAAGGTCATCAGATTTCAGTGAAGATTGGAAACAAACTTTGTTGAAAACTCATTTGGGGTGTGTTTTGTGAAGTCACTAATCATTTTATACCACCGTAACATAAATTTTGAATTAAGGGGTTCGTTTTGAGGGGTGAAATTGGAAGTGAAAAAAAAAATTTTTTACTAGGTCATCGAGTGTGGTGTCAAATGAAAGCTTGTGAAAACACGAGTAAAAAATATATATATATATATATATATATATATATATATAATGTAATACTTGCGCACACTTTTCTTCGTATTACTTTTAAAAAAAATCGCTGTCCCCTACCTTATCTCGAAAAGTACTGATCAAAAAATTTTGAAAAAATTCTGGAATATTCTCCACGGGGTATAGATTGAACGAAAATTATCACGAGTGCATTACCTATAATAATTTATGTGGTATACAAAAAAAAAAAAAATTCAAGGTCACCAGTTTTCAGTAAAAATTGGAATCAAATTTTATTGAAAACTCATTTGGGGTGTGTTTTATGAACTCGCTGATCATTTTATACCACCCTAACAAAAATTTTTATTTTAAAAACAATCAACGTACGGAACACTAATTGTGCAAGTTCAACTTGCACTTGACCGGTTTTTTTTTATAATACACTCTTACATTACTTTAAGGTGTGCTTTGAGTACAAGGAAAAAGTTGTTAAGGACAAATATGAAAAGAGATGAGTAACACCCGATATTCGTTATCTATCAAATTATATGAAAGAATTTCATATTCTTGATAAATTTAAAAAATTCACATAGTTTTCATAAAAAATATCTGAAAGCTAAAAAACTTACAAAAAAATAATAATAGATGCAAAAAAAGAATTACTATGAAAATAAAATATCCAATGCAACTAATAAATCAAGAGCAGCCTGGGAAGTGATTAACCTTTACCTTAAAAAACGTCAGAATAATAAAACTATTCCTAATTTAAAGGATGCAAATGGTAAAATATGTAATGACTCCCTAACAGTAGCGAACTTATTTAATAATTTTTTTCTTGAGACGGGAATAAGTAATAACTGTAAGCTCGTTTATAAAAACAAATCCATTGGCCATAGTATATTTCTGCGAAATCTTAATGAAGACGATCTCTTACGGGTCGTTATGTCGCTTGGGGCAGAGAAATCACAGGGAGTTGATGAAATTCCTGGTTTCTTAATTAAAGAATGCTTCAAAGTTATACAACAGCCTCTTCTGTACTTGGTGAATTTTTCATTGCAGTCGGGTAGTTTTCCGACGAAGCTTAAAAAGTCGAAAATAACACCAGTCTATAAAGATAAGGGTGATCGCCACGACTTATCAAGCTACAGATCAGTGGCTCTGCAAAATCAATTAAGTAAGGTTTTTGAAAAATCATTTCAAACTGTATTATCACCTTATCTTTTTAAAGATAATAAAATAGTATCTAGCTCACAGCATGGATTTGTCTCCAATAGAAGTACTGAATCTGCACTTTTTGACACTGTAAATATGATTCTGAATTCCTTGGATGAAAAATGCGAAACAATGGGAGCTTTTTTTTGACTATAGTCGCGCTTTTGACCTGGTCGACCATAATATTTTATCTCATAAACTTGAGAAAGTTGGAATAAGGGGAGTTGCCTTAGAATGGGTAAAATCTTACCTATCTAATAGAGAGCAAATAGTAAAGTTGTCAGTTGGTACAAAATCTAGGGAGATCATAAATACTAGGGGACTTCCCCAGGGGAGTCTTCTATCTCCAAATTTCTTCATTATAATGAACAATGATCTTCCATCAACAGCAAACACTAATTTTAATAGTAACGTCTGTCCCGTACTGTACGCGGACAATTCTAACTTCATTGTAAGTTCTAAAAAAGGGGAGATTCAATCTGCCACATAGAGAATTGTTAATGGAGTCTGCCAGTAGTCATATAATAATGATTTAAAATAAATTTCACTAATTCCAAAATAGTACAGTTTATCCCTAAGCCCGTAACCCTGCATGAGAGCTTACTTATTCGATTCCCAAATAAGTTGTCTTTAGCTCAAATAGACCAAATAAACTTTCTAGGAGTAAAATTAGACTACAAACTAACATAGGAAGCACATATATTAGAAATATGTAAAAAAATAGATTCATTAGCATATCTCTTTAGACAACTGAGACCAATAGTCAAAGACACTACACTTCTTACTTTATACTATGGCCAAGTTAATTCTAGAGTATCCTACGGAATTGTATGCTGGGGTAATGCTGCACATTCAACAGTTATTTGTTTGTCAAAAAAATATATTGAAAATTATGGCTAAAGCCCCACCAAGGACATCTTGTAGGAATCTATTCATTAATTATAATATTTTGACTTGCTATGGAATATATATTTTTTGCAGCGCTGTGTATGTTAAAAGATATATTGAAAAATTCACGGTCAGTAGTAATATTCATTCTTACAACACTCGGCAAGCAGACGAACTTCACAAGCTCCTATGTAGGTTGTCAGCTACTAATAATGATCCGCAATGTAGGTTGATTCGGATATACAATAAACTTCCAAAAAAAATAACGGGAATCTCATCTCTAAGTAAATTTAAATCAAAGTTAAGACGATACTTGGTACCTAGAGCACATTACTCATTGAATGAGTTCTTTATATAGGTTAAGATTGTTGGTACCCAGATGTTAATAATGTAATGATTATTGTTTCTTTTTTTCTTTTATATATTTACATGTTAAATATATTTTTAATTATTTTTGACGTATCCTATACTATGTCCTTGTACTATATTGTGCATCTGCATCAGTCAAAAAAGGACATAAATGTTTATTTATTTATTTAATGTCATGGTGTTAAAAATAAAAAATTTAGTTGAAATTTGAGTAGTGTAGTGTTTTACTTCTTGCAAAACTTCCATTGGAGATGATTTTAGTCAAAAGTTTACAAATATGAAATAGTATTCTAATTCGAAAGTATAATTAGATTAATTAGAAGTAGACAACATGTATACAATTACAAAAAATTACATTTTCGACTAATTAATTTTCAAACTAAGCATTACTCTCCTCTCACAATTAAAACATTAATTTATTTTCAACTAAAACAAGTTTAATTAAGCCCCTTACACTAATACAAACGCTTTGTTCTGCTACATTTGCTTTAACAATTAAGTTAGATAAAGGGAAAATATATTAAGCTGTAAAATGTTTGCACGTCTAGACTAGACATTGTTTATTGAATTTGTTTAATATGATTGCACTTTGAAATTAACTGAATTATATTGGGTTTAGCCAAAGTATTGAATTTAAGGCTATTATTACTTCTTTGATTGTGTTAGCCGATACTTGTTGGAAATTCATAATAAAATTATATAAAAAAACAACACTATGTTTTAATTTCCAATATGTTTAAAGTCACTTGACAATTGTTTCACCACACAATGGCTTCTTCAGAAGTAAATAAGAAAGAAAAATATTTGGTAGTAATCCTGCTTATATAGTGCTTAAAACTATCCTTAATTATCTAAGATTATGCTAATCATTTTATTATATTATTTACAGATAGAATTATTTTAAGAATGCAAATCTGTGGTACTACTTCCGAGAACTAATAAAGATTAAGTAAGGGTGAATGGTTTAAGTCTACCTGTTCGTTTAATAATTGATTGGAGTTTTTCCATTTGTTAATTTCAAGACATTCAAGCAAATTTAATTTTTTAGATTTATTTTCTACATGTAGTGTAACGTATCATCAAAATTATGGGATTCGTTTATAATATCGGTTGCGTAATGTGAATTGTTCTTATTTTTTAAATAACTATATTTATGTTCTTTAATGCGTGTTTCAAAAAATCTACCAGTTTGTCCAACGTAGGTTTTAGTACAAGATCCACAATTTAATAGATAAACTCCTGATTTTAGGGATTTCTTATATTTGGTTTTGTTATTCAAAATTATACTCTCTAAGGAATTTACTGGTTTTGAATGCTATTTTATTGTTCTTTTTTATTAAATGTTTGGAAATTGTTCTAGTTATTTTCCCTGTGTATGTGAGTGTACTAAATTTTCCTTTTTTGTCATTAAATGTGGGATAAATTAGAGAGATTGCTTGTTTAAGGGATTTTTTATTCAAGATATTATCTATAATAATGTTGGGATCATATCCATTATTAATTGCTATTTGTTTGATTATGTGGAATTCTTTGTTAAAATTAGTTTTAGTCATAGAGATATGTAACAATCTACGTATGAAAGAGTTCAAAGCTGCCATTTTGTGAGGATAAGGGTGGGATGAACTATTATGTACGACTGTATCAGTATGTGAACGTTTGTGAAAAATCGAGAAATCGTGTTTATTGTTCACTTTTGATATAGATGATATGTCTAAGAAATTTATAGAGTTATTGGTTTCTAATTCTATGGTAAATTTAATATTAGGATGTAAATTATTTAGGAAGTTAAGGAGGATTGTTAGTTGTCTATCTGTTCCCGTGAAACAGGAAATTATATCGTCAACATATCTATACCAGTAAACAATATTTTTGCTTACCGCGTTTTGATGAATTTTTAGTTCTGAATGATCCATGAAAATTTCCGGGCTTAAAGGATTACCCATTATTAGACCTTCTTAAGATGTATAAAAGTTATCGTTGAATTCAAAATAGTTTTGATCCAAGCACGTCGTAAGTAAATCTGAAATATCCCGTTTAATAATTTCGTTTACTTTATTCTTGATTAAGAGCTTGTCTACTAATTCTATATGGGATACTAGGAAATAAGTTTTGTACATATATATTTATTACTTGTTTGTCCTTTGTCATGCGATGTCCTATTTTTCGTTTGGTCCTTCCATCCTGATTTATTTTTGTTCCTCAATATGTATACGCCTCGAATGCCTTTATTTTCTCCACTGTCCAAAATAAGATCTTCTTTCTCACTTCTAACACACAGGTGAGTCAATTTTGATCCTGTGTACTATCAGACCCCCCCTTCTCGTATCGTCCTAAAAATTTTCCCAACATGTACAGGGTGAGTCAACGATAGAGTAAAGTTCATTATCTCATTTGTTTCGGAAATGACGAAAAAATGTTAAATACAATAGTTTTAGGGAATGTTAAGATGCACAGTTTAAAATTATTTTCTAATTTATTTTTAAATTCTGCGTAAAATTTTATAACTTTTTTATTAATAATGTTATAAACCTAAACCTGGTGGTTTTTCTATTGTTTCATTTTTTTTTTAAATACTAGCTTTCAGTTTTGTAAAAAATTGCCAGTAGCGCTATTGTTTCTGAAGGGGGAATACTCATAATTGGCACGAGCGTTCTATAGAGATGAAAAAAAAGATATATGTAAAGAAATTTGAGTTAGATGCTACCGGGCGTTCAACATTTATTACGTCATAATAATTAATCATTAGATAAGTTAAACTATATTAAAATTATTATTAACTATTTGTTCGTTTTCACAATAGCGTAAGTGTATTAAAAACAAGGGTAAAAATTGAAAAATTCAAAATAAATCGAAAACTATTAGAAACAAGAATATGACATACTTAATAAAAGTTGGAGGGTTTTGTAAAAAGTATCAGAAAAAATAATAATATACAGGGTGTGCCCTTTAAAATATTTGAGATTTTTCAATTTAAAATAGTCGAAACGTATAAATTTATTTTGAACACACTGTAGCATCTAACTAAGATTTCTTTACATATATCCTTTTTTTCACCTCTATAGAATGCTCGTATCGATTATTCTTTACTCCACCTTCAGAAACAATGGTGCTACTGGCATTTTTTTACAAAACTGAAAACTAGTATTTTTTTTAAAAAATTGAAATATTAGGAAAACTACTAGGTTTAGGTATATAGTATTATTAATTGAAAAGTTATAAAGTTTTAAGCAGAATTTAAAAATAAATTAGAAAATAGGATGTTTCATTTAAAAAAAACATATTTTATATCGGCCGCGCTTTTTTGAAGTACCCTGTATACTCAAAAATAATTTTAAACTATGCACCTTAACGTTTCCTAAAACTTTTGTATTATTCGTCATTCTCGAAACAAATGAGATAATGAACTTTACTCTATCGTTGTCTCACCCTGTACTCTAAATTGTCCTTGTCTTATGCGATTACCACCTGATCGTCAGTAAAATGTAGAGTATACAGTGTTGTATCATCTATTACTTGAATGGCCGTTCTTTCCCATTTACGTATACAAAAAGGCTACACACTACAAGTTAAAATGAATGATGATTTAATAACCGATGTAATAGCTCTACAACGCGGAATAAGATAAGGCGACATTACCTCGCCTAAACTTTTTACACTGGCTTTGGAGGACGTCTTTAAACAACTGGATTAAGAGGAGAGAGAAATAAATGTTGATGGAAGACATTTAAGCCACCGCCGTTTTGCTGACAATGTAGTTTTGATCGGCAATGACTTACAAGAGTTACAGGAGATGGTCCAAAATTTGACGGCAGGCAAGTTGGGCTGGCTATAAATTTAACAAAAACTAAAATCCTGACTCCAGACGGAACACCAGTCTATGTGGAAGACAGTAAAATAGAAAAAGTAAAAGAATATGTTTACCTAGGTTATAAAATAAGACTTGAGAAAGAGAATCAAAAAGCCGAATTGAGTAGGAGAATTAAAATGACATGAATAGCTACTGGAAAACCGTGCTACGACTTAAAAAATTCTTGAAATCCTGATCAATCTGAAAACCAAAGTTTTTAATACGTGCTTTCTCCCTGTGATGACGTATGGATTAGAAACGGCAACATTAACGATGAAAACTGCTAATAAACTTCGAACTACCCAGAAAGCTATAGAACGAATTATGCTGGGTGTAACGCTTAGAGATCACTTGCGTAACGAGGAAATACGTCTACGAACCAAGGTTAAGGATATCATAAAGCGTGCGGCCACTCTAAAATGGACTTGGGTACAAGTCGCTAAACAGGAGGCGGATAAGAAGTGGACGAAATACTTAATACAGTGAAGACCTAAAAGACCATCAAAAAGATGGATCGATGACGTGAAACAACAGATCGGCAGGAACTGGCACCATATAGCCAGAGTGGGAGTCGAAAAGTCGGGAGGATGTCTACGTCCAGGAGTGGATGGCAAAAGGCTGCTAAAAGAAGAAGAAGAAGTACTGTCAGACCCCAGTTCTCGTATTGTTCTATAAATTTTCCAGACATGTACTCTAAATGGTCCTTGTCTTCTGTGATTACCACCTGATCGTCAGCAAAATGTAGAGTATATAGGATTGCATCATCTGTCAGTTGAATGCCCATTCTTTCACATTTACGTCTCTACTCCTTATCACTTCTCTCTAATAAAATATATATAACTTTGGGTTGTAGCGCTGGTCATTGAGGCCTTCTCTGGAGTGACGTTGACAGTCTCGGCGTTCTTCAGTGTGTTGTTAGTTATTGATGTATTGAAGTCTTGTGTTATTATGTTTTCCCATGCAGGGGGGTAATTGAGACGATGATCTCTTTTTTTTGAGGTGTTATAGTTTTCAATTTCGATATCTCGGATGACTCTTATTCTGTAGTATTTTATGGTCTATCGCTATCTGGCATTGAAACAGCGACGATGTTTGTTAAGGATGCTAAGTTTGTATTCATCTAACCTTATTTCTTTTGGTGTAGTGTGTTAGTTCTTTTAAATCGTTGAACTTCAGAAGTAGTTTACTTCTTCAGCATCAGCTGTTTTCTCTTTTAAACGGACAAAGTTAATATTACTTTCATTTGTTATAGAATAAAATAATAAACTGTAAATTTTAGGCGTTGTATAGTATTATTGCAATAATTCGAGTTGTTATAGAAAATGGGACTTAATTGTTTTTGGATATACATATGTATTGGGTACGACTATTGGCATACATGCTGAAAAAATACAAATTTTCTGGGCCAACCTTAGTGCCATTTATCACTATTTTTACACAGTATTTCTTGACATGAGGGTTTACAGTTCAAATATATTAAACGACTATATATATATATATATATATATATATATATATATATATATATATATATACGAGGCTGGTTTGAAAAGTCCGTGCAAATTCCGAGAGATGGCACCACCGGCGCGTATCGAGGTCATGTTTAGTTAGTAGCATCTCTTGAATGAACGCACACCAAGTTTCAGCCATATTGGTCTATGGAAGTCGAGTGATTTTCAAGAAATGGACGAAAAAGAATTTCGTGTGGTGATTAAACATTACTTTATGAAAGGCAAAACGCCTCAGGAGACTAAAGAGAAGCTTGATAAACATTATGGTGACTCTACACCTTCGATTAGAACAGTTTATAAGTGATTTCAAAATTTTCGGTCTGGCCATATGGGCACAAGTGACGCTGAACGTTCTGGACGGCCTGTGGAGGTTACGACTCCAGAAATCATTGATCAAATCCATGATATGGTTATGAATGACAGAAGAGTTAAGGTGCGTGAGATTGCTAGTGCTGTGGGCATCTCGACTGAACGGGTACATAATATTTTGCATAAACATTTGGACATGAGAAAGCTATCCGCAAGATGGGTGCCGCGATTGCTCACGCTTGACCAAAAACGGAATCGTGTGAAGTGTTGCAAGGATGGTTTGCAGCTGTTCCAGAAAAATCCGGAGGACTTTAAGCGTCGTTTCGTCACTGTGGATGAAACATGGATACATTACTATACTCCTGAGACCAAACAACAATCTAAACAATGGATTACCAAGAGGGAATCTGCAGCAAAAAAAGGCGAAGACCGTTCCTTCGGCCGGAAAGGTTATGGCGACTGTCTTTTCGGATTCGCAAGGGATAATCCTCATCGACTATCTGGAAAAGAGTAAAACTATTACAGGTGAATATTATTCATCGTTATTGGACCGTTTGAAAACCGAACTGCAAGAAAAACGCCCGCGATTGGCCCACAAGAAAATCCTTTTCCATCACGACAACACACCTCAGCAGTTGTGGTCGCAAAATTAATGGAAATAGGATTCCAACTCGTTTCACATCCCCCCTATTCTCCAGACTTGGCTCCCTCGGACTACTATTTGTTCCCCAATTTGAAGAAATGGCTGGCGGGACAAAGATTTTATTCAAACGAGGAGGTGATTGCAGACACTAATGGATATTTTGCAGACTTGGACAAATCCTATTATTCGGAAGGGATCAACAAACTAGAACATCGATGGACGAAGTGTATAAGCCTAAAAGGAGACTATGTCGAAAAATAAAAAAGGTTTACCCCAAACACATAAGTAGGTTTTATTTTTGCACGGACTTTTCAAACCAGCCTCGTATATATATATATATATATATATATATATATATATATATATATATATATATATATATGCTAGCCGTGTCCGCAGCTCCGCTCACGTGGACTTGATTCACTATTATCGTCACTGCTTATTCCTTATGTTACCTAACGTAATAAAATATATCCTATAACCTGGCCAGAGAACATAAGTATGCTTAAAAAAAAAGCACCTAAATCGGATAAGTGGTTCTCGACTGATAAGCGCACTAACGGACAGACAGACAGACAAACAGACAGACAGAGAGACTATGCACTTTATATATACCTATATTATATATATATATATATATATATATATATATATATATATATATATATATATATATAATAAAGAAGTAATGCTTGTTTGTTTGTTCGAGGCAATTTCTGAAACTACCGATCCAATTTAAAAAAATCTTTTACTGATAAGTAGCTTGAACTTTAAAGATAAACATAAGCTAGATTTTATGAGTTGACTTCGTTTGGAAAGTTTACGTGACACGAACTAGATATAATTTGTTGATTTGATACATAATATTTTGTTTATAAATAATTATTTTTTCGTCTCTTATTCTTTGATGTTATGTTTCTGAAGACGAAAAGGATTGTTGTTATAGTTTTTGCTATTCGTAATTTTAAGATTCTTTCATTCCTTTTGTAAGCACATTGTGGGTACCTTGTTGGTGTCAGGTACTAAATAACAATAAAAATATTTATTTACATGTTTATATTGTTATTAGCGAAATATGTACCTAATAGTGTGACATTCATTTAAGCAACAAATATTATTTTGTTTCTTTATGTTTCACTGTCACTTAACTACTTTATTTAGTTTTGAGTTCTCTCTGTCTAAAGACAACAAGCCTAAAAGAAAATAGCAAATTTCTAGAAATACGTCTGAGGCGAGAGCGGCTAAAATACGTCGAAGTGGAGAATCTAGCGCTGAACGCTCTCAGCGGCTTGACAGGCAAAATTCACTAAAGTTTTTAATATTGTCTAGAACGAAATCTTTTACGACTTTGGTTAGATGAGAAATTACTGCTCTTAAGGTTACACCGTGTCAAATTAGAGTTACTTTCCGACGTTTTGCCTACAATTGAACAAGGCATCTTCAAAAATCGTTAAGTAAAGATCCTGGAAAATGCCTGCTTTAATCGAGTTAAAAATGTCTGAGAATCATTTGAATTTGGCGCAATCATCCCAAAAACCGTAATTTTTCGTTTGGATATTGTTTCCAATACAAAATATTCTCTCGTTTACACACCGTAATTATTTTAAAGTTACCTACAACTTTTTAACATTTTCCTGTTTAGCTTTATCGCTTGCAAAGCGTTGTTTTACTAAACATGACCTTTAAATCGAATCAGTTCGTCGATGTGCCTTTTAATCCCGCCTTTATCCCAATATTTAGAGTTTCTAAAACAAGCAGTTAGCCCGGCGGCAAATTCCCGACGTTTCCACGAATGAAAAACCATTCGAAAACGAAGGGGAAAAAGTCAACGATTTTTACGTGAAAATTAATCTCCGGTTTTTGGCATCGTGAAATAAATTTAACTCTTAATAAATAAAAAATGGGTTATATGCCATGAAACAGTAGGTTTTTAAAGGGTGAAGATGTAATTAACAAATTAGCATGTAGTGTTTTACTTTCCTTGCTAAGGAAAAGGGTTCGTAGATCACGGAAAACATAGTCTCGCATTTCCGTAGGTCAGTCAGTCTGTTGGCATGATAACTCGTGAACGAAACGAGATATCAATTTCAAACTTGATTCCTATATATTATCTAATGAAGGGATGAAGTCAATAGTTCTTGAATGCTATAGCTTTAGGCCTATATATATATATATATATATATATATATATATATATATATTATATATATATATATATATATTATATATATATATATATATATATATATATATATAAATATATATATATATATATATATATATATATATATATATATATATATATATATATATATATATATATATATATAATATATATCTACATATATATATATATATATATATATATATATATATATATATATATATATATATATATATATATATATATATATATATATATATATAAATATATATATATATATATATATATATATATATATATATATATATGTATATATATATATATATATACACATATATATATATATATATATATATATATATATATATATATATATATATATATATATATATATATATATATATATATACATGTATATATATATATATATATATATATATATATATATATATATATATATATATATATATATATATATATATATATAAAAATACAATCTTAGTTGGGGAACTCGGCAAAAAGGGGGCGTGATAAGAGATCACACAATTTTCATTAAGCCGATATTTCTGTCCTGGATTGGGACCTTCTTCAGGGCAGAACTGGAAAGAAGAAGGTCCCAATCCAGGACCGAAATATTGGCTTAATGAAAATTGTGTGATCTCTTATCACGCCCCCTTTTTGCCGAGTTCCCCAACTAAGATTGTATTTTTAATAATTTTGGTAGATATGGCAATCTTTTGCTTTCTTTCTTTATTCTATATATATATATATATATATATATATATATATATATATATATATATATATATATATATATATATATAATATATATATGTATATATATGTATATATATATATATATATATATATATATATATATATATATATATATATAATATATATGTATATATATATTTATATATATATATATATATATATATATATATATATATATATATATATATATATATATACATACATACATATATACTAGCCGTGCCCACGGCTCCGCTCGCGTGGACTTGATTCACCTTTATCGTCACAGCTTATTCGTTATGTTTATATTATTATTAAGCTTGAGGGGCCTTAGAGACCTTGAGGCTTGTTTGGATACTTGTATCCACTTGTTTTTGTCTCCTGTTGGCTTTTCCCAGTGCGAGATTCCCATCAACTCCAGATCTTGCTTGACTGCCTGAATCCATGTAGATCGAGGTGTACCCTTGCCTCCTCTTCCAACCACTCCCCTTATTAGGGCTTGCTTTGCCTGTCTTTCTTCCTTCATCCTTGCCACGTGTCCCCAACATCTTAATCGCTGGCTTCTTATGATTTGGCTTATAAGGGGCTTCGTATATAGGCATTTTAATTCGTAGTTCGTTCTTCTTCTCTACAGTCCCTCTTCTTTCCTTCCTTCATAGATTCTTCTCAAAGCTTTACTTGCCCACACCTCCAACCTTTTCTCTTGCATTCAGTTTCCAGGTTTCGCATCCATATGTCACCGTGGGTTTGACAACTGTCGCATATATGTTTTCTTTTGCTTTTCTTGATACATTCTTTGATTTCAATATTAGATTCATTGCTCCCAAACATATCTGTCCTTTCGCTATTATTTCTTGTATCTCCTCGTCCTTTCTTGTCCACTCTCTGTTTTTGTTACTCCCAGATAATTAAATTTTTCAAACATATACCTTTTCCCTAAGTTGTTTATTATATCTAAACTTTTATTGCTTTTATTATCCTTCTTGTTTGTAATTTCCTTGTATTTTGTTTTTTTTTCCTCATTTATCTTTAGTCCTCTCACCCTTCCCCTTTCTTCTATCCTATTGATGGCTTTTTTGAGGTTCTCTTTTGTTCTTGCAATCACTGCTACATCATCCGCATAGGCCAAGCATTGGCAGGTTTGTTGGTATATCGTTCCATTTGTTTTTATTTCTGACTCCCGGATTATCTTCTCTAGTACCAAATTAAATAGACATGTCGACACGGGATCCCCTTGTCTTAATCCTCTCTTCATCTTAAACTTGTCTGATACTTTGCCCTCAATCAACACTCTATTTTCTGTGTCATTCTCATCATGCGAATCAATTTACTTGGAATTTTTAGTTCTTCCATTATCTTGTAGAGTCTTTCTCTATTTACAGAGTCATATGCTTCTCTGAAATCCACAAAGACCAAGTGTAGTGCCAAATTTTGTTCTAAGGTATTATCTTGGATTTGCTTAATCGAAAATATCTGATCTGCAACCGAACTATTTTTCCTCAATCCACACTGGTACTCTCCCAGAATAGACTCGGCTTTCTCTTCTAGTCTGTTTTTGATAGTCACCACTACTATCTTGTACACGACATCCAGTAAGGCTATTTATATAATTAGCACATATAGTTTTTGGTCCTTTTTTGTATATTGGACAAATGAGCGACTCTCTCCAGCTCACTGGCATCTTTTCTGTTTCCCATATTTCTGGCACCAACCGGCATATTTCATTTTCCAGATCTACTCCTCCAGCTTTTATCATTTCTACTGTTATACAATTTCCACCCGGGGCCTTATTTTTTTTTGGGTTCTGAGTATTTCTCTTATTTTTTCTTTGCAGGGTTTATTTGTCCCCTTCTGCCCTTCAGTTAATTTTGCTTCCTATTTCTCATTCAGCTCCTCATTTTTATCTCTATTTGATGTTTCTTTAAAGTATTCCACCCATTTATTCAGTCTTTCTGCCAAGCTTACTGCTAAACTTCCATCTTTTTTTCCTACATATTAGCATTTTGTCTCTGTTCATTCCCTTTGTATTTTATAAAAAAAGCATGTAAATCGGATACGTAATTCTTGAGTGCTAAGCGCACTAATGGCTAGACAGACAGACAGAGAGACGTTACGTTTTGTATATATTATAGATTTTTTTTGATATATATTAAACTAGCCGGGCCCGCGGCTCCGCTCGCGTGGACTTGGTTCACTACTATCGTCACTGCTTATTCCTTATGTTACCTAACGTAATAAAATATCTCCCATTATTTCCCCTTATCTCCCAATATTTCTCCTTATCTCCCATTATCTCTACATAATTTCCATTATCTAGGCTTATCTCTGCTCATCTCCCATCATTTCTCCTTATCTCCCATTATTTTTCCTTATCTCCCATTATCTCACCTTATTTCTCATTATCTAGACTTATCTCGACTTATCTCGCAATATTTTTCCTTATCTCCCATTATTTCTCCTTATCTCTCATTATCTCACCATAACTTCCATTATCTAGACTTATCTCTGCTTATTTCCCATTATTTCTCCTTATCTCCCGTTATACTTATTTCCCATTATCTCACCTTATCTTCCATTATCGAGACTTATCTCGACTTATGTCCCATTATTTCTCCTTATCTCCCATTATCTCACCTTATCTCCCAGTATCTAGGCTTATATCGATTTATATAGAACATATGTATAAATTTATAAAAATACGTAAATCGGATAAGTGGTTCTCGAGTGATAAGTGCACTAACGGACAGACAGACAGACAGAGAGACGTTACATTTTATATATATTATATTCTTTGCTACATGATATTGTTCCATATTTAATGCTTTAGGCAGTGTATTGCAAGAGAACGCACTAGCGGCAAACTTCTCTCCGACTTGATTCACTATTATCGTCACTGCATATTCCTTATGTCACCTAACGTAATAAAATATATCCTATAACCTGGCCAGAGAACATACGTATGTTTAAAAAAAAACACGTAAATCGGATAAGTGGTTCTCCAGTGATAAGCGCACTAACGGACAGACAGAGAGACGTTGCATTTTATATATATTATAGATATTCTTTGCTCCAGATATTGTTCCATATTTAATGGTTTAGCATGTTTAAAAAAAAAGCACGTAAATCGGATAAGTGATAAGCGCACAAACGGACAGACAGAGAGACCTTGCATTTTATATATATTATAGATATCCTTTGCTACATGATATTGTTCCATATTTAGTGGTTTAGGCAGTGTATTGCAAGAGAACGCGCTAGCGGCAAACTTTTTTCCGATTTCATTCACTATTATCGTCACTGCTCATTCCTTATGCTACCTATCGCAATAAAATATAGCCTATAATCTGGCGGGAGAACATATGTATGTTTTAAAAAAAAAGTACGAAAATCGGATAAGTAGTTCTCCAGTGATAAGCGCACTAACGGACAGACATACAGAGATACGTTGCATTTTATATATATTATAGATGTAATAAAATATATATCTATAACCTGCTCAGAGAACATATGTATGAATTTAAAAAATCATGTAAATCGGATAAGTGGTTTTCGAGGGATAAGCGCACTAACGGACAGACAGACAGAGAGACGTTGCATTTTATATATATTATAGTTATAGATTATTATTATTATTATTATTATATAACCTGGCCAAAGAATATATGTATGAATTTAAAAAAAGACAGGTAAATTGGATAAATGGTTCTCGCGTGATAAACGCACTAATGGACAGACAGAGAGACATTGCATTTTATATATATTATAGATTATAGATATTCTCTGCTACATAATATTGTTCCATATTTAATAGTTTAGGCAGTGTATTGCAAACGAACGCGCTAGCGGCAAACTTTTTGCCGACTGTATTAAAAAAAAGCACGTAAATCGGATAAATGCTTCTCCAGTGATAAGCGTACTAACGGACAGACAGACAGAGAGACGTTGCATTTTATATATATTTATAGATATTCTCTGCTACATTATTGTTCCATATTTAATGGTTTAGGCTGTGTATTGCAAGGAAACGAGCTAGCGGCAAACTTTTTTCCGACTTCATTCACTATGATCGTCACTGCTCATTCCTTATGCTACCTATCGTTATAAAAAAAAAAGTACGTAAATATATATATATATATATATATATATATATATATATATATATATATATATATATATATATATATATAATACATTAAAATTCCGGGTTTCAATACGTTCCTCTAACAATGAATTTGTACGACGTTTCGCTAAAACCTCATATGGCATTTTCAAGTGCTCCCGCTGCTGTTGCTACTCGATACTGTGATCTTGCTGCTGCCGCTCGAAGCTAACTGAGAAACCGACGTGCGGTCGCCATCCTTTATAGGTCGGCGTCTACGCAGATTGTAGGTGGGGGAAGTGTTCGTCCGAGCATCGGTGTTTTCCCCCCGCTGGGTGGTAATTACGGGTACCGGCGTTATGCTGATTGTTGCCTTCTCGATGTTATTCCTTGGTTTAGCTGGTAGACCTTTCCTTATAGTGGAGATATTCAGCGCATAATTTCGCTTATTTAGCTGTACATTCTTTTCGATTTCCAAGACTTCTCTGACTATACGTGTTTTATAATGTGAAATCGAGGCTATTTGTTTAGATCCCTCAAAATTGATGTTATGTTCTTGGATCCGGGTGGATATTCTTCTGTTTGTTTGTCCTATGTACAATTTGTGGCAGTCTCCGCATGGGATGCTGTAAACTCCATGTTTTCTCTTGTCCTTGGGATTACTCAGGATGTCTGTCAGAGTGTTTTGTGGTTTGTACGCTGTGCCTATGTTTTGTTTTCTTAGGACTCTTCCGATCATTGAATGTCGAGACTGGCTCCGAGGGCCCCGGTGTTATGTGCTGGTGCCATGATTCTATTGGTCGAGCGGTTCTGGCCAATAAAGGCTCGGCTTTGACTGCGCGTTTTCGGTCTTGTGGTCCTTTGTAATGTTCGTGTTGGTGAAGTAACATATGGTTGAATTATTGTTTCTCTTAGTTTAACTTTTTATTGAGATAACATATGTTTCCAAGAGTTTCGTAAACGTTGGCTATCATCCCGAATATTTAAGTTATTGGGCCTCTTTTCTATTTCTATGGCTTCTTTAATTACCCTAGTGGATAGGTTTTCACTTTTTTGAAGGGTTCTGGTTTTGTCAAAATCGATTTTGTGGCCGGTATTGTGTGCATGTTATGCTAGAGAAGATGTGGTGGATTTTTGTTTTACGGCGTTTTTGTGTTCGTCTCTTCTGCCTATGTATGAAAGTATTGCTTATATTTTCTTCACATTTGCGATAGAAACGAAGATGGATAATTTTTAGAAATATTCTAAGGACAAACTTATCAGTCTGTGATAGTGACATAGTTTTGCATTTGGCTTCTTGGGAAACGTTATGAAAGTTGATGTCAGCTAATCCCTTGGAATTCTACCTGACATACACATATTATTAAACAGTTCCACCAAGACAGAAATCACGCCCTTCTCCCTGAAAAACTTCAACACATCGACATGGATGTCACCTGAGTCGGGATATTTTATACTATTACTTAAAAACTGTTTTATTTAAAAACAATAGATATTATCCGACTGCAAAAAATTAACACGCTGCATCAAATTTTTAAATTAAACTGTTTGGTTTAGTTACTACATCATTTATCAAAAATCGTCATTATTTATTGCTCTCAGGCATGTGTCATATTGATATTGTTGGTTATTATCCATAACAAATTTGCTGACGGTTTATTTTTTGGGCGAAATTAATATGATGATATTGTTTATGTCTATCGAATAAAATAGATAAAAATTTAAAAAATAACAAATTATGTCTCCATTAGTATTTTTCAAGTCGAGAAATAGGATAATCAGTTTATTTTTGATTATAACCAATTTTTTGCTAAAATATTATGTATAGAGGATAGTGAGATTATTACAATTGTGACTTCAAATAATAAGATAATACTTTCCTTTAATAAGGAAAATAGAAATCGGTAAAGTGATTTATTTACCTTGCAAATATGAAGTTCTAAAAGAGATTACAAAATTAACTTTCTCAAGTAAAGAGAAAGTAAATTTCTATAATTCAATTAAAACCATACAACACATTGACAACCATCTCTTTCACTACCCCTTATGACCCAGTCGCCAGGAGTTTTGAGTTCTCATTAAATGTTAACAGGCTGTATTTTGGCACACCAGTAGTGTTTTTGGATGTAGAATACGACTAAAAAAAGTTTGCTAAAGTTTGATGCACGCTAAGCTCACAAAATCCAAAATAAAATCAAAAATCGGTTTTCGGTAATATCTTGAAAAATGAAAAAGATATCGAAAAACTAATAGCACCACGTAAAAGAGCGGGAAATTTTGCAAAAAAAGCATATAGACTTATTTCAAGATTTTTTTAATTAGCGTGAGAAATTATTAAAAATTCGGATAGGTAAAAATGTAGCGAACGAAAGTCTACGCGCACCGCTCGAAGTTTAATCGATTTTACTTGTTTTGAGAGTGTAAAAAAAAAGATAGCTTTCTGAGGAGGAAATTACATAGAAGATGGACTTGGGTAAGTCCAAATGGTGGAACCAAGAACGAAATAGATTACTTTATAACGGACAGGAAAAGAAATGTTACAGACGTCACTATATTAAATAGATTTGGTGTTGGAAGTGACCATCGAGCAATAAGAGCAAAAATTAAAATAAATCTAAAAAAAGGAAAGAATAAAAATGGTTAGAAACAGAAAACTAATAAAATGGAACACACTGGAAAACGCAGAAGAATATATGGAAACCATAAACCGAGCTCTAAATCATCCTCATACAACTAATGTTGAGAGTTTCAATAACATAGTCACAGAAGCAATAAAAGTATCACAACGACAAAACTGTAGCAGACCAGAGTCAAAGGAAGAGAAATTGAACGAGAATACCAAAATACTGATCAGAGAAAAGAGACAAGAACAAGGAGAGAATTCAGAAGAGCTGAGAAACTTAAATAAAATAATCCCCAAAAAGATACACAAAGACCAGAGAAGGTATAATACAGAGAAAATTAAAGAAACAGTCGAGGAAAATAAAAATATGAAAGAGCTTAGAGGAAGGCTAACGGACAGTAGAAAAGAATTTTTTAAAAATTAAAGATGAAAAGGGTCAGAAAACAACTAGCAGAGAAAGAATAATTCAAATAGCAGAAACATTTTATAGAGAACTATACAAAAGTAGAAAAATAGAGAGAAATGACGAGACACTACGAGGAGCACAAAACAAAATAGTCAATCAAGGTTCCGAACATCTATTAATAATAATCATTGAAAAAGCAAAATATACTCTCAAAGAAATGAAGAACAATAAGCACCTGGAGAGAATCAAATCGTAATAGAAGCTATTAAAATGGTTGGTGAGAAATTATTGGAAGTAATAGTTGCTCTTTTCAATCTCGGTCTGGAAAATAGTATAATCCCAACAAAATGGAATAGCGCAATGACCATTCTTCTACACAAAAAAGGAGACATATCAAACCTCGAGAACTATAGACCAATCAGCTTCTGGTCGCACATGTATAAATGGTTCACTAAAATAATCACAAAGCGCTTAGAGAGAAAAATTAGACTTCTACCAGCCTAGAGAACAAGCTGGGTTCAGAATCGGATATGGAACAAACGATCACACACAGACAATTAAGACTCTTATTCAGTAGTCAGTTGAATATAATGAATCACTCGTGCTGATTTTTGTAGATTTCAAAAAAGCCTTCGATACCGTAGAACTATGGGCGATACCATCAGCATTAAAACAATGTAGAATAGGTTACAGATATACCAACTTGATAGAACATATATACAATAACGCAACATCAAGTGTTAAACTCCATGAATCCACAGACAAATTTAGAATAGAACGAGGAATTGGGCAAGGAAACACAATATCTCCTAAACTTTTCACAGCAGTAATAGAATATGCATTTAAAACACTGAACTGGGAGAGAAAAGGAGTAAATATTGACGGCGAATATCTTAGTCATCTGCGTTTTGCAGACGACATTGTCATAATAGCAGACAGATTCAATGAACCCCAACAAATGCTCACGGAATTGAAAATTGCATCCGAAAATGTTGGTTTGGATATCCACTTTCAAAAGACTAAATTCATGACCAACCTAGTACCCAATAATAACATGAAAATTGTTGAACATGAAATAGAACAGGTTTATAACTACAAATATTTAGAATAAAAATTAATGGACATTGTATGATATATCGTTAAAGCCAAGTGGAGATGGGCAGGCCGTATATCCCATATGAGTGATAATAGAAGGACAAAAGACTTATAGAGAAAGGGCCTAAGGAAAGTAACAGAAACAAGGGTAGACCACCAACTAGATGGAGCGATGACATACGCAGAGTAGCAGGAAATTGGACAAAGAAAGCACAAGAAAGAAGACTATGGAAGAATCTAGAGGAGGCCTATATCCAGCAGTGGATGTAAGAGGCTGAGGGTTGATGAAGATTACGAGTCGATTAATAAATGGACTTTCGTCTGAAAATATTTTAAGAATTTCTCCCTTTATCTCGTTTTGGCGAACTGCTTTTCCATCCTTCTGTAGCTGTATAGCACGAAAAACTTATCTTTTTGTTACTTCTGGCCCTATCTCATTATCCCTGTTTAGTTGTAAGTTTTGTGATCTATTAAGAAGTTGTTCTATATATTGCTCGGATGTTTTTATTTTGTCCTTAATATAAAATACAATTTCACTACTGCCATTTCTCAGATTTGTTGTAATGAAAGACTTGTTTTTGTCAAATTTCCACTTTATTTAGTTTCACTGAAACTGTATGACGCGTTTCGCTATACTATAGCTTCATCTGATACAAAATGATATTTGAATATTAGTGTTATTACAATTTATACAAATACCCTAAGGTAGATAGGTAATAAAATTAATACTATATGCTAATGAATATTGCTGAGAAATCCATTCTGAATATTAATTGTATAAATTGAGTAAAGGTGAGTTACCATGGGCCAGACAGGTATCTTTTTGTACGTTTAAGATTATGTCTGAATTTTTAATTCTATTTATTTCTAAATTTTCTAATAGGTTTAATTTTACGCCTTTGTTTTGTATGTGTAGAATTTTAAATTTATCGTCAAAAAGATGATTTGATTCTGTTAAATGATTACTGTACGCTGAGTCGTTTTTGTTTTTTAAATAGCTTCTTTTATTTTCTGAAATTCGAGTTTCGAATGAGCGACCTGTCTGACCTATGTAACTTTTATGACAAGAACCACAATTCAACCGATACACTCCAGATTTTTTTGATCTATTTTGTTTTCCCTTTGCGTTTTTAATGAATTTTCCTAACGAGTTGTTTGTTCTAAAAGCTATGTTGATATTATATTTGTTTAAGTGGTTGTTAATTTTCTCTGACGTGTTACCAAAATAGGTTAAAACATTATATATTTCCCTTTGTTTTCTTCCTTGGAGTATACTAAAGAAATAGCTTTATTTTTTAATTTCTTATTTAGAATTGGGTCTAAGGTGTCAGGAGAATATCCGTTGTTAACGGCAATTTGTTTTATTAAATTTATTTTTTTATTAAAATCACCTACAGATAAGGGGACACTTACAAGTCTATGCAACATACTGTGGTAAGCTGCCAGTTTGTGTTGTAGGGGGTGAGCTGATTTTATGTTTATTGTAGTATCTCTATGTGAGGGTTCGGCCCCAGTTTACAAACTTTCAAAATTTCTCATAGATATCATTAAAACGAACATTAACTTCACCCCAACTTACACAACAAAAAATTCATTAGAATTAGCGGAAAAAATGTCCAACGTCTTTCTACCAGATAACTCAAAACTAGTATCATTTGACGTCCAAAACCTTTTCCCTAGCATACCTCCGGATGAAACAGTAAAAATCATAAAAACATTCCTAAACAAAAATAAAGTTAATATCGTTATACAACAAGACATACTAAATTTATTAAAAACGAGCCTCAATCAAAATTATTCTTACTTTAATAATACGTCTCATAATGGGTAGTCCACTTAGCCCGCTTTTAGCAGAAATATTCATGGATAACCTAGAAAAACAAATACATCGACAAGAATTTAGCAAATCATTTTTGTATTGGTACCGATATGTGGACGACATCTTTGCTTGTTTTAATGGTACAGAGCGTCAACTTGACAATGTTTTTAACTATATAAACTCAATACATAAAAATAGTAAATTCACTATGGAATTAGAAGTCGACAATAAAATTAATTTTCTTGACTTAACGATAACCAGACATTACAACAAACACAAATTTTCAATTTTTCACAAACCGTCACATACAGATACTACAATAAACATAAAATCAGTTCATTTCCTACAACACAAACTGGCAGCTTACTACAGTATGTTGCACAGACTTGTAAGTGTCCCCTTATCTGTAGATGATTTTAATAAAGAATTAAATCTAATAAAACAAATTGCTGTTAACAACGGATATTCTCCTGACATCTTAGACCCAATTCTAAAGAAAAAGTTAAAAAATAAAGCTATTTCTTTAGTATACCCCAAGGAAGAAAACACAGGGAAAAAATATAATGTTTTAACCTATTTTGGTAACACGTCAGAGAAAATTAAAAACCACTTAAATAAATATAATATGAACATAGCTTTTAGAACAAACAACTCGTTAGGAAAATTCATTAAAAACGCAAAGGGAAAACAAAATAGATCAAAAAAATCTGGAGTGTATCAGTTGAATTGTGGTTCTTGTCATAAAAGTTACATAGGTCAGACAGGTCTCTCATTCGAAACTCGGATTTCAGAACATAAAAAAAGCTATTTAAAAAACAAAACTGACTCAGCGTACAGTAATCATCTAACAGAATTAATTCGTCTTTTTGACGATAAATTTAAAATTCTACACATACAAAATAAAGGCGTAAAATTAAACTTATTAGAAAATTTAGAAACAAATAGAATTAAAAATTCAGACCTAATCTTAAACGAACAAAAAGATACCTGTCTGGCCCATGGTAACGCACCTTTACTCAATTTATACAATTAATATTCAGAATGGATTTCCCAGCAATATTCATTAGCATATAGTATTAATTTTAGTACCTATCTACCTTAGGGTATTTGTATAAATTGTAACAACACTAATATTCAAATATCATTTTGTATCAGACGAAGCTATAGTATAGCGAAACGCGTCATACAGTTTCAGTGAAACTAAATAAAGTGGAAATTTGACAAAAACAAGTCTTTCATTACATTCGTTATGAATTTCCATCAAGTAACAGCCACAACAATTCAAAGTTCAGATTTGTTTCTTGTTTTTTTTTTTCCCTGTCAATTCTTTTTTTTTTAACTTTATAGCGTTCATAATATTTTCTTAGTAAACAACTTTATTTCTAATTCAAAATCACATGCAACTGTGTTTTAATACCCATCTTCGTAAATTAAACTTTATGTAACTATTCTCTCTAATGTGCCCCTACATGGAGCTTAAATGAAAACAACTGACCTAATATCCAGTTTTGGAACATATTAAACTAGTTCTAGTAGGTTACGTAGATTCGGCTACGTTTTGAATGTTACTCGGGATATTTAATAATCTTAGGATTACCAAAACAGTATTCTATGGAAAATTATAGAGACTATTAAGTGAATTTAACTTTACCTACATTTATTTAAAAAGGTTACGAGCATTTATAGTTACTGTAGGTCATAAAATTTGTATTTTCCTTGCAGTATTTGAGGTAATCTACTTTTGAATGAAATGAATTTTAGTTTCGAATGAGAATAAATTTTGATGAGGATTTCAGATTTTATACTCTATCGGTTTGCAAGGCGAAGTAGTAAATCATGTATAATTATGCAAATTAGTAATAAAAGTGACCCAGTGGGTAATAAACCAAAGGCGAGTTGTTTTACCTGATGGGGTTATGGTAATTTGGATTATAAACCGTATCGAGGGTATACTCTCAGTTTATTTTCTCACGTAACACGTAATGCATCAGTTCAGAACAATAAAGATGTCTTCACCAAAACGTCAAAAAATAACGGCTTTAAGCTTAAATGAAAAGATCATAATTAGGAATGTGTTGAATTACAACAAAAGTGATGAAAAGCTTAATTTAAGTATCGATGATAGTGTTCAAAAGTGTTCCCTAATGATCGGAGTTGGAAAAATAACTATCTATCGAATTGAATTTTGAAGGAAGAAAGGGCAGGAGGAGTTACTGCGCCGAAGCTAAAACCAAGTAAAATAAAACTGGAGCTGACAGAAGATGTAAAAAATTCCCTACGAAGAATCATTCATGGGTTTTTCATTGAAAAAAAAATCCCAACTTTGGACTTAATTCTAGAGGCTGTTATAAGTAACTCACAGATACCAACGGTGGGCAGGACCAAGTTGTGGGACGTTTTAAAATCGATCAATTTTCATAGGGAAAAATTTCAAAGAAAATCCTTGTTAATTGAAAGGGGAGACGTATTTATTATTTAGACGAAACTTGGTTAAATGAAGGGTATACCGGGTACCAGGGTAAAACGTTTTGAGTTCGAGACAAGCTTTTATAGAAGGTTGGTCAACCAGTCTCCGTCCACCATCTGGAAAAGGACGCCGATTAATTATAACACATATAGGGAGTATCCACGATTTCGTTAAAGGCGGTCTGCTTACATTCGAATAGAAAAAAAACTGGAGATTACCACGAGGATATGAATTCTGATGTGTTTGAAAAATGGTTTACGCAGAAGATAGATTTGATTCCCCGCAGCTCAATAATTGTCTTGGATAATGCAAGTTACCAATCCAAAAAAATTGAACGTGTTCCCACGATGGGATGGCTTAAACGTGATATACAGTCTTGGTTGACTCAGCGAAATATATTATTCTATGATGACAATGTTAAATGCGAGTTAATACAATTAGTCAAACATGAAGTTTTAATAAACAAAGATAAGCAGAATAAGTACGTTATCGACGAAATTGCCAAAACTCGGGATATAACTGTTCTTCGCTTGCCACCATACCATTGTGAGCTTAATCCTATAGAGCTTATTTAGGCTCAAGTAAAAAGCGAAGTTTCTAGAAACAATGTGAACTACAAATTAACAGACCTTAAAAATCTATTTGCAAAAGCAATATGTAATGTCACTCCAGAAAACTGGCAAAAATGTGTTGAACACGTAATTGAAGGTAAAATGTGGACACTAGATTCATCAATGGACCAAATTGTAGAACCACTAGTTATACCATTAGGTACAGATGATGCTATGTCAGGTTTTAGTTCGGATATGTCTGACATGTCGGATATAGAAGATGTTTAAGATTAACATAGCACTAGGGCTAGATATAATAATTTTATTTTGTCATTAAATTTAAGTTATAGTTTAAGGTGTTATTTTATAAATGATAGAGTTTTAATTGTTACCCTCAGTGTTAAATGGGCATGTTCCGTGGATAAATAAATAAATAAATATTAATAAAAATAAAAAACCAGTCAACATACAGTTATTGGGTCTTCCCTGTGTGACATTTGTATTTGTTTTCTTTTAGTTTTTGGGCTTTAAATAGTGTTTTGTAAAGACACATACAGGAGCATGCACCTAGGTGCGTTTATATTTTAAAAGTTGTTTATATGTAATTAATTTCCTAATTATTTGTAAATTTATATGTTTTGATAAATAAATTTAATTTGATTTGATCTGAACTATCATATTGTTTTGTATGCATATATTATGCAGGTAGGTCATCATCTGGCATTGATGGGCGCCATTCTGTCATCTTATTATAATTCCTCAATTTTGTTTAATAATAGTTTTACTCTTGTAATATTATTTTAATATCTGTAATATTTTGTAATATATTTTTTTAATATAACCAACCTTTATTATAGCTATAATTAATACAAAAGAAATCAATTGATACGCCACTGCTCGGTCATTCTCGAGATTTTCAAGGCAAAAATGCCATAATTCTATTGTAATTTTCCATAAATGTTAGTCCAAGCTATTACTACCATTCTTCACCTCTTTCGATTCATTTATCTGGGTAATTTTATTCCAAAAAAATCCTAACGTTACGCGCAAAATGGAGTGGTGCACCATCGTGCATGAAAAACATGTCCCGACGTAAATTAATGAGTAAGTTTTCCAATAATTCAGGAATAATCTTACGCATGGAATTCAAGTAAATGTCACCATCAAGTCCATCTGGTAATCTAAATGGAACGATCAAATAGTTGGCGACAAGTCCCATCCAGACATAAATACTGAATTCGCGTTGAAACTGTTTTTTGTTACACAGCATGTGGGTTTTCTTCAGGGTAAACATGATTATTATGCATATTTATTATACCACGTCGAGTGAAGCGTGCTTCGTCTGTAAACAAGATTTTAGTTTGAAAATTGCTACTGCAATTGCTATGTGTACTCGAATAATTTGTGAAAAATTCAAACGGGATCCAAGATCTGGAGGTAAAAGTTCCGGGACGGACTGTATATGAAAGGGATGAATAATTTGTTATCTAATGATCTGGTTAGTTTTACTCTTTGATATTCCCGTTTGACGTTTAATTAAACGAGTTCTGATTCCAGGATTATTGTGTACAATTTCAAGGATTTCCTCTTCAACGTCCGGTGCTCTAGCTTGTGAAGGCCGCTCAACATTATTCCTGATCGGCTTAAATTGTCCAATTTTTCGAAGTCGTCTCTCAGTATTGGCAAAAGTCTGATGGTTAGGAGTCCGACGATATGGATATATGCGAGCCCTTTTGCGACCGTTGCCGTCACAAAAACCACATACAAAAATCATATCAGTTTGAGCTTGAGAAGGGATTAATTGTCGTTAATACTTGTAAAACTTGTTTGATATCTGTCAAAAATTACTTTCTGTCAGTATTACTACAAGTCAGTTAAGTCATAGAACATATGATATATTACATCATTGCCAGAGTGATTTTTTGAGCGTTGCCAAGTAACTATAGAACTTTAAGAAACAGGTGAAGGAACTAATTTGCGAATTTGACCAAGGAATCAAAAAATGGAAACAAACATCCCACTATCTCAGGAACTGGTGTTCGTAGCAACGTTTACTAAGAAAGCTTTTTTAGACAGGAGAAGGCGGAGAATACGAATATTCAATTAAAAATATCATACTGGGTGGTATAAAAAAGTTATGACAATTAAAAGTGCAATAAGTGACGCCCCCTACAATTTACAACAAAACGGTGAGCTGATTTGGATTTGATATATCGGAAAACCCCTTAGCACTGAATCTTGTACAAAGAGTATAATTATTAAAAAAGCTACTTAAGAAAAACTAAAATAAAAGTATAACTTTGACACCCTGTATCTCATAAATTACGAATTTTTGGATTGAGGTAAGTTGGGCTAAACGGTCATATTTTCATCCGAGAAATCCACAGTAAGCCTTGGTTCGATCGAAAATGCAAAGAAGCTGTTGCTTCTAAACATATTGCCTATCGACAATGGCGTGAAAATCCTAACACCGTAAATCGTAACATCTTTGTTCATGCCCGGAACAGATGCAAGGGAATTATCGACGAAACCAAGGAGGCACACAATCAACGAATTAGAAACAAACTTCTCGCTTGTCCCAGCAATTCCAGGTCCTTTTGGGCAGTCGCTAAGGCAGTTCGTCAAAATTTTACCAAATCCACCATACCACCACTCACACGGCTAGATAATTCCATTGCAACCACACCTGTTGAGAGAGCGAACTTGTTGGCTGAACTCTTTGCTTCACATTCTACTGTCGATTTCCAAGGAAAAACACCACCTACTATTCCCATATTGCAGTCAAGGATGCCCGATGTTGTCTTCTGACAGCGCATCATAAAGCGTATTTTAATGAAGCTAGACACCAAGAAGGCTTCTGGCGCTGACGGAATACCTGCCATAGTTCTCAAAAACTGTGCAAGGGAACTAACACCAGTTTTCTGTAGACTTTTTAACCTATCCTACAGAAAGGGAATATTTCCGTCCTGCTGGAAATGTGCCACGGTTCAGCCGATACCTAAAAAAGGTAAGAAGACCTTGCCAAATAACTACCGACCAGTCGCACTGCTTTCAATAATATCGAAAGTCATGGAAAAGGTTATCAATGAGCATCTTCTAAAATATCTTGAACGATTCAATATTATTAGCGATCACCAATATGGTTTTCGTAAACATAGATCAACAGGAGATCTTCTGACTTATGTAACACATGTTTGGAACAACGCAATTGAACATTTTGGAGAATCTCGAGCGGTTGCTCTTGACATATCCAAGGCATTCGACCGTGTTTGGCACGATGGACTGTTGGCTAAGTTACGCTCTTATGGTATGTCTGTAAGGTTCTGTTTGTGGCTCTCATGTTTCCTCAGAGAGCGTTCTTTACGAGTGGCGGTCAACGGATTTCTTTCTAACACCCTCACTATCAACGCCGGTGTGCCCCAGGGCTCCATACTGTCTCCTACTCTCTTTCTCATTTACATTAACGATCTGCTGGAAACGACCGGGAATCCAGTCTATAGCTTTGCAGATGACAGTACGCTTGTCTCTTCATTCACCTTGAATGCTCGGACATCGGCTGCTCAGGCGAGTATCCGCAGACAGCAGGAGGTCGTTCAACTTAACAAAGACCTGGAAGAAATTCTATCTTGGGGTGACAGTAACCAAGTGGAATTTAACGCTACAAAAATCCAAGCGGCAGTTTTTTCTAAAAAAGTTGACGTTGCTGAACCCGACATAGTTATGTCGGGGCACTCCATTCCCCTAGCATCGTCGCTCAATTTGTTGGGCGTTAGTTTGGGAGCAAATATGTCTTGGCATGAACATGTTGCAGGCATAGCAAGGAGAGCTTCTCAAAAGTTGGGAATATTATTTAGAACCAGAAAGCTTTACACCCCATAGCAACTGTTAATTCTTTACAAAGCCCAAATTCGACCAACTATGGAATACTGCTCCCACGTTTGGGGCTCCGCTCCCAAACATACACTGCATTTGTTGGATTCTGTTCAGAGAAGAGCAGTCCGTCTGATTGGGGACCCGGAATTGACCGGCGGCCTTGATTCGCTGGTACATCGAAGAACGGTTGGCGACTTGAGTCTGTTCTACAAGTATTTTCATGGAAAGTGTTCGAAGGATGTAGCCCGCTTAATTCCTCCCAAAGCGGTGCATGTTAGAAATACACGTCGCGCTGGTGCTTCGCATCCGTATGAGGTTCAGCTTGTTACTCCGCGTACAACGCTTTTCAAGCAATCTTTTATATGGGGAACGTCATCCCTTTGGAATAATTTGCCCAGCGCTGTGTTTCCCACCGAGTACAATTTACAGCGATTCAAGAACAACGTGAATCGCTTTTTCCGCACTCGTGCCGCTCCTGGAGCTCTTTAGGGACTTCCCTGCAGCACGTGTGCTAGACCCATTAAAAAAAAAACTCTATGTACACGGAATACTGGGACACCCTGTATTTTAAACAAACTCTCTAATTCTAGTTTCCGCTCTTTTATGTCTATTTAAAAGTTTCCTCTTATCCTGTGTTATTTTTATTTTTAGGATTAATAATATTCTATATAATAATAACAATTTGTTTACTACGGAATCTATTACGCAATAGGCGATTTGTAATTTTTTCTTCGTGGAACAGGAAGTACACAAAAAAGTCAATTGACCTAAACTAAAAAAAAATAATTAGAAAATTTCGCATGTACGTGTAGCTGAAAGAAATAATAAATTTAGCATACGCTTTGTGTAATCTATAAATTATAAGAATGAATTATTAATTTATTTGGGAGGAATTTTATCCCGATTAAATATACACAAGGGAAACTCGACCAAGCATAATAAATTAGGGAATTATTATGTATATAAAGCGTGCAAAAAAACAAGAACCCGTTTCCACTTTTTATTACTTTTTTTGTATCAAAAATTAAAATATTTTTTGTGAACAAACGTTCGCGGTATTGTTTAGCGTAGAGTATTATTGAAAATTAGGATTTGAAGCTCTAAAAATGGCTGACGAGGATTTTTGTTTAATATTTTGCGAAAAAAATCGACACGTGTTGAACAGCTTTCATTAAAATTTTATGGGTTCTTGTACAAATTGGAATCTGTAAATAGAACTTCGGTAATTAATATTTTTAGCAGTAGACATAAAATATTAAAGAATATTGAACTGAAACTTTTACGGTCTTGTTTAATTAAGGTAATTTTTACGAGTAACTGTTAAAAGTAGTTTGCTTGAAATAATAGATTTTAGCATTATGCATTCAGTGCTTCATTATAAGGATAGTTTACCACGCCGTACTGCCTTAATTGCATTTTTTACAATTTTTCTTGTCGTATGTGCATAAAAAAGTAAAAAGTTACGAAAATATATATGTAAAGGGTGATTCATTTAGAGGTACTTTTTTTTTAAATAAAAAAAAATGAATAAAAACAATTTTATTTTATAATCTTTATTATCCTATAAAAGAACCATTCTTTACAATTATTTCTTAAAGATAATTTATTTCAAATGTTGTCCGCGACTACGGTTAACAACGTCCATTCTGAAGTTCCAATTTTTAATGACGCGTGTGAGTATTTCGAGTGGTATTTGGCCAATGACTCGAGTAATATTGGCCTCCAATGCCTCAATTGTAGCTGGCTTATCCATGTAGACTTTGGACTTTACATAGCCCCAAAGGAAAAAGTCAAGAGGTGTGATGTCACATGATCTAGCCGGCCAATTCACTGGTCCAAAGCGTGAAATGATCTGTTCGCCGAATTGCTCTCGCAGTAAAGCCATGGTTTCACGGGCTGTATGGCAAGTGGCGCCATCTTGTTGGAACCAAATTTCGTCGAGACCACGGGCTTCAATTTCTGGCATCAAATAGTCTGTTATCATGGCGCGATAACGGTCACCATTCACAGTAACATTTCGGCCGGCCTCTGTTTTGAAGAAATATGGACCGATTATTCCACCGGCCCATAAACCACACCAAAGTTGTTTTTTCTGGATTTAATGGCAGCTCTTGAACCTCTTCAGGTTGTTCATCACCCCAAATACGGGCATTTTGTTTATTCACGAACCCATTAAGCCAAAAATGGGCCTCATCGTTGAACAAAATTTTTCTCGAAAACGGTGGATCTTCTGCAAGCTTGTCAAGAGCCCAACGATTAAAACGGAAACGATTCGGAAGGTCGGTCGGCTTCAGTTGTTGCACTAGTTGAATTTTGTATGCTTTTAAAGAAAGATCCTTACGTAAAATACGCCAAGTTGTTGAATATGACAGGCCAAGCTGTTGAGAACGGCGACGAATCGACACTTCACGGTCTTCGCGTTCACTCTCCGCTACCGCCCCTATATTTTCTTCACTACGTGCTGGATGTGGTCTATTCGGTCGAGCATTATCCAATAATGAAAATTGGGTCTCAAACTTATTGATGGTAGAGCGAATTGTGCGTTCGGTAGGCCGATTATGTGGACCATAAGTTGCTCTAAGCGCCCGATACACATTCCTCGTAGAACGCCCATTTTCGTAATAAAGTTGAACAATTTGTAGACGCTGTGCCGGGCTAAGTCTTTCCATTATGAATTGTCAAACACTACTGAACAGGAATGCCACTTCAGTTGACATGACGCATGCGCAATTTGCAATTAAATCCCCATCAAAAAAAGTACCTCTAAATGAATCACCCTTTATATATATATATATCAAGGATTTTCTACAGCTGACGCTGTCTTCCTTCTCTCAGCCTTTGATTCCATCCGTTTCTATCTTCTCAGTCTCCATCAGTTAGACCCCTGTCCTCCATAGCCTCGTCCACATCGTCTCTCCACGATCATCTGGGTCTTCCTTTTTTTCTTCTCCCTATAAGGCTCCACTCCGTTATTTTCTTTATCCACCTATTATCTTCGCTCCGTCTTATGTGTCCATACCATTTTAATTGTTTTTCTTCAATGGTGTTTATTGCGTTCTCTTTGATGTTCATTCTGCTTCTTATTTCTCCATTTGTGTCACTCTACAACATCTTCTCCAATACTCCATCTCTACCGCGTTAATTTTAGATTTATTTCTTTTGTTGATCGTCCATGTTTCTGACCCGTCATTATGCTTTGTATTATTGATTTGTATATGAGTGTTTTGTTTCTCTTTGTAATGTGTTTGTCCCACAGGATCGAATTCAATTGTCTTAGTATGTCCGCGTTTGTCCTAATCTAACTTTAATCTCTTCTTCTGATGTTGCGTTTTTTGAAATTATGGTTCCTAAATATTTAAATCTATCGGTTCCTTTGATTAATGTTTCGTTATCGACTTCTAGATTCTCCACGTTTCCCTCCTTTGTTGTTAGATATTCCGTTTTATCAAAGTTTATTGCTAATCCTGCTTTAGTATATTCTTCTTTCAGTTTTCTTACCATATAACTGAGGTCTTCCTCATCTTGCGCTATGATTACTTGGTCGTCTGCGAAACTTAGAGTATATAAGTAATCTTCTCGTATTGGGACACTACATTTTTGCTTCCATTTTTTTTAATCTTTGTTCGAGGTATATTTTGATTAGTGTTGGGGATGTAGAGCATCCTTGTAATAGGCCTTTTGATGTTTGGAGTCTCTTCCCTATTTTATGTTCTATTTTTATGTTCACTTTGTTGTTTTCGTAGAGAGCTTTTACTGCGTATATTAGTCCTTTGTCAATGCCTATTTCTTTCATTGCGTTTCATAATCTTTGTCTTGGTACTGAGTCATAGGCCTTTCTTATATCTATGAAGGCTAGATGAACTTCTCTATTCTTTGCCAGTTTTTCCCCATTGTTTGTTTTATAGTGTATATATGGTCTATACATGATTTTCCGGCCGTAAAGCCTGCTTGGTCTTCTCCAATTTTTCCTTTTATATTTTCCTCTATGATATTTTTAATAATTTTTCCATACAAACGTCCCATACTCGATATTATGCTTAGGCCTCTATAGTTTGTGCATTTTCTGCGGTCTCCCTCTTTAAATATAGATACTATATAGGCTTTTGACCATTCCTCTGGTATTTTTTCTCCATTTATCACTCTGTGGAACATGTTTCTCAGCATTTGATGTAATTTATTAGACCTGTACTTAATCATTTCATTTACCACACCTCCAGGCCCGCAGATTTATTATTTTTGAGTGTTTTTATTGTCTTCTTTACTTCTTCATAGTTTAGTTCTATCTTTTTTTTTTCCTTATTCTGGTCTTCTTCAGGGTTCTCTTCTTGGAATAAAAAATATGTACATAAAAAAATTACTTTGGTTTCGATGTTAAAATATGAAGGCTTAGCCTCAATTATTATATGGTCAATTTGATTTGCCATCTTTTTGTCTGGGGATATCCACGTTGATTTATGGATATTTTTCTGGTCAAATTATGTGGTTATTATTCTCTGTTTCTCTGTCGCATACTCTATCAAAATCGTTCCATTTCCGTTGCTTTCCTTGTGCTTACTATGTGTACCTATTGTTGGTCTGTATATTGATTCCATTCCTATCTTCGCATTGAGGTCGCCTATTGTTATTTTTATATCACATTTCAGGGTTCTGTTGTACCATCTGTCAATTTCCTCATAGAACTCCTCCTTTTCTTCCACATCTTTCTCTTCAGTTGGGGCATGAACATTTAACAGGCTAATCTTCCAGTACTTGTCTTTTATTCTCAGCATACACATTCTGTCTAAAATAGTTTGATTCTATTACATTTTATTTGAGACCCTCGAGATCAATAAAAGAATGAATACAAACACACTGTTAGATGACCAATTAGACCTGGGAAATTCCCCATTTTTGAATTTATTTAATGAATAGATAATTTGTAAAAGTATTAGGCACCCCTAATAAACACGTGAAACTCATAAAATATTAAAAAAAAACCGGTCAAGTGCAAGTTGAACTTGCACAATTAGTGTTCCGTACGTTGATTGTTTTTAAAATAAAAATTTTTGTTAGGGTGGTATAAAATGATCAGTGACTTCACAAAACACACCCCAAATGAGTTTTCAACAAAGTTTGTTTCCAATCTTTACTGAAAGCTGGTGACCTTGAAATTTTGTTTTTTTTTATATACCAAATAAATTATTAAAGGTAATGCACTCCTGATAATTTTCGTTCAATCTATACCCCGTGGAGAATATTCCAGAATTTTTTCAAAATTGTTTGATCAGTACTTTTCAAAATAAGGTAGGAGACAGCGATTTTTTAAAAGTAATACGAAGAAAAGTGTGCGCAAGTGTTACATTACATATATATTTTTTACTCGTGTTTTCACAAGCTTTCATTTGACACCACACTCGATGAATTAGTAAAAAAAAATTTTTTCACTTCCGATTTCACCCCTCAAAACGAACCCCTTAAGTCAAAATGTTTGTTACGGTGGTATAAAATGATCAGTGACTTCACAAAACACACCCCAAATGAGTTTTCAACAAAGTTTGTTTCCAGTCTTTACTGAAATCTGATGACCTTGAAATTTTTGTTTTTTTTTATATACCATATAAATTATTAAAGGTAATGCACTCGTGATAATTTTCGTTCAATCTACACCCCGTGGAGAATATTCCAGAATTTTTTCGAAATTTTTTGATAAGTACTTTTTGAGATAAGGCCCGGGACAGCGATTTTTCGCGAATTTTTCAAAATAATACAAAGAAAAGTGCGCGCAAGTATAATATTATATATATATTTTTTTACTCGTGTTTTCACAGGCTTTCATTTGACACCACACTCGATGACCTAGTAAAAAAATTTTTTTTTCACTTCCGGCTTCACCCCCCAAAACTAACCCCTTAAGTCAAAATTTAATTCTCAAAACTACATGGCTCTGATGAGGCCATCAATTCCTATATTATTACCAAATTTCAACTTTCTATCTCAAATAGTTTCGGAGAAAATCGGGTGTGACAGACAGACAGACAGACAGACACCGAAGTGATCTTATAAGTGTTCCGTACGGAACGCTAAAAAGACTAATTGTTTTAACAATACTATAGGCGACATTGTCAAAAGCTAACTTAAACAATAGACAATCTCTTTTACAGGTCCATAAACACCTGGCCCACAAAATTGCGATAATGAGGTTTTTTGGAAAATATTTTTAATGTTTTATCAGTCTCTTTTTACTAGTTGTAGTGTCAAGAAGCTTCCGTGCGCGTTTTATTTGTGAACTGGACATTCTTATATTTGAGAAATGCCTAAGAAAAGTGAGCTTGGTATCGAAAAACGAATTAAAATTCAAACCCTACATAAACACGGTAAGTCCCAAGTAGAAATAGCCAAGTTAGTGAAATGTTCTCGGTGCGCAGTGCAATATGCTATTAAAAGGTTTGTGGAGAGTGACTCCCATGCCAACGAAATGAGAACGGGCAGAAAACGTAAGACTAATAAGCGATAGGACAGAAAACTCATCCGCGAGTCTATTAAAAATCGAAAAAAAAACATCATCTTAAATAGCTGCAACTCTGTCGGAAGAGATTGGGATGCCGATTAGTTCTCAAACGGCAAGGAGAAGACTGGCAGAAGCTGGATTAAGAGGGTGCAAAGCTAGAAAGAAGCCTTGGCCTTCAAAGAGCAATAAGAAGAAACGCTTGGAGTGAACATTAGGGAAGAAGATTAGTTTAACCCTGCGGGCCGGGCGCCGCCGACTAAATCTCCAACCAGGGCGCCGGGTCTCGCAAACCCATCAATAAAAAATCTTGTTAAAAAAAAAAAGTGATAAATTAATATTTTATTGAGAAAAAAATACACATTTTTAAATACAAAACCTTATATTATAAAACTGGTTTAAGTATACACAGTCAAAAATCTAATTTTTAAATATTTGTTGTCAAAAAAATTAAACATTTCCTAAAAACTACAAACAAAATAACTTGAAGATGAAAAAAAAATTTTTAGTAAAACATTGTAAAAATATCATAAATCAACAGATTTTATTGATTCATTGCAATTTCTGAGCACTCAGAACACCATGCATGGATATGAGTAAGACATACAAATTTTCCACATTTTTTGCAAAAATATTTGGTTTTTGAATCTTTTTTACAAAAAAAACATCTTTTTCTGTTACCTGGTTGGACTTCTTCATTTCTATTGGGTTCTTGTGTTCCAGCAACTTCTTGTCTTCTTTCCCTTACCGACCTTGGAACATTTGTTTCATAAGAACGTCGCTCCAAGTGTTCTTTTGTCAAGGATAGTCCAACATCTCTTAGATATAATCGTCTTTCAATCTTATAAGTTTTATTATTGCAAGCAAAAATAATTTGGGAATTTACACCACCCATATTCATAATTGAAAAAAAAAATAACCATCGGCCACCTTCTTGTATTCCTTGCTACGTTATAGGTAGCAGACAATTTGTCGAGATTATCTACACCTCCTTTGGTATGATTGTAATAAGTAATTATATCGGGTTTGCATTTTTCTGCCGTAGAGGGATCAATCCTATCATCGTGATGTAAACTGGATATAAGATTAACATTTCTATATTTCTTTGGAATATATGACACAATAGTCATAACTTTTTGAAAGCCAAATATTGAAGAAAATTCAGGGCGAGCTCTTATGTTGGAGAATTCTAGAGGCAATTCCCTTTTATTTTTTTTATTGTACCCACGTACGTGGTTTTATGCTCCACAAGTAATTTTTTTACCAATTCAACACTGGTAAACCAATTATCACACGTAAGATTACGATTAGTCCCAGATATAGGTTCTATTAGTCTCAAAACTATACTTTGTGGATCGTTAGGGCGTTCATATATACCTTCATGCTGCTTTCCGACGTAAACCTCCAGATTTGAAGCATAAGATGTAGAGGAATCAACTAAAGCAAATATTTTTATACCGTATCTGTTAGGTTTACTTGGAATATACTGTTTGAAATCACATCGCCCCCTAAATGCCTCAAGCTTTTCATCAATTGTTGTGTTTGCTCCAACAGTGTATGTGTTTTTACAGTTTTCAACAAAAAGGTCAAATAGGCTTCTGATTGGAGCTACAGTCCCTGGCCAAATTATTAGACGCACTGCAAGATTTCATGTAAAATATTAATTACCGAGTGATATTGTACCGTTTTATTATTTTAAATTGATTTGTTTTTTATTTTTATATTATCCAATCAATTACCTATTTATTTGACATAAATAAAACAGCATTAATTTAGAAAAGCATAAGTTTATTAAGTTTTAAAGAAAAGTGAAATTAATGTTAGTAAAAGTCAATATTTAGTTGAGCCACCTTTAGCCGCTATCAAAGCTTTAATTCTGCGCGGCATGCTATCAATGCAAGATTGTACTGTCTCCTGCATTTGATGATGATGATTCCACACATGAATTATCTTTTCTAGGAGCTGGTTTTTGTTGGTAATCACATCTTTAGCCACTTCTCTTTTCATCAGCTCCCACACATTTTCAATGGGGCTATTACCCGGCCAATCCAACAAAGGGATATTTTTTTCTGCCAAAAAAGCTTTAACAGACCGAGCAGTGTGGCAGGGAGCTCCATCTTGCATGAAAGTGAATGGTTCCCCATTTGGAAACCATTCTCTGAGCTGCGGAATCAACCGATTTTGTAATACTTCTTTGTACTGACCTTGCCTCATTATTCCTTTGACGACGTACAGACGTCCAGTGACCTTGCCGCTGATGACTGACCAAATCATCACTTTGGTGGGATGTTTAACCGTCGGGACGATACAATCAGGATGAAATTTTTCTCCATGACGACGACGCACATACTGAGCTTTATTCTGTAAAATTTCGAATGTGCTTTCGTCACTGAAGCAGACCTGTCAAAAATAGGAAAAATATATAAACTTCCATGTTTATTTGCTTTATTTAACTGAAAATTATAATAATGTATCAATTATTGATTAAATTGCTGTATCTTACCGATCTCCAGAAGTCCACATCTTTGTCTTGCCATTGTTTGGCCCACTTCAGGCGCTTTGCTTTCATTGCAGCTGTTAACTTGGTCTTCCTGGCGGGGCGACAGGCCTTAAAATCTAATTCTTTCAATTTTCTTCGAACAGTGCGCTCAGAAGCATTTACGCTAGCATCCTGGAGTTGTGATTTTATTACCTTTGTGGTAGCAAATCTGTTTTCTACACAAATTTTCTACAAACATCTCTCTGACCGTGGAGTGAAAATTGGTTTTCTACCGCATCTTTTCTTTCTTTTCGGGCTTAATTCCTTCCCTGACTCAATTTTCTTTTTTATGCGTCGTACACTAGCTTCAGAAACCTCCAATCTTCGTGATATTTCTCGGTTTGTAAATGTTTTCGCAATCACAAGGGCCTTCACTTCAGCTTTTTTACGTGGTGAAAGATCGCCTTTTCTATCCATTATGAAAATAGTCCAATTACTTTTTTAAAACACTGCATACAAAATAAACTAATAACTGAGTAGTATAAAACTGTTAAACAAACAATCACAGTCCATAAAGCCACAGAAACACGTCCGTACCTGACTCGATTCCGATCGCGACTGATACAGGTTTGTACCTCTTTACGTTCATGTATCACTTTGTCAACACAGTGTTGCCATATGTTAAAAAATAAATACAAATATGTAGTCTACAACAATTCTTTTAAATAAAAATCAATAATATTGTAGTTTAAATATACCATTATTGCATAAAAACTCTTAAGAAACATAAAATTACTAAAAAAAATACAGTGCGTCTAATAATTTGGCCAGGGACTGTAGCTTGTCAAATTGTTTCCTTGCTTCTCTTGTCGTCAAGTCATCAAAACGAAGGCATCGAAGAAGAAAATGAAATCGATCGTGAGACATTACCAACCAAAATCTTTCAATCCCGAGTTCGTTTCTTTGCCATAGCTCTTTTGTATTAAGTCGTCCACTTTTGAGGGTCCCCGCCAAATATAATAATCTAAGAAAAGCTTTTATTTTACAAATGTCCGTGGGTTTCCCTCTTCTTTCTCTTGCATAATTTTGAGCCAATCCAGAAATGTAGAGATTTGTGTTTTCCACTATAATGTTAAGCATTTCATCTGTGAAAAATAATGACCAACACTCCATGGCTGTTTTGGCGTTTTTCCCACAGTTCCTGACGCCTGGTAGCCGAACAATAATATTTTCTTTTCTCGTTCTTACGGTTTTGTTTGGACAATGTTTTTGCCATCGCCTGGTTCCGTTTTTACCAATGAAAGCTGGAATTCTTGGTAATTTTGCAAGAGGCACATTGTCATCACTGCTATCATCGCACTCTTGTTCTGATTCACTATCGGTACTTCGGGTTTCTACTATATTTTCTTCTAAAGCTAACTCCTCTTCTTCGTCATCCAGCTCTTCATCTGAATCAGCTTCTTCCCATAATTGGCGGAGTTTCTCCTGCTCTTTCTCATAATAAGTAGACATCGCTGCTAAACAAAAGAGATACTATTTTTTATAAAATAGTAACTAATAAATAATTAATATGCATAAAATAATGCAAAATAAATTTTATTTATGCTAACTTACCGTTGAAAAGTAAAACCAGCCGAATGTAAAAAGAAAAGCGCAAACCGGGGCGCCGGGTCTCACAGACCAAAATCAAAATAATTTAAAAACTAAAATACGTACACAACCACCGATTGTTATGCGGGTATTGAGGCCAAAAATGAACAGGTAGACGAACCGCTAAGCGGTTGCAACGATGTTACGAAAATTGCCGACTGATTGTCGGAGCGTCGGGTCTCAGAGGCTAGGCGCCCCGCCCGCAGGGTTAATGTTGGTCCGACAAATCCAACTTTGAGGTAAGTTTTATATAATTTATTTTAACAAATAACTACATACAATTACTCTTGATTTAATCCTTTTTAGTCAAAATAACAACTAATTTTTATTAATTGAGTATTTTTTCTATTCTTACAGCTATTCGAAACGTCAGGTGTGACATTCGTGAGGCGGCGTGTCGGCAAGGAATACCATCCAGATTGTGTGATACCTATTGTAAAACACGGAGGAGGAAGCATTATGATCTGGGGCTGCATGGCTGCTAAAGGTGTCGGCGAAATGTTCGTTTATGAAGGCCGCATGAACAGCCAAAAGTACATAAATGTACTAGAAACTGTACTGATGCCTTCGCGAACGCACATTTTTGGCGACACTAATTTAGACGACATCAAATTCCAGCAAGATAATGCACCTTGTCATAAATCAGCGGCTACGATGCGCTGGTTTAAAGACAATAACATTGTCTTGTTGGATTGGCCGGCGCAGTCTCCAGATCTAAACCCTATCGAGCATCTTTGGGGTATTTTGAAGCGCAAAATACGGGAGCATAGCATAACATCAAAAGCCGCGCTAAAAAGCGCTTTGATGGATGAGTGGGATGCCATAAGTACAACTGAATGCACTAGGCTTTCAGCGAAACACGTGTCCAGTATAAAAATCAATAAAAGTGACAATTTTACTAAAAATTTAGTGTTTTATTGTCATTGAAAATGAATTTCCATCAAGTAACGGCTTTTCAGTTTACCCACTGTTCTCTGATTCGTCAAATTTATCTTGAGACTGTATCATGCCTCTTATCCAAGAAGTTACGTAATACGATGGGAGGGGGTAAACTGCTGAAATATCGACACCGTCCGTTTTCAGTTATTTTACATTAACCACATATGCCTGAGAAGGATCCCTCGAAAAGCATTACCTGCTTTTAACCTTGACTGTGTCAACAACTCTGTCGGCTCGAAAGCCGCTGAGTCAATTTTCGATGGATTAATAGGTAGGCGTACTTAGTATAATTCATTGTATCCTACCATCGTGTTCCGTAACTTCTTGGATAAGTACCAGTAAATTCTGTTCTCTTGTTTGTCAATCTTAACCTAACTGACGAGCCGTCAGACGGCGAAAGGCATCTCAGGATGGATCTGACAAATAAGAGAACAGTGGGTAATCTGCTAAAATATGGACTCCGTCCATTTTCAGTTATGTTACATTAACCAAATAAGCTTTTATTTCATAACACCAAATTACTACATGAGGTAAAGAGTCCTGGGAGTTTTTAAGAAAAAAACAACGTTTTTGTCAAAAATCGACAAGAGCGACACAATTACATACACATATACACCAGCGATATTCCACTATTTGGATACCTACCATATATTCGACTTTTTCATTGGAGCTAAATCTCTTTCCCTGGAGCCATCTTGTCAAATTTAAAATGAGATAGTAATCGCTGGGGACCAGATTTGGTGAATAGGACGGATTAGGAAGCAATTTATAGCCCAATTAATCCAATTTCACCATTGATTTTATGGAGTTGTGAGATGGTGCATTATCTGGGTGAAACAACACTCTTTTCTTTGCTAAATGTAGCCTTTTTTTCTCGACTTCACCACTTAAACGGTCCAATAAACTAACATAATAATCTCCGGTGATTGTTCTTACCTTCTCAATATAGTCAATCAATATTAGTTCAGGCTAATCTCAAAAAATACTTGTCAAAACCTTTCCAGTTGAAGTTTGTTTTTTTCGACGCTTCTGTCGGCCTTCTTACTGTTCTAACCACTTGTTCCAGTCAGAATATGATTTTGAGATGAAATCATCGGATACTGCTACTACTTTTAAAAAAAAAATACTCGTCTCTTCTCTTAGTTTATCTTCCATAAGTTTATGATAAAATTGCAAAAATACGCTAAAAAACTAAAAAACGGGCCAATTCTTTCATTTTTGAGGATGTCCCAATTTTTCAGCGGTCGCAATTTTTTTCCTTAATGTACTCCTCAATATGAGTATTTTGAAAAAAAAGTAGCCGTATCCGTCGATTTCTTTTTCTGGCCTGTTTTGGTCGTATTTTGACTGGACTAACTCTGCAAACTATCTGTTAGACTCTAGCGTGTAGTAGTGGATCAATGTTTCGTCGATTGTTACGAATCGACACAAAAGCTCCTGTAGGGCTTTAGGGATTTCCCTGCAACATGAGTACAGCACACATGTCCATAAAAGAAGTGTGACATTCCCACCCGACCTCCGGCATTTCCTGTACCGTAACTATGAAATTTCTTCGAATTATTATTTCCTGTTGGGGTATTTGACAAAAACACCGTATTTATGTATTTATTTTATTTTATTTATTTTGCAGCATAGCGAAACTTCTGCTACATTTACAAATTTAAAACATAAATTATTTTGTTTAACAGTATTCGGGTTAAAACAATGGGCATTGTTAGATTTTAAACATAAATTTAGAACATTATATTGAAAGTTCAATTGAAACTGTTGGTTTAGTAGACAAATTATTAGTTAATAAACGAGAAAAGTTTTTATTGCCCAATAACATATTGTGCAAGAATTGTTTACATTTCATGGTTAAATAAAATGTATTTAAAAAACTAAGCGTAATATGTTACAAACCCACAAATTTCTAACGTATTCAATGCTGAAAGTATGTGAAACTCATTAGTTACCTACACTCTATAGAACGATACTTTTTATAACTTTAGAGGAAAAATTACACAGGTATAAATAAAAATTCTCTTTCCTTTAAGTGAGATACGTGTTTTCTTCAGTATTTTTTTATGCTGAATCCAAAAAAATCATAAAAAAAACATCCACTGGGTAGCTTTTTTTTTAAAAAAACACACTTAAACTTGCCAGAAATTGAAAAATACATCTTAATAAATGATGTAAAATTGGTATAACAACTAAAGACGAAACGAAAAGAATCGCATTTTTAGAAGTTACCAAAAGTGTGTTCGTATTTGCTGAACCATCCCAAGACGCGTTTCGTCGTATCACGGCTCATCAGCTGGGCTAGGTTCAGCAAATACGAGAACACATTTTTAGTCCTTTATCCAAGTAACTAACGGAAAAACTATAACAAATAGATGCTTATACTGCTGCACTCTATCGGCAACTTACTAAGTATATTCAAGCAGAGCGGCACAGCACGGCTGGCACTTATTGCAGAAACGCACCTTTCTCGAGCTTACTGCTCGAAGGCATAGATGGCAGTATTGGTATAACAACTAAAGACGAAACGAAAAAATCGCATTTTTAGAAGTGAGACGGCGAAACGCGTCTTGGGATGGTTCAACAAATACGAAGAACACTTTTGGTAACTTCTAAAAATGCGATTTTTTCGTTTCATCTTTAGTTGTTATACCAATGCTGCCATCCAGGCTTTCGAGCAGTAAGCTCGAGAAAGATGCGTTTCTGCAATAAGTGCCAGCCGTGCTGTGCCGCTCTGCTTGAATAGACTTAGTAAGTCGCCGACAGAGTGCAGTAACATATAAGCATCTATTTTTTATAATGATGTAAAAGTGTATAATCATTAAAATTATGGAATAAAACTATTATTTTGGACATCTTTAAATGTTCTGAATTTACATTTATGATAAAAAATTAAAGATATTAGATATTAGTGGAAATGTTTACCAAAGAATATGCATACATCACCTTTAACTAAGCTACGTAGCAAAATGCTGTTTAAAATAAATATATACAATCGCTAAATTAAAAAAAAATAATTTTATCTTTGTTTGTGTTAGCCGATACTTATTGGAGATTCATAATAAAATTATATAAAAACAACACTATGTTTTAATTTCCAATATATTTAAAATGATATCTTCGATAGGATAGTCAGAGAACAAGTAAATTCTATAATTACCAAAAAATTCAATACACAAAACAAAAAACTTCAAACCCTCATAACAACCAACAATCAGAAAATCTCGACAATATAGCCAGAAACCAAACACTTCACTAACCATGCATTATCAAGAGATTTGTTAATCTTACGGACTCAACATTTACAGAAGAGGAATCAGGACTACTTGAAAAAGGCTTACAGTATAATGTAAAACCTAAGGGTAGCCAAAAATCAAGAGAAATCTTCGGAGTTGAATGTGAATTAACTTTATCTAATGAAGACCCACATTTTAATTTTTTTAATTCAGACTGTTGTCAGTTGATTTCTTGATATTAAAATTAACAGTGATACTGGTGCATAAACAGTCCTTGTTGTCTGTGTACGCGTTATTTTGGGGCCACGCTGCCTGAAATTAATAATAGTTTCCTGTAGAATACTATAATTTGTTAAATTTTATCGAATCAAAATTATCAAATCGCGCTCAAATAAGTGAGGTTAAAGGTATTGTTTTCATTTAACAAGGAGTATTTACGATGTATTTAGACTAGAGCTGAGCACAATTATCGATATCCAATGGTCCTAAGCTATGGCCACAAAAATTGTCTACAACGTTTGCGATCGAGGAATAAGTTCTAAATCGGCAAGTTTGGAATGCACTAGTTGTTATGGATGGGTACATAAAGGATACAGTCATCTATCGATGTCTGAATTTAACAAAATATTAGCGACTTTTAAAAAAACTGGTTCCTATGTATAGGATTGTCCAACTTGTTCGTCTGGTGAAACGATTGAAATCTCGACTAGCAGAAGAAGTGAGGTGAGCTCTAATGATACGTTAATATCGGAGCCGAGCAATGTTGGTATTGGTGTACTGAGTAAAAAATGTTTGGATTTACAATCAAAACAAAACGTTACCAACAAGGATCTAGCTTCGATGATGCTCTCAATCTTACAACTATTGATTGACCCAGAGAAGCTTTTCACAGAGACTCTTTCCCAGTTGAAAGTAAGTTACAAACGGATTGACCTGTTGGAAGTTGAATTGGGTGAAATAAAAACAAAAGTAGGAAACTTGGAATCCGTGGCAAATGACAAACATCAGACATCACTCAATAATCCAACAAATGCTGGCAACTCCGAATCTTTGCTCGATGAGATTCAGAGTCGTTCATTAAGAGAGAAAAATGTTATTATGCATAACATACCTGGGAACACTTCAAGGGATATTAAGACAAGAATTGAGCATGATTCCCAAGCGGTAAGAGAAATAGTTAATTCAATTGATGTGGTTATGGATGACTTTAAATGCATTAGATTGGGACGACAATCTGTCGAGAATGACAGACCACGTCCTCTTAAAGTGATATTAGAAAATAAAGAGGCGGTTAAAAAATTATTCAGCAATAAACGCAAGCTCGCCGAGTTGGGTTCTTCAGCTCGTATTAGTGCAGACTTGACTATTATACAGAGAAACCACATTAAACAACTACATGAGGAACTGGCTATACGTAGGAGGGATGGTGAGACCGACATTACAATCAGGTACATACAGGGTGTCCCTAACTATTTTGAATTCAACGATAACTTTTATACATCTAAAGAAGGTATAATAATGGGTAATTCTTTAAGCTCTTTACTAGCGGAAATTTTCATGGATCATTTAGAACTAAAAATTCATCAAAACGTGGTAAGCAAAAATATTGTTTACTGGCATAGATATGTTGGTGATGTCATTTCCTGTTTCACGGGAACAGACAGACAACTAACAATCTTCCTTAACTTCCTAAATAATTTGCATCCTAATATAAAATTGACCTTAGAACTAGAAACCAATAACTCTATAAATTTTTTAGACATATCTATATCAAAAGTGAACAATGAACACGATTTCTTGATTTTTCACAAGCCTTCACATACTGACACAGTTATATATAATAGTTCATCCCACTCTTATACTCACAAAATGGCATCTTTTAATTCTTTCATACGCAGACCGTTACATATTCCTATGACTAAAACTAATTTTAATAAAGAATTCAACGTAATCAAACAAATAGCAATTAATAATGGATATGACCCTAGCATTATAGATAATATCTTGAATAAAAAATCGTTTAAACAAGCAATCTCTCTAATCTATCCCACCATTAATGACAAAAAAGGAAAATTTAGCACACTCACGTACACAGGGAAAATAACTAGAACAATTTCAAAACATTTAACAAAAAAATAGCATTTAAAACCAGTAATTCCTTAGGGAATATAATTTTGAATAACAAAACCAAATCTAATAAATCTAGCAGAAATATTTATGGATAACCTAGAAAAACAAATACATCGACAAGAATTTAGCAAATCATTTTTGTATTGGTACCGACATGTAGACGACATCTTTGCTTGTTTTAATGGTACAGAGCGTCAACTTGACAATGTTTTTAACTATATAAACTCAATACATAAAAATATTAAATTCACTATGGAACTAGAAGTCGACAATAAAATTAATTTTCTTGACTTAACGATAACCAGATATTACAACAAACACAAATTCTCTATTTTTCACAAACCCTCACATACAGATACTACAATAAACATAAAATCAGCTCACCCCCTACAACACAAATTGGCAGCTTACCACAGTATGTTGCATAGGCTTGTAAGTGTCCCCTTATCTGTAGATGATTTTAATAAAGAATTAAATCTAATAAAACAAATTGCTGTTAACAACGGATATTCTCCTAACACCATAGACTCAATTCTAAACAAGAAATTAAAAAATAAAGCTATTTCTTTAGTATACCCCAAGAAAGAAAACACAGGGAAAAAATTTAATGTTTTAACCTATTTTGGTAACACGTCAGAGAAAATTAAAAACCACTTAAACAAATATAATATCAACATAGCTTTTAGAACAAATAATTCGTTAGGAAAATTCATTAAAAATGCAAAGGGAAAACAAAATAGATCTGGGGTGTATCAGTTAAATTGTGGTTCTTGTCATAAAAGTTACATAGGTCAGACAGGTCGCTCATTCGAAACTCGGATTTTAGAACATAAAAGAAGCTATTTAAAAAACAAAACTGACTCAGCGTACAGTAATCATTTAACAGAATCAAATCATCTTTTTGACGATAAATTTAAAATTCTACACATACAAAACAAAGGCGTAAAATTAAACCTATTAGAAAATTTAGAAATAAATAGAATTAAGAATTCAGACATCATTTTAAACGAACAAAAAGATACCTGTCTGGCCCATGGTAACTCCCTTTTACTCAATTTATACAATTAATATTCAGAATGGATTTCCCAGCAATATTCATTAGCATATAGTATTAATTTTATTACCTTCTCTACCTTAGGGTATTTATAAAAATGTAACAACACTAATACTTAAATATCATTTTGTATCAGAAGAAGCTATAGTATAGCGAAACGCGTCATACAGTTTCAATGAAACTAAATAAAGTGGAAATTTGACAATATTAGTCTTTTATTACATTCTAATAAATCTATTTATTAAATTGTGGATCTTGTACTAAAACCTACGTAGGACAGCCTAGTAGATCTTTTAAAACTCGCATTGAAGAACATAATCATAGTTATTTAAAAAAAACAAGAACAATTCACATTACGCAACCCATATAATAAACGAATCCCATAATTTTGATGATACATTCAAAATCCTGCATGTAGAAAATAAATCTAAAAAATTAAATATGCTTGAATGTCTTGAAATTAACAAACGGAAAAACTCCAATCAATTATTAAACGAACAGGTAGACTTAAACTATTCACCCTTACTTAATCTTTATTAGTTCTCTGAAATAGTACAACAGATTTGTATCTTTAAAATAACTTTATCAGTAAATAATATAATAAAACGATTAACATAATATTATGTAATTAAGGATAGTTTTAAGCACTATATAACCAGTATTATTACCAAACATTCTTCTTTCTAATTCACTCCTGAAGTAGCCATTGTATGGTGAAACAATTGTCAAGTTATTTTAAATATATTGGAAATTAAAACATAATGTTGTTTTCATATAATTAAATTTTAGGATCATTAATTGACAAGACTTAAAAAGAACTTTGTATAACTAATTTCTATTTTATTTTACAAACTGTATAATTTTTGTGAAATGTATATAACAAATTTAGTGATAAAATAACAAATTTGAAGTTTAAATCAGTGTTTCTATCTTTACACAAAACATACCGGAGAAAGACGTGCACAAAACTGTGCCACCTATCAGCTATATATTGATCTATATATTTATATATACCCGGTGAACATGGAAAAACATGTCGAACAGAGATCCGCAATTTCACAATTCGCTTAGTAGAGTCCCCGGAACATCACGATTATTTTAAGGAGTAGATTTCGAAGAATTATAACTTTTCATATAGTATCTATACACTAGAGCTCTCAAAAATAAGTCTCACTCTCTGGAGCCATTATTTCAAATTTGAAAAGAGGTAATAATTCCTGAGGGCCAGATCTGGTGAATACGGTGGATGAGGAAATAATTATTTTTTTTTATTGTTCACTTCACCGCCTGAGTAGGGATTTTACCCTTTTTTATGTTTTACAGGATATCGGCGAGGATATTGTTATACCCATCAACGTTGTCCAAGTGCCGAAACATACATTTTTGTATTCCTTGGCACCTTTTAGACAACACGCTAGTGCTGCCACCGACATTATTGCATTTCTGCAAACAACTACTACCTAGGTACGTGGCCAGGCCAAATATATTTAAATAAGTTAATAAATAAAGTACACCGATCTGCCGGGATTGGAACCCGAGACCTTTTGCATCGCAAGTAATTTACTACGCCATGGTGCCATGGGCCGCCACGCCCTAACCCAGTTGGGCTAGGGTGTGGCGGCGATTTTATGGAGTCGTGAGTTGGCGCATTATCTTAATGAAACAACGCTTTTTTCTTCGCTAAATGCGTGTTCTTTTCTGGATCTCACTTTTCAAACGGTCGAGTAAACCAACGTAATAGTCTCCCGTGATTGCTCGCCCCTTCTGAAGCTAGTCGATCAGTATTATTCCATGCGCATCCCAAAAAATACTTGCCAAAACCTTTCCAGCTGATGTTTTTGTTTTTGGACGCTTCGGTCGGCTTTCATGCGGTCCAGCCACTCTGCGGACTGCCTAGTGGACTTAGGCGTATAATGGTGGATGCATGATTCGTCCATTGTTACAAATCAATGCAAAAATTTCTTGGGATTACGCCAAAACAGTGCCAAATAGCGTTCTGAATCCTAGACACGTTGATGTTTTCGATCAATCCTGAGAGTGCGCGGCACCCATCTGGCACATAGCTTTTTCATATGCAAATATTCATGCAAAATTTACCTCATGCGTTCAGTTTATAACTTCACGATGTCAGCTATCTCTCTCACTTTCCCGTTGCACTTCTGAAGTTATTCTTGGGTGCTGTCTTTATTTTTTCCCATCAAAAACAATGTTTAATCAACACACCAAATTATTTTTGCAAAAATCAAAAATACTGTTACTCAAACAGCTGCAATGCGCAAGCTTATGCACCAAATGTCACGAAAATTTTACACGAATCTTCTGAGAGTTGACACTAACCGAAAATCGTATGATTTTTTTTGTTTGTGCTGCCATCTCTCGAAGAGTCTCGGGAGTTTTCAACCCATGTTAGTATATACTTTTACAAATTATATTTTTTATGGGACATCTTGTACCATTAAAACTCTTTAACATTTATCGTTCCTCTAATATTCTTTCATCTTATGAAAACTAATTTTCCAAGTTTCACACTCGCAATACTCGTGATTCCTAGAAAAGATTTTTAATAGAGCGACAATCCTTATCTGCTGACAGTTGATTTAGCGCTTTCCGGGATTCTTTCTAACGATTAAACGAAACCGCAATACCACGCTAATTGGAACTAAGCTAGGTAACTTGTTTGGGTTTTAATACGATTAGATAAAATTGTTTTGAATGGGTAAAGCCAAGTTTACTATTTTAATTGGCCCGTAACACAGGAAATTTTAATCTTTGTTAACGTGGTTTCGGGTTTCTCCCTAAATGTAATAGGAAAGGATATCCGTACTTTTAATTATAGCTTCTAGTACAAGCATAATGCTTTTGAGGGCTTTCAACGTAACAAGAATGTAATCCGCTGACGTGGGTGATATCTGTTAACCTTAAACTTTATTACCTGACTACTCTGCTGAGAAATGTATTTCTAAAAAATCACTTGCCAAGACGTCTTCACGTTTCAGGGTCTCCAGATCACAAAAACCGTAGTTTTTTAAGTTCATCGATCTATCGTCCTCTCTATCTGTTGGTCTGGCTGTTTGTCCAATTGTCTATGGGCGTCATAACTCTCGACCAAAATGAGGTATCAATATCAAATTATTTAAACATGTAATAGTTTTCCACGGTTTTTCTTTCTACAATTTCTTTCTTCACCTTCGTTTCGATCACTTATTCAATCATCATCAAGATTCTTGCGTATTTAAGTAAGAATAGTAACGAGAAAGACGTTGGGACTGAGGTTATTTATTAGAAGGAAGAGGGAATATTTCTTTTACAACTTGTATTTGCAAGGGTAAAGAATGATAACGTCCGACACAACAAACACATCGAGATATTTACGAAAACCATCTAGTTAAGATAAAAAAGATATTAGAATAATTAGAAAACTTTTATTGAGGACAACAAGCGAAAGTAAATATTGAAGTCGAGATCTGTAAGGGTGTCCATCAAGGCTGTGTTCTCTCCCCAACCTTCTTTAACATTTACTCTGAACGAATAATCCAAGAGGCACTGGCAGAACAAGACGGTATATAAGTAAACGGATAACACATCAACAATATCAGATATGCCGATGATATTGCCATTGTGGCTGGTAATCTTGAAGACCTACAAAACTTATTAGAAAGAGTCCATCAATGTTCAGAACTATATGGCCTTATCCTCTATATTTCGAGAACCCAGTACATGATAGTTTCCAAAAAACCAACCAACAGCTGGGGGCCCTTGACAATTAACAACAGAGTAGTAGAGCAGGTGAGGATGTACAATTATTTGGGTATTAAAATCTATGACATATGGGACTATGGTGGAGAAATTAGCTGTCGCGTCGGGTAGCATTCCTTCAAATGAGGACCTTATTCACTTCGAAAGATCTGAGTCTGCAACTGAAGTTCAGAATGTTTTCTCTGTTCTACTTTATGAAGTCGAATCGTGGACGATCAACAAAGTAGTAAGGTGGAGAATAAATGCCTTCGAAATATGGCCATGCCGATGTATCCCGAAAATTACCTGGAGACAACATGTAACTAATAAAGGGTCTGTAACTGACCTAGACGCTGAAAAAGCATAAATTGGAATATCTTGAACACGTTATGAGGCACGACCGGTATAGACTGTTCCAACTGATACTTCAGGGCAAGCTTGAAGCAAAAAGAGCGTCAAAGAGAAGACATCACTCCTGGATGAAAAACCTACGAGGATCGTTCGGTCTCAGTTTGATACAGCCTTTTCGTATTGCAGCTAATAAAGTTAGAATAGCTCTATTAATAGATAATGTCCAAAACATATGGAGCACTATTAGAAGAAGAAAAGAACTTTACCAATTTTTACTTTCTTCGCAAAGGGAAGTATTCATAAAAAATAAAATCCGGTTTCTCGATCTATCAGATCTCTTTTTTTAAATAATAATTCTTCAAGAAAAAGGGATTAACGAGAAAGAGGCTGATAAATTTTGTGTAGTGTCGATAACATTATAAGAATTTTTTCTAATTTTGGTTTCTACATTGGACAAAATGTAGTTAAAATTATTTCTAGTCAAACATACATAAGGGTTAAAGGATTGCAGTTGGAAGGGCTGTTTGAAATATATCGTTTTATATGCTTTTTTCGCTAATTTTGGAAGCGAGGTATCTGAAAATGATGTTTTTCTTTTTCATTATATTCAAATTTAAGAGGGGTACTATGTAGAGAGAAACGTAATATTTTATTGTAAATATCTCTAAGACTCTTCTACACCTCAACTGTTTTTTTGTAATTAATATCTTACATACAGTATCTATCAGTATTTTATAACTGCCTGTCTGCAAATGTAGTACTGGATAAATTATTTTCCTACTTTTCGTGCGTGCAAATTAATTTATATAATTTAATTTTGTTACAGGTGTCAATTTTTGACAAAGAAATATCAAAGTACAAAATTGTAACGCTTCCCAGAACAAAGAGATCCGATTTAATATACCGATTAGCGTAAGTTAACAAAAAGCATCATAAATTTAACATTTTCTAAATTTTTTTCCCGATTTTTCAGTGTAAAATATGGCAACACCTACGAAATTCGTGTGTCTACCAACTTTCCAGGATCGAAAGCCCTTGGTCCTCTCAAATACCAAGTTCCAGAAGCTTTGCAACCGTTTAAAGTTAAAGTAACTGTCAATCAAGACGACGAAGCTTTCCTCATTTACTGGGCAGAACCTTATGTACCTTTGACAATTGGAAGGTACTATTATCAGGTCAGCAATTTAAAACAAATAAGAAATTTAACATACATATGTGTATATATATATATATATATATATATATATATATATATATATATATATATATGTATATATATATATATATATATATATATATATATATATATATATATATATATGTATATATATATATATATATATATATATATATATATATATATATATATATATATATATATATATACATATATATATATATACAGGGTGCCCCATATATATGGAATAATGATTTCACAGCATTTATTAGTCAGTATATCAAAAAAATATTTTAATAAAAGTTCTAGGGTGTTATACGGCGCACATGCTGACGTTAACAATAAAATATTTGGAACTGTCAGTTCGAAGAAATTATACCATCTTAAATTTTTTGAAATAGAAAGCCCTGTATTATGAGTTCTACTAAAAATTTAAGATATTATTTGTCCAACATACCCTATGTCTAAATTGAACCGTTTTTGGAATTATTGACATTGGAAATTAAGGAGATCAAATTAAAAAAAAAAATTTAAGCTGGCTTATGTCATTTACTGTCAGATAACGACTTAACGCTTCAAAAAATAATTTACTGGCGAAAACGTTTATTGCTGCATGATACTATACTATACTAAATGATCCAAACGTGTAGCCGCTTGCTATATATAGAAAAATAATGTTTCCAGAAAATTCCAATAATTACGTTTATTAAATTTCTTAGAACAAAAATTATTATCTACAACGCGCCCATTGCAATCAAAGGGCCGCCTAGAAGTTAAATCTAACAAAAACTAAAGTTCGGCAACATAAAAAGAGTTGCGGCTCGCGTCGGAACGATTGAAGTCAAGTCAAACAAAAACCGCCTTATAGCGGCTCTTTTGATCTGAATTGAGGACGTTTATTTGTGTTTTTGCCTAGGCTTATATTTTGAGGCTTGCCGTCTTTAATACTTGCCGAAATTAAAGCCAAACCAATGCATTCAGTAAAATTATAAATTACAAAATATATATTTTGTAGTTTTTGGTAATAATACCTAGTGACCTATATAATATATCGTTTTTGTTTGTATCGTTAAAGTAATACTGTCTTCGATTATTTACTCAATTTCGAAACATGTCACAGTTTACAGAATTAATGTGTAAACTTTGAATAGGGACGCGTGCCATTCAAAATTGCTTAGCGTGCCAGAGATGGCACGTGTGCCATAGGTTGCCGACCCCTGCTCTAAGGTCTAGTCGACATGTTCTCGGGCAAATCTGAGTCGCGCTTGTCGATGCTGCTGTGTGTTGGGTGCGTTAACTAATCTCTTCGGAGTTAGGTTAGCTTCTGACTGTCCAAAATCAGCATTTTAATGATACCAAAAATAATACCACTGTATGAAAATTCAATTCACGGATCGGTGTTAAATGAAGCAATATCGTTTGAGTCGACCAGTGTATATATTTTCTTTTTTTCTGTAGACTCGGACGCTTTTTTCTGGAAAAAAAATCTTTTCTTTTAAAATAAAAATGTATAAAAAAATCACTAAATCATTTTCATTTAATTGTTAGAGCAGTCGTTACATTTCCCATTCTCTAAAAATTTTTCTTATTATTTTGCTCCGCCATTCAAAATTTACAATACATTCTCTACTCTAATGATCATTTGAAAAAATTCGTGTCCACTTAAAATACGTCATCACATTACTACAAAAATCTAAAAGCTCCGATCCGTCAAATCGAGCTCGACACAATGGTTTAAATGGTCCGAAGCTGTCTGTTGTAAATGGGGCCAATTTTTCTTTTAGGGAATGCGGTGTAGCGTGAGACCGCATCGGAGGTCCTGTTTTTGTAGATGGAAAGGATATTTTACACTGCATAAAATTGATTTATTTTTAAACTAAAAACGGAAATTTATTTTCTGTTTTAAGGGTTTCTTTTATACATTGGTTTAAGCTGAATCCGGCACCTTTTATCATCACGCGATTGTTTTGTTTTTTTATTATGAAATTCACTCTTCAACAGTTGTCCGTTGTTTATTTTATCTACTGAAAAGTGTATGCATATATTACTGATTGCACCAAATACGTATTGATATTTCGTAGCTCTTAGTCCCGGTTAAATTTACGATTTTCCACGACAAGATCTCCACCATATTGTCAAGAAAAACAGTTTTTTTTTTTTATACCAGATAATTTATCAAACGTAATACACTTTTCGCTCAATCGACACTTTATGGAGAATATTCCAGAATTTATTCGAAATTTTTTCATCAGTACTCTTGGAGATAGGGTGAGGAAAACGATTTTTGCCATTTTTTAAAAAATAATACAAAGAAAAGTGTGCGTACGTATTACATCATATTTATTTTTGAACTCGTGTCTCTGTCTAGCGCTATGTCTCAATTTTTCTCTTTTTCCATCTCGTTTTATAGATATTTAGTTTCACACTTTAATAGGCTGTACTTAGCATTTTTTATGACGTCCATACCATATTAACTGTTTCCTTTTTAATCTATCTAAAATATCTTCTTCCATTCCTATTCTATCCTTAAGGTCGACCTTTGGAATATGTCTTAGCATTGATATTCTGCTCTTCTGTTTCCTTGCAGTCATGTCAAATGCTTGTAATTTCTCCTGTTGCGAGCTTCCTAACTTCCTTACTCCACTAGATCGTAGTTACTACCTAGGCTATCTGAAAATTCTCGTCCTAGTACATAGATGGCGTTAAAAACTATAAATTACTACAATGTAAGACAGTGTCTTCGATGAAAGTTCAAGAAAAATCAGGCTAGGATGGTGCCCATTCGGAAAATTAAGTTATACATTCAAAGATAATGCTATCCCAGCTGAGTTATAGGCTAACATTAAAGATCAGTGCATCCTACCCGTGATTCCATTCGGACCTGAAACTTGGACATTGAATAAAGCCCATATGCAAGAACTGACTTGGATCCAGAGAGCACACGAAAGATGGATAATCGGGATAAAACTTAAAGACAGGAAAAGAAATAAGTAGATAGGTGACCAAACCGAAGTAAAAGATATTATAGCGCATGTACCAGAAACAAAGTGGCAACGGGCTGGACATGTAGAATGCACGACTAATTATCGATGGACCAAGGGAGCAATAGAATGGAGACCGTGAGAATAGAAAAGAAGCGTAGGATGTCCCAAAACCAGATGACGGAATGATATAGAGAGGGTTGCGGGCATTGGATGGATGACAACAAATGTGTGTGTATGAATATATATATATATATATATATATATATATATATATATATATATATATATATATATATGTATATATACATATATCTCAAGTGCTCTTGTTGCTGCTGCTACTCGATACTGTGATCTTGCTGTTGCTGCCGCTCGAAGCTAACAGTTCGACGAACGGATTGAAACCCGGAAATTAAATGTATTGTATATATATATATATATATATATATATATATATATATATATATATATATATATACATATACATATATATACATATATATATATATATATATATATATATATATATATATATATATATATATATATATATATATATATATATGTATATATATATATATATATATATATATATATAATATATATATATATATACATATATACATATATATACATATATATATACAGTGAAATTCCCCTTCGCGGACACCCCTCTTACACGAACACCTCCCTTGAACGGACAGTTTCTCATGGTCCCGACCGACTCCCATAGAATTGGCATTGTGTTAGCTCCCTTTTGGACGGACATTATCTTGAACAGACGCGGACACAAAAAAATGTTTTCTTAACCGGACAAAAAAAAAAAACAATAAAAAATAAACGTCTTGTTTCATTTTCCTGTGGCGAGTATCTCTGTTGCGAAAAAGAGGCACAGTGGGCGACACATTCATTCATCATGGCAAAAAATTGAGATTGTTGAATGTCACAGTAAGGAAAAGTTAAGTGTAAGGGACTTATCCAATCGTTTTAATATCGGAAAAATACAAGCTGATATAATTAAACATAAAGAAATGCTTCTAAACAAGTGGATATCGAAGAGCAATTTGAATGAAAAAGAAGCTTTTTGACTGGTGATGGTACCAAAATTGACAAGTTGACTGATTTCAGGAGAAGGAGCTTCGGTTATTGCTGAAGATGTTTTATCATTTTGGGAAAAATGCCCTTCTTTAAGTAAGGGATATTCATCGAGAGACACCTATAATGCCGATGAGACAGGCCTGTATTTTAGGGCTCTACCAAAAAAAAAAATGTGTTGGTGGTCAATATCTCAAAGAGAGGTTTACAATTTTACATTGTGCAATCATGGCGGGAAAAAAAGAAAAACTCTTAATCATTAGTAAAACAGCTAAACCCAGAGCATTTACAAATATTAACATAAACAACCTGCCTATAACTTCGAAATATAATAAGAAAGCTTGGATGACAGGAGAAATTTTAATAGAATAGCTGCAAGATCTTGATTGGAAAATGACAAAAGAGAAAAGAAACATTTTGTTATTTTTAGACAATGCAGGATCTCATCCTAAAGACGCTCGCTTAAAAAATATAAAAATGTTGTTTCTGCCCCCCTAACTGTACATCAGCTTGTCAAACACTTGACCAGGGAATTATAAAAAATTTTAAAATTTATTATCGAAGTCTAATACTAAAACACCTGATAGTAACCACTGAAACTGCTGGTATAGCTTTTACTGTGCAAAAACCAGTTGGGAACAAGTAACCAAGGAAACAGTTACCAATTGCTTGCGGAAAGCGGAATTTAAGCATGAAAATAGTCAAAGTGAAGACCAGTTAACTGAGGCTGTTACATCTGATCCAGAAGATAACTTACCACTTAAGGTGCTTGCAGATATCCTCAAAAATAAGAATTTGTTGGAGTTGACTGATAATGAAAACCTTAATAATTTTTTGGACATAGAGGAATATTTGTATGTTGAAAATTCAGATTCAGAACAAGAAATTGAAAATCCAGTTGAAATACAAGGACTTTTCGAAGATTCTGATGTCGATGAGGTGCCAGTACCAACAGATGCTATCCCAAATTATGGTGAAGCTATTACCCTAACCAAGCAGCTTAAAAGTGTTGTCGAAGATCACGGAGATGCAGAGTCTTTAAAGCTTCTTTCCAAATTAAAAATACGATTTGTGGACGCCATTTTAAAGAAAAAAAGGAGACAAACAACAATATATGGATTTTTGCCTCATTAAAGTGACCTTTCATTTCATATATATAACTCTATCCTATTATATTTTATATGTATCTGAAGGTAACAAATCTTTGTTTTTTCCTTAAGTTTTAAGTTTTTTGTTTATTTTAAAAATATGTACATACACAAGCATGCGTTTTAAATGTCCCAAATTCTTTAATTACAGTTTTCATTAAAAACCCGATTTTTTTTTGTATTTCTTGTAAGCGGACACCCCTCCTGAACCGACACTTTCGGTCGGTTCAGTTGGCGTCCGCTCAAGGAAGATTTCACTGTATATATATATATATATATATATATATATATATATATATATATATATATATATATATATATATGAATATATATATAATATATATATATATATATATATATATATATATATATATATATATATATATATATATATATATATATATATTAATAACAAAGTCGGAATACAAACAATATTTAGCTACACATAAATCGAGTTAATTTTTTCTTGCTAATTCATTTTTACAACTAAGCTCGCTCACGTAAAATTGCGGAAAAGCGATAATCCTATCAGAGGCAAATCACTTCTATATTGGCTTATTTTACGAATGATTGGAACCGAATTATTTCGGTTTTTTTGAACTGGGTAAAAAAACAACCCACACACAGACGGGAATTTAAATTTGATATTTATGTTTTTGGTAAATGCCAATCTGATCGGTTTTCCAATGTGTAGAGTTACGGAACGTTTGAAAACTCGTTTGGTGTTATTTTTTATAGGAATTTGATCGATTGATAACTAAATTTACGGTGCAGTTTACTTTCGGTAAAACAAACAATAATAATAAGAATAACAACTACTCATTTGGAATTCTAAACTGATATAAGGAGAAACTCGAAAATTTGCAGAGAAATTAGAACAATCCTCAACAAGGTACACAGACACCAATCTCGAAGTACCACTGAAAGAACAGACCTCCCTCGACATCAAAGACGACTGGTGAATATAAGTAAGCAACTAGATCAATAAATAGTAAATCCACTTACATATGTTCCTAGCTATGGCAAATCTTTCAAGCTATACCGGACCACCAGACAGACAATAGGAGCAACCAACTTGGTTAGCTCTTTTATGAATGTCACCTAAATGTTACGTCCAACTACTGGCTGATTATAATCCTGCATTTTGAACGAAAGTAAGGCCATTTACGAACTAGCTGCGTTACTAACTTACAGGTGTCGAGACGTATCGATACACCAAAATATGGATAGATGTATGTATCGATCCACCACTTTATAGATTATTTTAAATAACCATCGTAAATATGAGAGAATGAAATTATCAAAATTATAGACCAATCAAACTTTAGAAAATAAAACAGAGGCCATAATTGTTTAAAGATTTGTTTTACTCGATATACTTTCTCTCAGCTTCGGCGCGGCATTTGACAAAGTCAATTAATATGCTAAATTAGTTTCTGGGTTACTGTTGAGTGTCGTGGTCACCACCATTTGAGCGTTTGCATTCTTGTTATAACACTTTCTTTTCGTCGGCAAAGGAAGTCGAGAGAGAAGAAAGAAGTCACAGGATGTCAAATCGGGTGTATACGGTGAGTAACTTAACACGCAAACTTGGTTCTTGCCGAACCAAGTCTTACGAAATTGCTACCATCACTCGTACTCTTGAGCGCGGGATAGGAATTCAATACTATATATGTTTTGAAGTATAGCCTGTCCCAAAATATAAGATTCTGATTTTTGCCATTTTAAGTGGGCAATATAAAAATTCTAACCTTTCGTTTATGAGAGGTTGCAGAGATCGACTTAAGAATTTTATTTATTAATGCAAATAAATAAAATTATAAGTGGTTTTGGAGATCTTTATTTATAGATGCATGTAAAAACAAATGGATAAGAAGTACAAATATAACAGTTTGAATGAATGGGGTTTACAAGAGGGGACATATTGTATAAATGAAAATACATTTTAACTTAAGCCTATTTCGGTTTCACTATCACTGTCATCAGCTGGGGTAATTACCAGTGGTTTTATATTATTTAGATAAATATATGAATCTTCAACTTGAACAACGTGCTGAATGGAATTCTTCCAGCTTTCACAAGGTATATCATTTATAACTGACGCGCTTAAAGTAGGAGAAACATTTGGGTTTAACTTGATGCCAAATATGTTCAATTGGATTGAACACGCAATAATACGAAGAAAGCCGCGGAATTTTTGTAGTTTACGGGAATTTTTCATTTTTTGATCAAAACAAGTTTTTCTACCATTTTCAAGGTCCGTAATTACAAAAAAATAAGTTAAATTATGCGGAAAGTAATCCATCACAAAATTGTTCAACAACCATACATGGAAAAATAAACTTAACACATTGAGAAAAATCGCTGAACTAACCTGTTTTATTTCTAAGTGGGATCTTGCGAAGAATGTACCAAACCGATACGACATCTTATAACCACACGTTTTCCGTTTTTGCTTTCGAACTGACACGATATTATTACAATACCAACTTCTTCCATCAATCGTTCCCGAATTTTTACACAATTTTAGGAAAGCACCACACTTCTTACATTTGTAGCTCCTAACGGCAGGAACCAAACCCCAAACAACTAATTACTCGTGAAGTTTGTCCTTATCTCCACAGAATTTGGCTATATCGTCAAAATTAAGTTCCATACCTAAAAACATATGAAAAAGCGCAAAAGCAATTATTTTTTTGTAATCATCGACCTTGAAAATGTTAGAAAAATTTGTTTTCGTCACAAAATAAAAAATTCCGGTAAACTGCAAAATACCCAAAGCCGCAAAACAATTTTCTCAGCCCTACTATCACAAGCATATTTCTTTTTCAATTTATAGTGTTTCAAAACTTCCAAAAGATCACTTTTTTTATAACTAAAGTCAAAACAAATGTCACTTTCTAACATATATTCCTGTATTTCCGATTTGGTATTGGCTGCATTAGGAACCTTATTTAGTAAGCGACTATGGTAACCTGCATTGTCCATAACTATAACACTCTGTTCAGGAACATTTGGCAAAAGGGAATTTTGAAACCAATTTTCAAAAAGTTCTGCGGTCGTGTCTTCGTGATAGTCCAACCCAGCCCTTTTCAGATCCAGCATGCAAAATGGTTATTCGTTTACCTTTATTGGAAGGTGCGTTAGTCTGACATTTTGTACTGCTGTCAACCCACCCTTTTTGCACAGTGTCATGGGTATCGAACCATGTTTCGTCAAGGTAAATTACTGGCCAATTCTCTGATCGATACTTTTTAATTTCTTGTAAATAAGTATGTCAAAAGATTCGTAATTTTTGTGACTCCATCACTACTTGCCTTTTGTTGATTTTTCGGAACGTCAATCCCATTCTTAGAAGAATTCTGTGAAGAGTTGATCGGCCACAATGTATATTGGCCCCGTCCTGCACCAATCTTAATTTTATTTTGTCTAGTGTCGGCACCAACTGCTCTTCATATATAGAATATATTTCTCGCCTGATGACGTCTTTTTCACAATCGTCTACATCAGTGATTCCCAAAGTGGTTCAGGTAGACCCCCAGGGGTCCACAGGAGACTCGACGGGGGTCTACGTTGACGTGAAAAAAAATGGGGGTTCACAAGTTGTAAGTGGGGGTCCACAAAAAATTTATCTGGTTTCGATAGTAAAGAACAAAAATGTTGGTTTGGCTTTACCTATCAATGTAGGCAGATAATACACTACTCAAAAAAATTAAGGGAGCAAAAAAAATTCCAAATTTTTCGGTGATTTTTGACAAGCTGTATTTCGGTGAAAAATGGTCGTATTGAGACTTTAAAAAAAAGCATTTTGAAGCTTTAAGATTCTAATTTTCAGATTTTTTGGCTAAAATTTTTTAGGAGCTACGGTTCTCATGCAATTCTAACAGATAGCGCGAAAACAAAATATTGCAAATATTTTGCTTTTTTTTTGGTCCACGGGCTTGAAAAAAATTTGTTCAGTTAGGCCGGCATATGGATCAGATAGCCTGTTTATTTAGGATTGATTTCCTTGTTTTAAAACCTCCCTTAATTTTTTTGAGTAGTGTATTTTAAGAAGATCAGCGACTGTTACTTGTAAAAAATTGCATATTCGATATTCAGTACAACGCGCGGCGAGACTTGCAAAGCGCCGCCCGCCCGCCCGCAACGCAACCCGTTCAGACGTGCAAAGGGACGAAATACGACTTGTGCTGTGCTTGCAAGCATGCATGAACTTGTTTGATTCTTCACCAATATAAATACGAATGCCAAGGACAGACGTTACTCATTTGTTTCCGGAATTTTGAAAAGAAAAGTGTGAATGAATCGATGTCAGTGTTTGCCAGTGCCGGAAAAAGTAAGTATCTGCCTATTTGTTATTCATACTTTTATTTTATATTGTAATAATATTATATTTGTTATGTTTGCATGTAGTAGGTACGTAATAAAACTTAAATACTGAAGAGGGCCATTATTCGATACTTCTATAAAAGAACAGAAAGCCGAGAAAGATTGAACTTTTAGTACTTTTTATTATAAAATTATTTATTTACCCGACTGTGGTGATTCACTAAAGGAGAGATATATGATTGACCTGCATGTTTGTACATATTTCAGTGCCCTCGTAGTTGCTAATGCTAAATGACTAAAAATATTTTCATAAATTCTACGTGTCTTTATGTACCACTCGTAACGTACATCAAAGTAATAAATGAATCATTAAAATCGCGGAGTTTTGATGTCAAAATATTCTTTAAAAGTATTTCCTCTCAAAATTTACAGAAATGCATCAAAATATAATTAATCAAATAATATTTTATATTACATTAAAATAGGTTCAGCCGTTTTGTGAAAACCTCTATATGGGTCTTAGCAGTTTATTGCTTTTAATAATTAAAATCAGTTTTGACGCCGGCATTTTGGTTTTTTCATTGTAATAATTAATTAATCCTATTTTATGTTAAAATAGTCATATCCTGTTAAAGTCGCCTTATGATTACTAAAACAAACATTTTTTTTCTTTACAGGTAGGTAACTGATACGAAACATGGCTGAATCTAAGAAGAAATGTCGACAGTACAGTGTTGATTATTTGAAATTTGGTTTTCTTCCATCAAAGGCAGACAAACGATTGCCCATATGCCTTTGATGCAACAAAGTTTTGAGCAATGACTCTATGAAACCATCGAAGCTCGAAGATCATCTAAGAAGGTGTCATCCTGATAAAATAGGTAAAGATTTAAAATATTTTCAAGCATTGAAGGATAATATGAAAAGAGACCCCCCGTGTACAGTATGTTCGCTTCAACGTCTCAAAGTAACGATGATGGCTTGCGGGCATCTTACAATATCTCATTGCTTATAGCGAAATCTGGAAAACCGCACACCATCGGAGAACAGCTAATTTTACCCGCTGTTGAAGAGGTTTTAAAAACTGTTCTGCACAAACCTCCATTTGACGTACTCAAAAGAATTCCTTTGAGTAACAACACTGTACAAAGACGTATTGATGAAATGAGCTCTGATATTGAAAGCTTCTTGTGTAATTATCTGCAAACAACTCATTTTTCTATTCAACTGGACGAGTCAACTTTACCTGGTAATGAAGCATTATTATTGGCACATGTTCGATTTGTTATGGACGAAGAAATCCATGAAGAGCTGCTATTCGCGGAAACTTTGGAGAAGGACACTAAAGGCGAATCAATATTTAATGTCCTGAGTGATTTTTTTAAGGAAAAATCGATTCCATTTACCAACATTATTTCGGTGGCAGCAGATGGAGCTCCTGCCATCTTCGGGCGATATCGTGGGTTTATAAGCCATGTTAAGAGAATTATACCAGGAGTAACTGCAATTTACTGTGTCATCCACCGACAACACCTGGTAGCGAAAATCTTTGAGTGATAGATTGCACCAATCGCTTCAATTTGTGATTAAAGCAGTTAACAAAATAAGAAGAAATGCGTTGAATACCCGTTTATTTGCACAATTGTGCGACGAAAATGATGAAGACTTCTAACGATTGCTCTTACATACTGAAGTACGCTGGTTGTCGAAGGGTGCATGTTTGACAAGATTTTACTTACTTTTTGCATCAGTTTTAGAGTTTCTGGAAAGTAAAGATCCAGATTTAAAAGAAAACCTGATCAAACTGAAAGCAGACATCGCGTATTTGACAGATTTGTTCAAAAAATTTAATGACATTAACTTGCAGTTACAAGGGGACAGCCTAAATTTAATAAAAACAAAGGGCGTAATTTCGGCTTTTCTTGGAAAACTGAAATTTATGAAGCAAAATATTAGTCGGCGCGAATTCTCCCAGTTTCCAAACTTGTCACAGGCAGAATGTCTTGATGAGGATATTCAGACATACGTTCAACATTTAAATGCCCTGCATGATGACTTCAAAAATAGATTTGAAGATGTTCTGACGATGGAAATATCACCATGGATCATAAATCCATTTGATGAAACGGAAGTGGCGAATGTTGTATTACAAGAGGAGCTACTCGAGCTTAGCACCAATGAGGAGCTGAAGGTGAAATTTAAAAAAGGCTATCAAACATTTTGGCTGCAGGCAGAAATACCCGAAAAATATCCTGGGCTGTGGGAAATTGCGAGAAAACTTTTGATAGCGTTTCCCGTGTCGAAAAAAGTTTTAGTGTCGTTACAAACCTATTAACAAAAAAATGGAGCAGATTGAACATCACAGAACGGGGAGATTTGCGGTTATTCCTTACAAAACTGAAGCCAAATATTGATAATGTGCTGTCAATCCATCAAGTACATTCCTCCCATTAAAATTATGACTATTTTTTTTAAATTGTTGATTTGCATTGTTGAAGTTACGGTACGTTATTAATGTTTAATTTTAATTCTATTAAGTCTGTAATAATATTATTTTAATAAATAGAACACAAGAAAATATATTATTTTTCTTTTTATTTTTACCACTCCGAATTTAGCGTTGGAATTCATCGTTAGATCTAATCTTCACATTTTTTGACGAGTTTTGGGAATATGGTAGAAATGTAGCAGCAGGGGGTCCACCGAAACCAGTAAAATTTTGAAAGTGGTCTACGTGAAAAAAAGTTTCAGAACCTCTGGTCTACATGATGCTTTTGAAAATTTTTTCCTGTTCCTGAGTGATGGTTTTCCTACAATTCCCTTAATCGTAGGAATTGGGGTTTTTGTTAGTTCACTGGTTTCTTGTAAAGCACTTTGTTTATTCAAATTCCTTTTTACCAAACTGTTTAAACATTTTTCACTGTTTGTTTAGCTTCAAGTGATAAATGTTTTCTCTTGCGATAGCCACTATTGCAATTTTCCCACGGACGTCACATAATTAAAATAGAACCGTTACGCTGTAAGTAAAACTAAAAATAAAAATAATAAAAAGTATCTTTCGAATCTTAATCATCTTAATCATTAGGCCTATATTATCAAATACTTAAAGGGCTCGAAACCGAGTTGCCAGGTAGTAAATATATAGGTAAAAATAGATCCAATATGATTGCAGGTGCAAGTGAGGGCGGTATACAAAGCAGGTATAAAATAACAATACGTTTATCGTAATACCTGGCAATAATGCACAAAACCTTAATTGGGTCGTTTATTGCCCCACTGAAAAAGCAAAAAGGCAGGATATTATATCTTGGGATTTACTATACTGGATGTCTTGCAGTCAGAAATCAGCTTAAGTTTTTTGTTTGAAACTTCTTTTCAAACTGTTTATTTAAACACGCTGCCACTCTTAATATTGTAGCTAGGCATTTAATGTAGAAAGTAAACCACTTGACACGTTACTAATGAATAATGCGGTTTACTATATCAAAAAGATACAATAGCTTTGGCAACGTTCGCTTTATTTTCGAATAGAGAGTGTATAGTGTCTCTCATGTTTTTTCTGTTTTTACCAATTTAGTAGTTGAAAAAATATCAATTTAAACGATTTTGTAAATTCAATAATAAACACGTTACCAATGGCACAAATTTAAGTTGAAACCCTATGTATTTTCGAATCCGCAGAAAAAACACACACGAACAGAAATTGTTTAGTTTATTTTTATAGGGGGAGCGATTTGCAGTTTATTTGTTCATTGACAAAACCTATTTTTATGTGTGCAGAGCAATAAAAGCAATATTGTATTTACTTTTTAACCCTGGGGAAAATTAGATTAAAAATGAAATAAATATAAAATCATAAACGTCATGGAGATGGGTATTTTATTGCAAATATGTATTAAAGCGGCATATATATGTATATATATATATATATATATATATATATATATATATATATATATATATATATATATATGTAATAATGGTTTTTCAGGTATCCCGTATTAGTTTAAAGTCCCTTGATGGACGGTTTCGCTGACGTTTCGATGGAATCTCATCCATCTTTTTCAAAGCGTTGATCACTGGTCGATATCTTGGCGTTGAATGTCCAGACTGGCTCCGAGGGTGCCGGTTTTATGTGCTCGGGGCGTGGCTCTATTAGTTGGACGGATCTAGCCAATAGAGGCTCGGCTTTGGCTGCGCGTTGTCGGTCCTGTGGTTTGTTGTAATGTTTGTGTTGGTGAAGTAACATATGGTTGAATTATTGTTTCTCTTGGTTGGACTTGGTACTGGGATAGAATATGTTTCAAAGAGTTCGGTAAACGTTGGCTATCATCTCGATTATTTAAGTTGTAGGGCTTTTTTTCTATTTCTATGGCTTCTTTGATTACCCTAGTGGATAGGTTATCACTTTTTTGTAGGGTTCTAGTTTTGTCAAAATCGATTTTGTGGCCGGTATTGTATGCATGTGGTGCTAGAGAAGAGGTGGTGGATTTTTGTTTTTACGGCGTTTTTGTGCTCGTCTCTTCTGGCGCTAATTTTCCTGTTTGTTTGGAATATGTATGAAAGACCGCCGTCCTGACACGGAATTTCATATACACCTTGGTCTTCTAAGGCTATAATGTCTTTTGGTGTAGGTAAAATATCTTTGATTTTTTGATTCGTTGTGTAAATGGTCTCAATTGTTCCATATTTAATGGTTTAGGTTGTGTATTGCAAGGGAACACGCTAGCGGTAAACTTTTTCCCGACTTCATTTACTATTATCGTCACTGCTCATTCCTTATGCTACCTATTGTAATAAAATATAGCCTATAATCTGGCCAGAGAACATATGTATGTTTTTAAAAAAGTACGTAAATCGGATAAGTGGTTCTCTCGTGATAAGCGCACTAACGGACAGACAGACAGACAGAGAGACGGTGCATTTTATATATATATATATATATATATATATATATATATATATATATATATATATATATATATATATATATATATATATATATATATATATATATATATATATATATATATATATATATATATATATTATATATGTATATATATATATATATATATATATATATATATACAGATATATATATATATATATATATATATATATATATATATATATATATATACATATATATATATATATATATATATATTGTAACATTCATTTTTTCCTAGATTTTAAGACCATGTAATGTTACTGATTTTTCACTTCAAATTGTATTTATTTTTATTTTAAAATATCGAACGGTATATTAAACAGAGATTTCAAGACATCCGGTATAGTGTGTTGTGCGTGTTCCTGACCGAACATATCGCTGAGCCGCGATTGGTGAAAAATTTGTATCCGCTATTTTGGTTCCGGCGTCGCAATGTTACCGGCAGAATTTGCACGGTCTATTTAAGCGTCCGAGAAACTACCAGCGTGGCTTATTTCCATCGAGCCGCAGACCGGGGTTGTTTTCCATCTAGCCGCAACCAGGCAGTACCGTCTAGCCGAGAGGCTAACAACCATCATGTGAATAATAAAAGTACCAGTTTCGACAATAAAAGCTGTAGTGAGCTTTCTAAGTGTTAAGGAAAAGTGTGAAATCGGGCGAAGTCCATCACAGCAGGACTGAAAAAGAGTAAGTCAACAAAACTCCCCTCCAATAGACTTATTGAAGAGCAGTGCATTAACAGCAATGTATAACAGACAAAAAAGTGAAGTGTAAAACACGATGTCTCGCCTTCGGGGGTTGTAAAGGTTTAAAATTTAAAAGTAACAACTACTATTTAGGCTAGAATTTTTTGGTATAACTGTAAAGGTTAGAACTTTTTATTTTCATTTTAAAAACATGAATAAATTCTTTTTTTGTTGATTAAAGCTAGTGTCTCACTGAATATTTATTTTTCTTTTCAGGATCAGTTGTGCTAGACTAATTTCTTTTTAGTAATATCCATAAAACACTTCAGTTTTTTCTCATTTTTCTTAGCTGAAGTTAAACCGTTTCTATTTTAAAATGAGTGGTGCCCAAAAAAAAGTCGTACAACTGAGGTTTCTTTAAAAATAGAATTAAATTCCAAAAAGACGTACAAAAATTATCTCTTACCCATATCTCTCTACCAAGGAAAACTGAGCTAGTATTTCTTTAATTTCTTTAGTTCTTTTAAAATCAGGTCTCACTCAATTCATTATCAGAAATTAAAGCGGGGCTGCAAGAAAATTGTGCTCAAGCTTGGGGCGTCCAGTATTTAAAAATGTTACAAAATGACGCAGTCTACATGGGGCGAAAAATAAAGCAAAATTAGCACACCTTACAAAATTGCGCTCAAGTGTGGGGACAAACAACTTCTCACAGGGTACGGAAAAAGATGCCTCAAACTGAGGACAGTTTAGCATGTCATAAAAAGACGTCACATAAAAATAGCGCTGTCAACGCGGGGCTTTTGGAATTTTATTTTTTAAAGGGTTCAGTGTACTAGCTTTCGAACAAAATAAAAGCTCTAACTTTGCAGATATTTTTATTTCATAATATTTATTAAACGAAACTACGCTATAGCAGTAAGACAAAAGCAGGAAATTTGTAGAATTTTTTATTTCAATTTATCTGATATAGATATATGAATTTTGTCGTCGACTCTAAGATAAGAGATTCCTACTTTTTTCTTAACAGCTACCTTTATAGTTCAGATTTAGCAGATGTGCTGGTTTACTTTAATTTTTTGCAGTGTTAGATTTTGCGGATAGCCGAGGAAAAAACGGTACGTTTTTTTTCTCACCTATATTTTGCATGAATATTAAAAATACTTTGCTGATAGACGAAACGATATTTGGAGATTTTTTATATAGGAAATTCTTAAGATATTAGTAAAAGAATTTTAATAGAAGGCAATACTTAGAATTTTTTTTTGAAATTGTCGAAGATTTTTTAAATGTTTGATAAAGAAGTTTACATATTTTAAGTGCCTTTACGTATTTTTTATTTAGACTATTGGGAGCACAGGAGAAATATTTTTACGATTTTTTTAAAACAGTTCTTTTAAATTTTATTCATTTATCATGGAAGTTTTCAATTTTAAAGTCAATCACCTACCGGAAAATGAATTAGACTATGAACTGAAAATCCGTCGTACTTTCTCAGAACGTCCGGTCGCGGATAAAAGAAAGATTCTAACGAGGATCTTAAGTAAAGAAATATTCCAGTAGATCAGATTGGACTAAATGGTTACAAAAAGTTTCTGATTTTTTTAAGTCTAATAAAAATTATCCTTCTCAAGTTAAAACTCCTGCTTCTCCAAATGGTCACATGTCTCCTTTATTCGTGCATAAATATTTAGACAACAGACCGCATATCAAGATAAATCTATTAGGTGCCCATTTCTCGGCTTTATTTGACTCTGGTGCAAATGCCTCCGTTGTAGGTCAGAATGGTATTAAAATTTTAAGTCGTTTAAGTATAAAAATATGCCATGTCAAAAATAGAAGCGTTACCACTGCAGATGGCAGCCGTTTAAAAGTTTTAGGTACGGTTGAGTTGCCGCTAGTCTGCAATGGTCATTGTTTAGTAATCTCTGCTCTAGTAGTACCTTCTCTATCACATACTTTGGTTTTAGGATGTGATTTTGCACAAAAATTCGGAATTTTTGTAAATTTTAAAGATAATTCGTGGTATCCACAGTCCCTAGAAGTCAATTCTCAAACAAGTTTTAAAGATTGTTATTCAGAAAGTTCTTTTGAAAACCTTTTCTCGCGTCTATGTACCCTAGATGATCTCTCGCGGACGGAACGCTTAAAAGCAGAAAAAGTAATAAGCTCTTTCAATGAAATAAGTAGTAAAGATAGGTTAGGCCGAACGAATAAAATCAAGATGTCTATAGATACGGCTGATGCCAGTCCTGTAAAGACAAGGCCCTTCGCCATGTCTCCTTATATGTCAAAAGTATTAAATAAAGAGTTAGACGAAATGTTGAAACTCGGAGTGATTGAAGAATCAAAACAGTCCTTGGTGTTCTCCAATCTTATTGGTGAAAAAGGCCGATGGACAGTATCGTCTGTGCTTTGACGGAAGAAAGCTCAACGAGGTCAGCAAATTTGATAACTACCCATTACCGAACATCGACAGAATTTTGACATCACTCAGGAATGCTAAGTATGTATCTTCGATAGACCTTAGAAAGGCTTTCTGGCAAATTCCTTTAGACAAATCCTCTAAAGAAAAGACCGCTTTTGCAGTAGTAGGCCGAGGTCTATTTCAGTTCGTCACTATGCCGTTTGGTCTAAAGAACGCTGCTCAAACTCAGCAACGTTTAGTGGACGCCATATTTGGTCCGAAATATGAGCCACATATTTTTACCTATCTTGATGATATTTTAGTAACATCGGAAGACTTCGAATCGCATATTCGCTTACTTAAGGAAGTAAAGGATAAATTGAAAGAGGCCGGACTGACGATAAATTTGAGCAAATGTGATTTTTTCAAAACTTCTCTAAAGTTTTTAGGCTATATTGTAGGCTCAAATTCCTTGCGTACCGATCCGGATAAAGTAGCAAGCATGGTTAATTATGCGAGACCTACTAATACTACGGAAGTTAAGCGCTTCGTAGGAATGTGTTCGTGGTATAGACGTTTTATTGAGAATTTTTCTACCTTGTTGTCACCTATTAATGATCTTTTGAAAGGACGAAAAAAAGGACAATCGATAGATTGGACAAACGCAGCAGAAAGATCTTTTATAAAGATTAAAGAGCTATTGGTTTCGGCTCCAATTTTATCCCAACCAGATTTTTCCCAACAGTTTTATATTTCTAGTGATGCTTCTAATACCGGTTTAGGGGGCGTCCTAACACAGAAAATCAATGGTGAGGAAAGAGTGATAGCGTATGCCAGTAGAACTTTGTCAAAGGCTGAACGTAACTATTCGGTTGTTGAAAAAGAATGTTTAGCAGTACTCTTTAACATCGAAAAGTTTCGACCTTACATAGAAGGTGTTCCTTTCACGGTCATAACAGATCATTATAGTTTATTGTGGCTTAATTCTATTAAAAACCCTAGTGGCAAACTAGCGCGTTGGGCAATTAGGCTGAGACAACATGCGTTTAAAATGCGTTTTGATATCTTAAAGTTTGTGAGGACTTGTGAAATATGTGGAGCGCAGAAATCTCCAAATGCACTACCTATGGGACTGATGGGAAAAGAGAAAACGGTCAATTACCCTTTTCAAGTAATAGCCGCTGATCTAGTAGGTCCACTTCCACGTTCAAAACAAGGAAATAACTGACTTTTCGTAATTTCTTGCTGGTTAACAAAGTATACCGTGTTATTTCCTTTGAAAAGCTCTAAAGCCGAATGCTTTTTGAAAATTTTAGAAAACGATATTTTTCTAATCCACGGAGTTTCATCGCTTTCGATATGCGATAACGGTACTCAGTTTACTTCTGAGTGTTTTAAGAGCTTAAGTGAGACATATAGTTTTAACATCTGTTTTAATCCCGTGTACACCGCAAGACACGAAGTAACCGGGTTTACACCGTCTTTCTTAGTTTACGGCAGACAGATACCTCTATCTGGATCGTATTATAAAAATTTAGATTTGGATGTCAATGCTGACAGCGAAATAATTCCGGGTAACAGGGGCGCGTACGCCGAAAATTTAAAGGGTTTAAAAGATATTTTCACCGACGTGCGTAGTAGGATACATAAGGCTTATGAGCGGAACAGTAAGTCTTACAACCTTAGAAAAAGGGATTTTTCCTTTAAGATAGGTGATCACGTTTGGCGAAAAAATAAAATTCTTTCCAGTGCAGCTGATAAATTCACATCTAAGTTGGTACCTAAGTATGTGCATTGCGTGATTAGAGAAAAGATTTCAGATTTAGTTTATGGTTTAGTTAATTTAGATGGGACTAAAGTAGGACGATGGCATATTAAAGACTTAAAACCATTCAATGAACCTAACCCTAATGAAAGTTTGTCAGAAGAAGAATAATTTATATTTACACTATCTTAATTGCTTTAGTTTATTTTTTTTGATGTTGCTCTGTAGAGGTGACGACCTCGTTTTTTTTGACTGTTATAAAAGTTGAGCTGAGGATAGCTTACTTTTATAGTTTTGTGCTAAGGTTTTGGGTATTGGCCATATCCCAAACTTAGGTTGATTGTGGTTGATGTTTAGCATCGACTCAGCTGTTGCGAGCTTGCGAAGGAGTCACACTCAGGATATATCATAAGACTGGTATGTCGGTGGTCGCGGGATTTGATTTGCTTATGACCCCAAATAATATCCAGTTCTTGACACTTGGAAGCGAAATTTTGATTAGAGGCAATCCAAGGTGATCTTGAGTTAGGACAAGCGCAGGATGAAGCTCGTGTTGTATGATGTAGAGTCAAAATGTATAAGAGCAATTTCAAAGTTTGCTACCCGAGAGGGTGTATTTTTATTACCTTAGTGGTATATTTTGGGTGCAATTAAGAGTAAATTGATTTTGGTTTATCCAGTAAGTCTAAGACTTGGATTATTTTGATTTAGATCTTCTTCTGAATTGACAAACTGAGGGTATTTTCTATTTTTTTTCAGAGCCGTTTAAACGTTACCTTTGAGTCACTAATTTTTTTAAAATTTTTTTGCATGGACTCATAGGCGTATGTTGAGTTTTTACGGTATACTATCAGATTGATAGGAAATTGAAGTCCTGCAGGAGAACTAAAGGCTGATCATTTACAAGAGATGAGAGCAGAGTAAGACAGTCGTTTCACAAAGAAATGATCAAAATCTGATACCGAGATGAGAACCTTGTCAAGAGTGGCTAAGCGCAGTGAAGGAAGATTCCTAACCGAATTTTTAGATTTCCAAGAGGTAATCTAGAAGTTTGGGCTGACAGAAAACGGTTATGCCTGATACCTGTAGCAGTTTCTTCTAGAGGCTATTGTCTAGGGAGACGATTAACACCATGATCGAATATTTTAGCTGTCAACGATGTTTTCTTCTTGTTTCTGATTAAGCTGGAAAAGCTCTTGTCGTCTTCAACAGTTTTGTTGCGTTGCCACCGAAAAATTGAGAAATTTTTGCTTCATGTAGCTTTTTAAGCTCATTTTCGTTTTTTTTTGAAATTTCCGTTTGACGCTTGGTTAAGCTAACCTTGTAAACCTTTTAGGTTGTATCCCATGAGTGATTTGTTTTTACAGGCTGTGATGCACCGGGTGCTAACAGATGCCGTTACGACGTTTGGCAGGGAGTTAGTCTTCCTGAGGAACAGACTGATTGGAAGGGTAGTCTATGGGGGGTGAACGTTTGACCTTTGGGACCTTTAGAGGTTTTGTTACCCAATGGTTATTTCTATTTGAACCAAAGGAGAGCCTAACTACTGTAGTCGACCTCAGCTCCAATTAGCCTATTAGTGGTGACAGGCTGTTGGCAGTAGTGTGTTTCGGAACACCCTATTGATTAAATTTTTTTGACTTATGGAGGTGTGGTAGACACCGTTTTAGTTTAGTGGATGCTATAATCTACTCCCTTTTGTTGGTGGACTCCAGGGTCACCAATTCTGTATTTTATTGTCTCCACCATTCAGTATATCGTGGTGAGGTGTTTGTCTCCTGTTATGTGGGATGGATTGAATGTTTTTCGTTGTTGTTCTAGGGCGAGACCAGTACACGAGGGTTCTTCATGCAACTTGAAGAGGCGCAATGCTGGTTAAGTTTTATTTCTCTGAGTAGCCACCCTGAAGAATGACGGAGAGCGTTTTTTTTTTCTGGCTCATGTTTCTGGGCAGATTTGTCACTTTGGTGCGATGTGCCGAAGATTTGATTAGCTTTTGCTAAGAGCTTTCACCAAGCTCAGTATGGAGTAATCATAACCAAGAGTTTGGGATTTGAACTCCTGTATATATTTCTGTATATATTACTGTACATATTTCTGTATATATTTCGGTGTATGTTGGTTGCCTGAGGGCATGTGCTCAAAATGCGAGATTTTGAGTCGTTTTGCTTATGGACTCCTATATAGGATTATGACTTTAGGGAGGTCCTATTTCGAGACTTGCTGTCTCATATAGTTATGTTGGGAATGTTTCCTAGAATGTTAGTTGCGCGCGGACTAATCATTCTGTTCTTAGTGAACATTGCTTTTTGAAGCAGGATCATTCAGTTTAGTGAATTTTAGCTTTTATAGCTATTCACGGTGTTTAGAGTGAATTTTAGCTTTTATAGCTATTCACTGTGTTAAGAGTGAATTTTAGCTTTTGTAGCTATTCACTGCGCTTATAGTGATTTAGTTAGCTTTTATAGCTGCTCACTATGTTCATGGCGAGTTTGTTCTTTTAGAACGCAGACTTTGTGTAGTCGAGGACTATTTACAGAGTGTTTTCTTGGCGAGGAGCCGAGTTTTTTCTGGCGATACCAGAGTGTTTTGTTGGCGATGAGCTGACGTGTTTTCTGGCGATCAACCAGAGCGTTTTCCCTAGCGACTTTAGCATGTCTAGATGTCTTAGGACGTCGACATTGCGATATAGAGTGCGATTATTTTCTGAGTGCGACTAGTAGTGATACTAGATTTAGAATGTCCTCTTAGCGATGAGCTAGAGCATGGATAGCGATTTTTCCCGAGCGTTTGTCTGGATATTTATCCAGATATATTTTTTTTTGGCCTAGTGCTAATTGGTCTGACAAGACTTTTTCTTTTTAGTGTAAGTGTTTGCACTAGAATCATTTTTTTTATTTTTTTTCTTTATTTAAGAATTTTTATAAATTTCTTTTGCTGAAATAGAAAATTTTCAGACAATCCTTAAAATATCTTAAGGCAGGTGTTCATATTTTATTTCAGTTCACTTTTTTTTTTTGATTTAGACAAGAGTCTAGACAGTTATTTTTTTGTTTTGGTAACAATAACAGAGCTGATTCTTTTATATAAGAAGACCGCGATTGTTACTTTGAACAGGTATTTCTTATGTTCATGCAAGGTTTTTATTTACTTTTTGATGTACTTAACCTTAGTGCTTAATTAAGTTAAGTCTAGTTATAAGATTCTTGTGATCATGCAAAGATTTTCATTTGGTTTTCATTGTACTTAATATTAGTGCTTAATTGAATTAAGTCTAGTAGTAAGGTCCGAAGTTTGTAATTTTGTTTTAAGTTCTGACCTTAGTATTAAGTGATAGTGTACCACTTTGTACCTTTTCATAAGTAGCCTAAGTTTAATAGACTAGTGTAGTCTATTTCTTTTTGGAAGGGGGTAAATGTAACATTCATTTTTTCCTAGATTTTAAGACCATGTAATGTTACTGATTTTTCACTTCAAATTGTATTTATTTTTATTTTAAAATATCGAACGGTATATTAAACAGAGATTTCAAGACATCCGGTATAGTGTGTTGTGCGTGTTCCTGACCGAACATATCGCTGAGCCGCGATTGGTGAAAAATTTGTATCCGCTATTTTGGTTCCGGCGTCGCAATGTTACCGGCAGAATTTGCACGGTCTATTTAAGCGTCCGAGAAACTACCAGCGTGGCTTATTTCCATCGAGCCGCAGACCGGGGTTGTTTTCCATCTAGCCGCAACCAGGCAGTACCGTCTAGCCGAGAGGCTAACAACCATCATGTGAATAATAAAAGTACCAGTTTCGACAATAAAAGCTGTAGTGAGCTTTCTAAGTGTTAAGGAAAAGTGTGAAATCGGGCGAAGTCCATCACAGCAGGACTGAAAAAGAGTAAGTCAACAAAACTCCCTCCAATAGACTTATTGAAGAGCAGTGCATTAACAGCAATGTATAACAGACAAAAAAGTGAAGTGTAAAACACGATGTCTCGCCTTCGGGGGTTGTAAAGGTTTAAAATTTAAAAGTAACAACTACTATTTAGGCTAGAATTTTTTGGTATAACTGTAAAGGTTAGAACTTTTTATTTTCATTTTAAAAACATGAATAAATTCTTTTTTTGTTGATTAAAGCTAGTGTCTCACTGAATATTTATTTTTCTTTTCAGGATCAGTTGTGCTAGACTAATTTCTTTTTAGTAATATCCATAAAACACTTCAGTTTTTTCTCATTTTTCTTAGCTGAAGTTAAACCGTTTCTATTTTAAAATGAGTGGTGCCCAAAAAAAAGTCGTACAACTGAGGTTTCTTTAAAAATAGAATTAAATTCCAAAAAGACGTACAAAAATTATCTCTTACCCATATCTCTCTACCAAGGAAAACTGAGCTAGTATTTCTTTAATTTCTTTAGTTCTTTTAAAATCAGGTCTCACTCAATTCATTATCAGAAATTAAAGCGGGGCTGCAAGAAAATTGTGCTCAAGCTTGGGGCGTCCAGTATTTAAAAATGTTACAAAATGACGCAGTCTACATGGGGCGAAAAATAAAGCAAAATTAGCACACCTTACAAAATTGCGCTCAAGTGTGGGACAAACAACTTCTCACAGGGTACGGAAAAAGATGCCTCAAACTGAGGACAGTTTAGCATGTCATAAAAAGACGTCATAATATATATATATATATATATATATATATATATATATATATATATATATATATATATATATATATAGTAGAATCTCGATTATCCGAAATAATATGGACCAAAGTGATTCCAGATAATCGAAATTTCGGTTAATCCGAATTTTTTTATAAAATAGAAGTTTATATATTTTATATATATATATATATATATATATATATATATATATATATATATATATATATATATATATATATATATATATATATATATATATATATATATATATTATATATATATATATATATATATATATATATATATATATATACATATATATATATATATATATATATATATATATATATATATATATATATATATATACATATATATATATATATATATATATATATATATATATATATATATAGTAGAATCTCGATTATCCGAAATAATATGGACCAAAGTGATTCCAGATAATCGAAATTTCGGTTAATCCGAATTTTTTTATAAAATAGAAGTTTAGAATGAATACAACATTGCAGATTGACTTAAAAACATTTATATGATATGCTATTACGTACATAGGTATTTATTAAATCAAAGAATAGTACAATTAGTTTACTTATTTTATGTATATGTACGGAAAATCGAAAATAAAACAGTTTCATTCTTAACTTTAATGTCTTAAAAATGAGGTAATTTTTAAGTACACTCGTTTTGCGTTAGTTCTGTTTTGGGCTGCAATGTCTCTCCAACGTTTGATAAGCAATACGTCCGCGGCGGTTGCATTTTCTTGTTATTCTACATAAGTTAACGCTTTTTCTAGAGCCTCTAGTCCTTCTGAATGTTACATTTTTACTGGAATATTGTCAATGGCTTCTACTTCGTTATCATCATCGTCATCACTGTCTATTTTATTAGCATTTTTATATACACTTTTAATTAATTCTTGGTCAGTCATTTCATCTTCCACACTATCACTGTTAATCATTGACAAACATCGGTGTCCATAACACTTTCACATCCTCTTATTCTTGTAATAATTTGATGTAACCTTTCATTATCTTCTGTTTCTGCCTCTGAGTAATGTTTATCCTCTTGTGGAATCAATTTTGACCAAGATTTTTCCAGAGTACTACTCTTTACTTGATTCCAGGCTGAAGCTATCCAAGATATAACATTTTTCAAATTTAGCTTTTTTAGACAATCAGGAAGATTGCCACCTTCATCTACTTCTTCTAAAATATGCTCCAATAACAAACGCCTGTAATTGCGTTTTAGATTTTCCAGTACCCCCTGATCCATAGGCTGAATGATAGAAGTTACAGCAGGAGGCAAAAACATTGCTTTTATTTCCACACTTTCAAGTTGCTCCGCACTTGGTTGAGTGGGGGCGTTATCTAGTAAGAGAATACATTTTCTAGGATATCCATGTTTTTTTAAAAAAAGTTCCACTTTGGGAACAAAATCTCCAAAAAACCAGTCTTTAAAATTGTTTCTAAATCCTTCACTATATTTTTAAGAAGTTCACCTTTATCTAAACGTTGAATTGCTTCAAGTAAAAAATGATCGGTGACTTCACAAAACACACCCCAAAGGAGTTTTCAACAAAGTTTGTTTCCAATCTTTACTGAAAACTGATGACCTACTAAAAAAAAATTTTTTTTCACTTCCCCCAAAACTAACCCCTTAAGTCAGAATTCAACTTTAAAAACTACATGACTCTGATGAAGCCATCAATTCCTATATTATTACCAAATTTCAACTTTCTATGACAAATAGTCTCGGAGAAAATCGGACAGACAGACCGACAGACAGACACCGAAGTGATCTTATAAGTGTTCCGTACGGAACACTAATAAAATTATTGAGATTCCTTGAAAATTCCGTGACTGAGACTCATTTTATTGCCTAAAAAGGTGTTTTTTGTCCAACAAAGCAATATATATTGTTAAATTAGCAAAAGTCATGGTAAATAATCAAAAATCTGCTCAAACAAATCGACAGAGAAATCAAGAACGAAGATATTAAAAACAAAAAACTGAGATTCCTTGAAAATTGCAGCCAGAAAATTAATTTGGGTAAAAATTACGTATTGTCGTCGTAGTGCGGTGTTTGTCCTTTGGGGTGCTCGACCTTTTTAGTGTCAACAAATGCTATGGTACTTGATTCAAGAGGTTAAACCACCATCCATTTTTGGGCTTTATCTGGGCAGTCCAGAGCACGGGGGCTACAAAATCAACGTTAAAAGCAACTAGGCAAAAGCCCTCTTGGTCCATATACACTGAATTGAGATCCTTTATTATCTTGTACTTACTGTATTACTTATTACTCTTAATTAGGGATGTGCCAACTCGGGAAAAACTCAACTCGAGTTAACTCGAGTTGAAATTCACGTAACTCGAATTTAACTCGAGTTACACAACTCGAATTGGCAGGACGAGGCTGACTAAATGATTTGTTACAAACTATTTATATATTTGTCCTTCCTTCCAACTCTGTGTTGGAACAATTATCATTAATAGAGACCGGATTATATGCAACATAAAAATCTTGAAATATGCATGCAAATATGCATGAAAAATGCTTAAAATATGCATGAAAAGGGTTAAAATATGCAATATTAAATAATAATAAAAGTAGTAATTTTTGTTTTTTTTTTTCAAAATCGGCATAAAATTAACAAGTTATCGACGATGTTTAAATTTTATTAACAATTATTTAACATTTTCTAAAATTATTTAACATTTGTATTCTTGTATACGTAAACAATAAGGTATTGTTCCAAATGTTGGGTAGTAAGATTGTGTCTTCGATCACTTAAAATATTTTTAGAAGTGGAAAAAGACCGTTCCACATCCACTGAGGTAACTGGGCAGTATTTGAATTTGGGTGCTATGTTAGCACTTATTGTTTCTGGCAAAAGTTTACCCGTCCGATTAATAAAAAACTATCAATTTGACACAAAAGTTCAAAGCCTGGGTTATTGCACAAAATGTTTTCAAACTCTCGCGGGAATACATCTGGCAATGTCGAGTTTATTTGACGGATTTTATTCATTAAATGAATTGATTCGCTCAACGGCAAACCTCGAGTTTCAAGCTTTTTAATACCCGCAGGTATGTGGGAAAAGTGAGTGCTAATCAAAGCTATGTTTTTTTTTAATATTAGAATCGTTAAATGCTTCCTTGGATTGACGAACTGCCATAGCCTCTGCACTCTCGAAGTCATTAACTACACCTTTGATGGCCTCGAAATGTTCATTGTAAAATAGTACAACTTCAATCCATGTTCCCCATCGAGTTACCACTGGTTCGGGAGGTAAAGGCACATTTGGTAGTTTTTCTTTATAGGCGTTATTGCGAGCAGGTGCCTTAAGAAACACTTTCTTTGCTGATGAAATCAGTTTATTTACATTTCCAAAAGTGGATCGTACTTCTTCAGCGAGTCGATGGACTCCGTGAGCAAAGCACGTCACATGAATTAAATTTGGATAAAATACTTGGAGGACTTTGGCTGCCTTGATCATATAGGGAGCAGCATCTGAGAGAAATATAAACACTCTTTCATCTGCAGAAGATTCAGGAAATATTTTTTTTAATGCCCTCATTCACAAATCTGGCGATCGTAGAATGATTTATCTTGTCAAGTTCTTTGCAGGCCACCAAATAGGAAGAAGAAGGCTCTAATCTTAATGCACCCACAATTAAATTCGCAATATAGCGGCCACAACTGTGGGTAGTTTCATCAGCTGAAATCCAAATAATGTCATCCTTAAGTTCATTACGTATTTCTTCCAGAGCATGTTGGTAAATTGTCGGTATGTAATTTTTACGTAGTGTTGATTCGTCTGGTATTTTTTGATTCAAGCAATATTTTCTCAGAAAATCTTTGAATGTAGGATTTGTAAGTTTGTGGAGAGGAATATTACTTGCAAGCAATGCTTCACATAAATCCATGCTAAAGTGTTTTTTTTTGTTTGCTATAGAAGTGGAATCACTGCTACTTGCTGCTGTTATAAGTTGTTGTCGTGGGCCTTTTTTTTTGCAATCCTGCGATATGCAGACTTGTCTTGACATGCTGGTCAATTTGAAACTTTTTTTGTGCACGAATCATTTTTCTCGCAAACTCGACAATATAAAACATTTCCATCGTATGTAAATGTTCCAGGATCATCAGCTACCCACGAAGAGACACTTTTTTTTGCGGGTGGCATGGTACACGTTAAACTTTAACACAACACGTTAAAAATTGCAAAAAGACTACACTGATGCAAGCGCGTCAACAATAATGTTAAAACTGATATTTTGTTTTAAAATAAAAATTCGTCTTCGAGAAAATTGTTTATTTGATCCACGCTCAAACAAATATTCTTAAAAACTAACTACTTATCACTTAATATCCCGACCAAGAAACAAAAGAATAAAACACCGTCGTAATTTTGCGTATTCCCTTGGCACTATAACCTAATCGATATTTAGACTATTGCAGGTAATGTTCCGGCGATAAGATCGGTTCCAGACGGCGACATTAACAATACCCTGAGCAACTCAACTGCCTAGTAATACCGAGAAATATTATAAATATAGGGAAAATATGCATTATTACAAGATTTTGGGTAAAATATGCAATAATCGATGAGAATGGTCTAAATATGCAAATGCATATGAAAATATGCAAATGCATATAATCCGGTCTCTAATCATTAGTAAACTGTAGGAAGGATTGAAATAAAAAAAGTATTGACCTATAGTATGTATCATATATGTATTTTTGGTTTTAGTCTTAGTTACAGTAAGTACCTATATTTAATAACAAAACTAGTTATATAGACAGTCTTCACAAAATAATATTAGTCTAACTTTATGATGTAGGTGCTATTAATAGTTTAATTATCACAATCAGAATATTCTTAAATAACTGTGCTATTCTAAATAACAAATTATTTTGGTAGTACCTATTACTCTTTGTTGACTTTATTCGTTTGTTGCAATATGAACTTTTATTTAATTATTATACTACTCAAGTTAGTGAGAATCCAACTCGGTTTACGTCGAGCTAAGCGCAACTCGAGTTAACTCGAGTTAGTAAGTCGAGTTAACCCATCGCTACTCTTAGTCATTCTAAAACCTCTTTAATTTCAATTTTTTTTTTGAAATATGACCCCATACATTTACCTCGAAAAAATATGCGTATCCGATTATTAAAACGGTAGCTTCGTTCAAACATCCAAAAAACTACTCGATCAAACGTGCCCCGACACATAGCGGGACTTAAATTGTTCTATGCTGACACTAAATTCAATAATTCGTTTCGAGGGGCGGAAAACGCCGCATTTCCATTTTGGCTCGCAACGCATAAAATTGACTTGGCGAAAGTTTTTATTAGTTTATTGTGTAGTTAGGTATTTTAAATGAATTACTTTACTGCTCGTACAACCTTAAATCTATAAAATTATGGTAGGTGCGATAATAATGATAATAAAGGCCTTTATTATTAACAAAAATATTAAATAATACGTTCAAAAATTAACGGAACTAAGTAAGAACGTGTACGCGATAATTAATTTTTGGTAGTTGTGATTTACCAGGTGTACAAGTGTAAAATGCGGATTTTTTTTCTAAAAAAACATGTTAAATTCGGAAGAATAATAAAAAGTGCTTTATTCAAAGTATGCTCCATCGCTTATTATACATTTTTCCCCCCATCTTTCGGGCAATTTGTGAATACCACGCCAGTAAAAATCTTCCCCTTTTGCTGCGAACCATTCATGGAGCCATTTTTTCACATCTTCGTACGAACCAAAGCGCTGCTCAGCAAGTGCGTGACCCATCGATGGAAACAAGTGGTAATCGGAAGGAGCCAAGTCTGGTGAGTAAGCCGCATGGGGTAGATCTTCCCAGCTGAGTGCTTCCAACGTGTCGTGAACTGGTTTCGCCGTATGTAATGGAGCACTGTCATAAAAAAAAAAATGAATTTATGTTGCCTCTTTCGGCATTCTGGCCTTTTTTCAAGCAGCGAACGGTTCAAATCAGTTAATTGTTGTTGGTAACGTTTTGTATTAACCATTTCCCCAGGTTTTAACAGCTCATAATAGACCACGCTCTTCTGGTCCCACCAAACACAGAGCATCGTCTTTCTGCGAAAGCGATTCGGTCTTGCGGTCGATGTAGATGGTGCGTCTGGGTCTACCCATGATTTTTTGCGCTTGGGATTCTCAAAATAAATCTACTTTACATCCCCTGTAACTATACGATGCAAAAATGACTTCCTTTTGTACCGAGCGAGCAAAATGTCACAAGTGTTTTTGCGCTTTTGCATTTGCCTGTCGTTCAACTTATGTGGTACCCATCTACCGGTCTTCTGAATCTTTCCCATATCTCGTAGCCGATTGGAAACAGCTTGTTGACTAACGCCCAATTGCTCGGCGAGTTGTTTTTGTGTTTGCGAATCATCTTCGTCCAACAGTGCTTGCAATTCCACACCTTCGTATTTTTTTGGCGGTTTTCCACGTTCCTTTTCTGCAACATCGAAGTCACCACTTTGGAAATGCCAAAACCATCGTTCACGTATATCTTGCGATGGAGCATGTTCACCATAAGCTTCTCGAAGTAATCGGTATGATTCAACAGCAATTTTTCTTCAAATGAAAACAAAAATTAATGCTGTTTGCGAATGCTCTTTGTTCGGTATAAATTTCGACATATTGAACACAACAACACTATTCACACACTTTTCCAATTTATCACTCGTGCGCGTCTGACACTTGTTAATGACACAACAAAATGGCGCAGTATCAAATTTTATAGCACAAACTGCATTGGTGCACCATCTGTTGTCTGAAATCCGCGTTTCATACTTGTACACTTGGTGTAGTATGTATCATATATATATTTTTGGTTTTAGTCTTAGTTATAGTAAGTACCTATATTTAATAACAAAACTAGTTATATAGACAGTCTTCGCAAAATAATATTAGTGTAACTTTATGATGTAGGTGCTAATAATAGTTTAATTATCACAATCAGAATATTCTTAAATAACTATGCTATTCTAAATAACAAATTATTTTGGTAATAGCTATTACCCTTTGTTGACTTTGTTCGTTTGTTGCAATAGGAACTATTATTTAATTATTATACTACTCAAGTTAGTGAGAATCCAACTCGGGTTAACTCGAGCTAAGCGCAACTCGAGTTAACTCGAGTTAGTAAGTCGAGTTGACCCATCGCTACTCTTAGTCATTCTAAAACCTCTTTAATTTCAATTTTTTTTTTGAAATATGAGACCCACTGACACATACATTTACCTCGAAAAAATATGCGTATCCGATTATTAAAACGGTAGCTTCATTCAAACATCCAAAAAACTACTCGATCAAACGTGCCCCGACATATAGCGGGACTTAAATTGTTCTATGCTGACACTAAATTTAATAATTCGTTTCGAGGGGCGGAAAACGCCACATTTCCATTTTGGCTCGCAACGCATAAAATTGACTTGGCGAAAGTTTTTATTAGTTTATTGTTTAGTTAGGAATTTTAAATGAATTACTTTACTGCTCGCTCTCTTAAATCTATAAAATTATGGTAGGTGCGATAATAATGATAATAAAGGCTTTTATTAATAACAAAAATATTAAATAATACGTTCAAAAATTAAAGGAACTTAGTAAGAACGTGTACGCGATAATTAATTTTTTGGTAGTTGCAAAAGTATCGGTCGATTACGAACTTTTGTCAAAAGCATTACTTCTATCCAAAGGGGCCTAAAAGGACACATTCCGCGGCCACTAAATATATGTTAAAAAGTCGGTATCGTTTGAATAGAAGTGGGTAAATCATTTTAACAAGACGAAAAATGTCGACGACTGGCCAAAATGTGGCTCTGTAGACTAAGTCACTCCGAAAGTCGAAAAAACAATCCTGTCTTTGTTTTCACGGAACCCGAAATTAACGCTGCGTCAAGGAGCGGCAAAATTAAGAAAATCGTGCTCATAATGTCAAATTCCGAACCACATTGAAGAAACCTTTGCTGGGAGAAAAGTCACGTTGCGAAGCGGCTCGGTTGGCCCTACGATAAGATATTAGAGTAGCCTTCCCAATCGCCGGACGCCAACCTTATTGAAAACGTTTGGTCACTTGTAAAGAGAAAACTTAGAGGAAGGACTTTGAGGAGAGAAAATCCCGTCGATAGCATGCCTCGAAGATGCCAGGAGATTATTGATGCAGGAGGTGATTGGATAATTTACTAAAGTATATTTGTTTGGAGTTTATAGCAAAATTCTCTCATTGTAGATGCAAATATGTTAGATGTTGGGGAGCGCCCAAAAAAAAGAGATTTCTTATGCATTTTACCGGATTTTACTACCAGTTTTGAATTATTTTTAAGGGTTTACCCTATTTTAGGCAGAAAACCTCTGCTATACAATAGAGTCATAAAATGTAAATGAGGATTCATCGGTAGTATAGCCGTCCGAGCGTAACCTGCTTTTAGTATTTAATAAATAAAATTATCATAAAAATAAAGTTATAGAAATATAAGATTTATTACCAAAAATTTTTTAATCTGTAGATCTATATATATATATATATATATATATATATATATATATATATATATATATATATATGTATATATATATATATATATATATATATGTATATATATATATATATATATATATATATATATATATATATATATATATATATATATATATATATATAAGAAAGAGGAAGGACAGTAACAGGGCACTGGCAACAAACAATCCTAAGTTTAACTACTGGGAGACGTCCTTATAAGGAGAAGAGATGAGCAATCAAAGATCTAAAGGCTCTAGTATCTGCTTTTTTATTTTTGTTATCGAGCTTTCGCTGCCTAATGGTAGCTTCTTCTGGATTCTAAAAATGCAAACCAGCAGTTAATTCATCTCTGGTGAAGACAATAAAATTTGCATTTTTTTTGGCCAGGTAGGTATTATTACAAAAACATGATTAAAGGACACTTACACAAGTATTAAAAATAAAACTTTGTCAATAAATTTGAATCAAAAACACTTTTTAAGACAGAAACACAACTGTAAGAAACACCATGATGTTGAAATGGTACTCCATTTTAAAATTTTTTTGACATCGAGTTTAGTAACTATTTAGTGATATTCGAGTCCGAACCGGATATTGTTGGTAGTCTATGTCGTCATCAGGTCGACAAAAAACCATAAAAGCATTAAAGTTAGGGATGTGAAATTTTTTTAGGTGGATGCTACTATTAGTTAAATTATTTATTATTAATGATATTTATTTTTCAGTTTTAATTTTATAACAAAGGGACTTAAATTTGATGAATGTTACTCTTAGACGAGTTATTTATTATTAATTATATTAATTCTTTAATTTTTTAACAAAGAGATTCATAGGACGTCATTTATTATTTGTCATATTTAATTTTTTAATTATTTAATTTTAACAAGAAGACACAGAAAAGTAATTAGTAATAAACAGCAGAAATATCAGAAAGAGAAAAGAAACGTCAACTTTGCTGGAAACTAATTTTTTCATAAAAATCGTTCTTTTTCATTGTTTTGGTATGGTATATATGGAGCTCAATCCTTCTATGTCTTTTTTGTGATTGAGATTATTTTTACAAGTTTTTATGTAACACATTTCCAAGAAACTTCTTCTGAAGTAATTAGTCTCAACACCCAGAATGAAGCTGTTGGTATATTGTACTCTGTGTTCTGTATTATTTAAGTGTAAGCTCAAGGTAGTTGCGTTAGGTTTGTGTTTACAATCACTTTTATGTAACGCTAATCTCTTAGAAAGCTTTCATGAAGTTTGTCCAACGTAGACCAAACCACATTGACAGGGAATGCCGTAGATTATATTAGATCATTGTAAAGTATCGGATTTATCTTTTAAATTGGTATAAAAACAATTCATTCTTTTTATGTTGTAATTAGCAATCTTAATGTTTGTATTTTTAAAAGAGAAGACAAGGATTGGGAAAGACCTTCTATGTATTGTAACTTTCCTACTTTAATGTCTACATTAGTGGTGACAGTTGGATTGATTTGAAGGGGGGGTCTTTGAAAATTCTTTTTAATTAGAGCTTTAGGATAGTAATTGTCCAACAAGATGTTTTCTAACAGTTTTACATTTTTTTCTTTAAATGAGGGGTGGCAAATCTTATCTATTCTTTTTTTAATCCTCTGATGATGTTCAGTTTCTGTTTCATAGGGTGATAAGAATGGAATGGGATATATCTACCCGAACTTGATTTTTTCCTATACCAGTCAAGTTTGACCGTATTATTTTCAGAGCGTACAACCCTAGTATTCAAAAACGGAACAGCACCGCCTTACGTCTTGAAGTTTAAACAGTGTTTTTTTCCTTGCAACGAAACCTTTCATTTGGGCCCAAATTAGCTTTATGGGATTCAATTCGCAATGATATGGAGGTAATCTAAGCTCCGTTTCTTTGTCATCCCATCGACTGCGTATTTCTTGAACTGTGCCCTATTTTGTTTCACAATTTGGAGAAGTTCCGCTTTTAACATACCATCTTTATGTTTGAGATTTTTGTCATCGTTCTAATAATCGGGAATGGTATCGGGCATTGTCTGATACTATAACTGATTCTGCCGGTATACATTCAATCATTTGTTGGAAGTGCTCCTCAGAAACATCGGCCGTCATCTTCCTATAGTAATTTTTAGTTGACTCTGATTCAAATTCCAATAAACCACCGTCGAGAAATCCGTTTTCACTACCAATATGTGCTATAATTAGCCTGCGACCTTCTCTTGAAGGGGGTTGTAATTCAGTTGACCAACCTTCCATAAAAGCTTGTTTGGCACTTTTAATATTTTTGTCCATCTAGAATTTTTTCACTGTGTGTGTATCCCTCATTAACCCAAGTCTCATCTAAGTAAAAAATATATATATATTTTTTTCTTCGGCTCGAAATTTTATGGTTGCTCGTAGATATTCTCTTTTGCAACAAATTATTTCTGTTTTATCGATAAGAAAGGATTTTCTATTGTGTTTTTCCCAACGAAAATTCAGGTTATGAAGGATTTTCCATAATTTCCATTTTTTTTTAAATCTAGTAAGTCCTGGTCTTCTCTAATTTCTTGCAAAACTTTATGTAGTGTAGGTATTTCTTTCTTAATGAAAAAAATGGTGTCCTTTTCTTCTTATTGCGTTTTTAAAGTCTTCATTGACCTCTAAGGGCTCTTTTCCTTTGTGATTCTGAGGTTCGTTGCAGGGATTGCGTTTTCTTTCTTTTAGAAATCTATAAATTGTTGCTGATTCAATAACATCATGTTGGCTACGGTTTTCACAATTTCACGGACTTGGCTTGTTGGCTGTTGATGCACTAGAGCATCGAGGACATTAAGTATCATTGTTTTTTCTCGCAAGGAAAATGCAAATTTACAGACTGCGCGAAGTTTGACAGCGGCAAAACTGAAAGTTGAAGCCATCGCTGTTCTAATTTGAACTAAGCATTTTATAGGTTTTTGCTTTATTTTTATACTTACTCAGAATATTTTTATTGCATACTTATGTACTAAGGCACCTACATACCGATAAGTACTTTGGTTAATTATATTCCAATAACTGCTAAAATCCTAAATAATTTTATTGTACCTATTATCATTAAGCTTTTATAACACTGTAGATTTCTAGTTCTTAAGAATTGTTAATTTTACTCGTTTAGGCCTTTATCATACAAATAAGATTTTTAGTGTCATCATTTACTCATTAAAATAAACTTTGAAATGCGCTGATTTACAGTCCCTGGCCAAATTATTAGACGCACTGCAAGATTTCATGTAAAATATTAATTACCGAGTGATATTGTACCGTTTTATTATTTTCAATTGATTTGTTTTTTATTTTTATATTATCCAATCAATTACCTATTTATTTGACATAAATAAAACAGCATTAATTTAGAAAAGCATAAGTTTATTAAGTTTTAAAGAAAAGTGAAATTAATGTTAGTAAAAGTCAATATTTAGTTGAGCCACCTTTAGTCGCTATCAAAGCTTTAATTCTGCGCGGCATGCTATCAATGCAAGATTGTACTGTCTCCTGCATTTGAGGATCATGATTCCACACATGAATAATCTTTTCTAGGAGCTGGGTTTTGTTGGTAATCACATCTTTAGCCACTTCTCTTTTCATCAGCTCCCACACATTTTCAATGGGGTTCATATCAGGGCCAATCCAACAGAGGGATATTTTTTTTCTGCCAAAAAAGCTTTAACAGACCGAGCAGTGTGGCAGGAAGCTCCATCTTGCATGAAAGTGAATGGTTCCCCATTTGGAAACCATTCTCTGAGCTGCGGAATCAACCGATTTTGTAATACTTCTTTGTACTGATCTTGCCTCATTATTCCTTTGACGACGTACAGACGTCCAGTGCCCTTGCCGCTGATGACTGACCAAATCATCACTTTGGTGGGATGTTTAACCGTCGGGACGACACAATCAGGATGAAACTTTTCTCCATGACGACGACGCACATACTGAGCTTTATTCTGCAAAATTTCGAATGTGCTTTCGTCACTGAAGCAGACCTGTCAAAAATAGGAAAAATATATAAACTTCCATGTTTATTTGCTTTATTTAACTGAAAATGATAATAATGTATCAATTATTGATTAAATTGCTGTATCTTACCGATCTCCAGAAGTCCTCATCTTTGTCTTGCCATTGTTTGGCCCACTTCAGGCGCTTTGCTTTCATTGCAGCTGTTAACTTGGGCTTCCTGGCGGGGCGACAGGCCTTAAAATCTAATTCTTTCAATTTTTCTCGAACAGTGCGCTCAGAAGCATTTACGCTAGCATCCTGGAGTTGTGATTTTATTACCTTTGTGGTAGCAAATCTGTTTTCTACACAAATTTTCTTCAAACATCTCTCTGACCGTGGAGTGAAAATTGGTTTTCTACCGCATCTTTTCTTTCTTTTCGGGCTTAATTCCTTCCCTGACTCAATTTTCTTTTTTATGCGTCGTACACTAGCTTCAGAAACCTCCAATCTTCGTGATATTTCTCGGTTTGTAAATGTTTTCGCAATCACAAGGGCCTTCACTTCAGCTTTTTTACGTGGTGAAAGATCGCCTTTTCTACCCATAATGAAAATAGTCCAATTACTTTTTTAAAACACTGCATACAAAATAAACTAATAACTGAGTAGTATAAAACTGTTAAACAAACAATCACAGTCCATAAAGCCACAGAAACACGTCCGTACCTGACTCGATTCCGATCGCGACTGATACAGGTTTGTACTTATTTACGTTCATGTATCACTTTGTCAACACAGTGTTGCCATATGTTAAAAATAAATACAAATATGTAGTCTACAACAATTCTTTTAAATAAAAATCAATAATATTGTAGTTTAAATATACCATTATTGCATAAAAACTCTTAAGAAACATAAAATTACTAAAAAAAATACAGTGCGTCTAATAATTTGGCCAGGGACTGTATATAGCTTATCGTAAAGTTCAGAAGGCATGTCATAAAATATTTTTAGCACTGTTTTATAGAGATAGAAAATAAAGGTGATTAAAACTAAAAATGCAAATAACTAGTAAAGAAATTTCGATTTATGACATTTTAATATTTATAACCTATGTTGTGTGCTATCAACTCCAAATAAACGGACTTTAAGGTAATTGCGCCGTTGTTATCATACCAAAGAACACATTAATAGCAAATAATGTTCTCTCTCTCTCAAGAATACAAGCGGTCATGTGCTTACTTGACAGACTAACTAACTGAATAGTAAAATTAAAATAATCACTTTTGCCAGACTTCAAAATGGCTGAAACACGTTTCCTTCGCTAATTTTAATTTATAATAATTTTACGGTTTTAATAATTGCTAATTATGATTCTCTGATGTTCTAACAATTTAATAAATAAAGTTGTAACCGACTGTGTGAATGTATACGTATAAAAATAAGTTCTACATTAATTATTGTTTAAAATCATGTGTTAACACTTCATTTCCTGCAATTAATATAGATCAGAGTCTCATTTAACAGAGAACCACCTATAAATATTCAGCAAGTACCCTTTTAACCTAGTAACTCGTATTTAAAAAAAAAAGAATAAAAAATTATGTTAGTGTTTCCTACTATTCTTCTTTTTGAAAGTACGGTATATTCATTCTTTTTTTTATGGATTTAGCATACATGCTGTAGGAGCGACTCGTGTGCGGAAAAAGTGATTCACGTTGTTCTTGAATCGCTGTAAATTGTACTCGGTGGGAAACACAGTCCTGGGCAAATTATTCCAAAGGGATGATGTTCTCCATATAAAAGACTGCTTGAAAAGCGTTGTACGAGGAGTAACAAGCTGAACCTCATACGGATGTGAAGTATTAGCGCGACGTGTACTCCTAGCATGCACCGCTCTGGGAGGAATCAAGCGTGCCACATCCTTCGAACACTTTCCATGAAAATACTTGTAGAATAGGCTCAAGTCGCCAACTGTTCTTCGATGTTCCAGCGAATCAAAGCCGCCGGTCAGTTCCGGGGCTCCAATCAGACGAACAGCTCTTCTCTGAATAGAATCCAACAAATGCAGTGTATGTTTGGGAGCGGTGCCCCAAACATGGGAGCAGTATTCCCTAGTTGGTCGAATTTGAGCTTTGTAAAGAATTAACAGTTGTTCTGGTTTGAAATAATATTCCCAGCTTTTGAGAAGCTCTCCTTGCTATGCCTGCAACATGTTCATGCCATGACATATTTGCTCCCAAATTAACGCCCAACAAATTGAGTGACAATGTTAGAGGAATGGAGTACCCCGACATAACTGTGTCGGGTTCAGCAACGTTAACTTTTTTAAAAAAAACTGCCGCCTGGGTTTTTGTAGCGTTAAATTCTACTTGGTTACTGTCACCCCAAGATAAAATTTCTTCCAGGTCTTTGTTAAATTGAATGACTTCCTGCTGTCTGCGGATATTCGTGTGAGTAGCCGATGTCCGAGCGTTCAAAATGAAATGAAGAGATAAGCGTACTGTCATCTGCAAAGCTGTAGATTGGATTCTTGATCTTTTCCAGCAGATCGTTAATGTAAATGAGAAAAAAGTAGGAGACAGTATGGAGCCTTGAGGTACACCGGCGTTGAGAGTGAAGATGTTAGAAGGAAATCCGTCGACTGCCACTCGTAAACAACGCTCTCTGAGGAAACATGAGAGCTACAAACTGTACATTTCTGTATTCTGACAAATGAGAGTTCTTTTCTGTATTTATTTATTTATTTATTTATACATTTAATTCCAACAGGCCAAGGCCCACTTGCAGGAATAACATTTATACTAATGAGCAACATATAAAAGAAGAACATGATACAATTTAAATAATAATCAGAGGGTACAAGTAAGAACATTTAACAGTTTGCAGCAATCTCCAAATTAAGAAAAAAAAATGAAAACAGTAATAATAAAAAACTACAAATTTGAATAACCTCTAGACACTGAGCAGAGAACCAATAAGTACCGGCAGCCTACTGGAATGGAAATCACCGGAGTTTCCAATGACATTGCCATTCTTGCACATTATATAAATAGGGCTGTGGAATAATATGTTTGACCTAGCCAGGCCAAGGCTAAAAATAGGTGAGTGTCTTGCCCCAAGGCGTGGTACATGGAAAGATATATTGCTTAATAGGAAAGGGCAATCAATCAAGATTTGTGTTTTTTCTTTTATTATTTTTTTATTTTTTCATTTTTTTGTGGTGGATCTGCCAGGCATAAAACCGTGTTGGTCAATAGAAAGCGTATTTCTCACTTTTGAGAAAATAAATTTATGCTGAATAATTTCAAGAATTTTAAAGAAATTACATAAATAAAATATGGGTCGATAATTATCAATCACACCTTGATCCCTAGACTTCAAGATAGGTCTTTTGATTTCGCCACTTGTCGTGAAGTCTATGAAGATTTCTTCTTCGGAAGTTGAGAGCCCTTGGGGAGTATTTTGAAATAGATCCTTAAACCACTTGTAACTTGCTACCAAGTTGTCGTCAGTAAGAAAATACTTTTTAAAATTCTTTGTCAATATGTCTAGATGATTTTCAGTGGTTACTAAAACAACTTTCACATGTTGTTCTTCAGCCTTGTATATTTTAACACACTCACCCACATTTGCAAATATTTCTAGGTTTTTTTGCTTTACATTTCTGCTCCACAATTTCAATTTTCTACAAAAAGCGTTAATTTTATCACTTGTATCGAATATATGTGTAGCAGGTAATATATGAGTCGACAACACTAGATTAAAGATATGGAGTAAAGGACAGGATAAAGCGGACATGCAATCCTTGACACTAAAACTGGGAATGCCGTCGGAACCGGAGGTCAGTCTATTCTTGAGGGACCTAGCCGCAACTACAATATCCTTCTCGGAAATTTCGGGAACGTCAACAAAGAAAGGGGGAGCTCCCCAATAACTACACTCCTCGGGCCTAGACGACTTAATAAATACGCTGTGAAAGCAATCACCAAAGGCAGTGACTATGCTAGGTGGGTCATTATAGATACGATTATTATTTCTCATGTTATTAGGAATGCCAGATCGAGAGTATTTACTTTGAGTTAGAGTTAGAGTTACCCAGAAGTTAGAGGGATCGTTAGAGATGTTATTCACAGTACAGCGGATGTATTCTCTATAGGCAACACTGGATTACTGCTTGATTAACCTACAAAGAGAAGTGAATTTCTGATAGTAAAACTTGAGCTATAAATGTTATCTATGATTTCTTTGGTGTACCAAAGAAGGAAATACCTTCTACGTTGTGACTTCTGAGTTACGCTTGCAATAAAGATGTTATTTAATATGTCCTACAGGATCTGGCAAGCGTCCTCCAGACAGTCAGTGACAGAGTACCAGTCTGCATTTAACATTAAGTCATACATAAGTGAAAAATTAGCTCTTCTAAAATTAAAGTTTAACTCGGTATGATCATTGTTAGTGGGAATCATATTAACACGCGTGAGGCACGTATGGAAATTACTTAATAGTGAAGGATAATACAGATCCTCAGTCACAAGTGGAATATCGCTGGCTAACACAGCAGTATCAAAATTGGCAAAAACGAGGTCCAAGCAACGCCCATAGGCATTGGGTATATTATTATACTGTCTACAATTGAGGATCTCAGCAAATTCATTTAAAATTCTATGCCGACTGCCAGATGGAACATCACTATTGTAGATGGGAACGTTAAAGTCACTCATGATCAAGACTCGCTTATTTTACACGTAGTCCAGGCAGAAAAAAGCTCAAAGAACAACTTTAATTGCTCAATGTCCAGAGATGGAGGTATATAAAGAACGAAAATACATAATGTAGTATAATGAATAATAATCTTACAGCCTACAATATCTATAAATGAGACACTCTCAGTAATCAGCGAAAGATTCAATTTCTCCGAAGCAAACTTGTTGGTTTACACTCAATAGCGCTGTACATATACTGTACCTTCCAGGTTCTGAAAATGATGTACGATTTGGCATCGAAAGCTTGATATTAGAATAAAACCACAGTTTCTAAGAACTTTAAGACCATTTTGTTCACTCTGTAATCCTAAAGGCTATTCCTAAGTTAAACCCCTTTTGGAAAGGAAAAATAGAAATCGTAAACTTTTACGCATAAATAATTCCGCAATATTCTTAAAACTCTACCAGAAAGTAGCCTTTACCCTCTATTCCCGAAACTGTATTACTAACAATATAGGTTCCGTTCCTACTTTATACCAGAAGTATACCAAATTTAAAAATGACATTTTATTTCACTCAAACAGATAAATGTATCAGCGCACAGTGGGTCAGGAATCTGGTTTCTCATTCAAAATTGTCTAGAGCCATCAATTATTAACGAAACCGACATTTTTTTTCTTCAAAATATTCGTAAGCGAATTCCGGACAAACTTAAGGGAGCCAAGATGCAAAATAATTTTTCGTAATTTCAGGTTTATGCGTTCAAATCTGGTTCATTGGGGGTTTCTGGGGTCGTAAATCTATTTACGGGGTCATTTTGATCATATGCACCCTTTTAAGGGGTAAAAATGGGGGTTGGATGGGAAGAGAATATAATATTCACCTGAATTAGAGTTTCGCGTTCAAAACTGGTTCCTCCTCCGGAGTTTCTGGGGTCGCTGAATTTATTTTTCAACCCTCATTTTCACCCTTTAAAAGAGGGCATATGATTAAAGATTCAGCGACCCAGAAACCCCCGAGGATCACTTTTGAACGTGAAATTCTAATTCAGGTGAATATCGTCATTTCTTCTCCTTCAACTCCCATTTTTACACCCCAAAAGGGTGCATATGATAAAAATGAAAATAGATTCAGCGACTCCAGAAACCCGCGATGAACTAGTTTTGTACATGTAAACTTGAAATAACGTGAACTTCGAAATTTCACCTCCCGGTTCCGTGCTGCTTTTTGCAATTTTATAAAATTTTGAGGTTATATTTTGCAAATCGGCTTCCTTATGTTTATCCAAAAATCACGAGTATTTTAAAAAAAATTATCTGATTCCGTTAATAATTGAGGGCTCTAGACAATTTTGAACGAAAAATCAGATTCCTGGCCCACAGTGCAAAGAATAAATAGATAAGCGGGCGTAAAGACCATTATACTGGAAATAAGTACGCGCATTTTTCATAATATAACTATCCTGAAAAGTACAGAAATTCTAACGAAAATTTCGTATCTTGATTGATTGCCACACAGAATGATCTACAAATTTACAAAAATTTGTTGAATTTTGTTACAATTTACCATTTACAAAAAACCAATTTTATATGCAAAAATTGCCAACTGCCAACAAAACAATTTTATGTCGGTAACATTTTCGCATACTGAAAATTCCCTGGACACAACATATAACAAATGAAGATCTCCTCGGGAGAATGCGTAGGCATTAGTTCGTACCTTGAAAAAAGCAAACTAGAATACCTGGGCCATATCATGAGGCATGAGAAATATCAACTGTTGGAGCTCATACTCCACAGCACAAGGAGATGCAGGTAGACGACGTCACTCTTGGAAGAATTTAAGTGACTGGTTCGGACTGAGTTCAACTGAATTCTTCCGCATAGCCGCAAACAACGTAAGAATCACCATAATAATCGCCATTGTCCGGAACGCAGGCACATTGAGAAGAAGAAAAACTCGTACACCTTTAAACCCGCTCAAGTTATTCAAGCCATCTCTCTGAAGTCGCCAGTGTCCAATTATTACTGCAATATTTTAAAATTAATAAGCTCATATCGTATGTTAATAAAACCCGTCCTCGTAGCTACTAACATTATTACGAGATATGAGATATACGATGAAAAGTAGTAATCAAACATAATAAATCCGATCCCTGAGGGATCAATTTCGACATAAAATGCGTGATTATAGCTCCAAGCTTTTCGACCCCGATAATCCTTATCTTTTCACCCTTTGACATGAATTTTTAAAGCGAAAAATTCATCGGAAACCTCTCTAACGATCCATAGGAAAACTTACTGATGACCTTTAATATTATGCACGTCAGGGAATATCACGTAATACACATGAACCGACAACTTCATAGGCCTTTTTGTTTTATTTTGTTTTAGTAGGGTCGTTTGAGCATTAAAAGTCATAAAAAATGGCAAATTTCGTTTTAATACGCTTCACGATTGTCGTATTTACAACTCATAACACACAGTAATAGCCGGAAAGATTTAAGAAGTATACACGCAAAAGTGCCAGTAGCCGACTAACCTTGGCGCCATCTGGTGTAAAATCTTCAAAAACTTTTAATTCAAGGGCAAAACCTAAGGAATAAAGTACGTTTGTTATTATACGCGAATAAATAGTAAACTAATACCACTATTGAATGTTTAGCGATAACTTTAAAAAATAATTCTGGTAAGATTGATATCAATGGGAACACTGCTGACTTCAATACCAGGTGTACAAGTATGAAATGCGGATTTCAGACAACAAATAGTGCACCAATGCAGTTTGTGCTATAAAGATTTGATACTGCGCCATTTTGTTGTGTCATCAACGAGTGTCAGACGCGCACGAGTGATAAATTGGAAAAGTGTGTGCATAGTTTTGTGTTGTTGTGTTCAATATGTCAAAATTTATACCGAACAAAGAGCATTCACGGACAGCATTAATTTTTTGTTTTCATTTGAAGAAAACTGCTGTTGAATCATACGGATTACTTTGAGAAGCTTATGGTGAACGTG
>CM032446.1:2164263-2211271 GCA_019049505.1 Pachyrhynchus sulphureomaculatus | reverse complement strand
TTCCCATGAAAATATTTGTAAAATAGGCTCAAGTCGCCAACCGTCCTTCGACGATCCAAGAAATCAGGTTGCTTGTCAGTTCTGGATTTCGAGTCGGGCGAATAGCTCTCTCCTGAATAGAATCCAACAAATACAGTGTGTGTTTGGGAGCGCTCAATTTGCTATGCATCCAACATGTTCACTCAAATTGAGTGAGGATGCTAGAGAAATGGAATACCTCGATATAACTATGTCGGTCTCAGCAACTTTTTTAGAAAAAACTGCAGACTGGGTTCTCGCAGCGTTAAATTCCACTTGGGTACTGTGACCCCAAGATAGAATTTCTTCCAGGTTTTTGTTAAGTTGAACGACTTCCTGCTGTCTGTGGATATTTGCATGAGTAGCCGACGTTCGAGCGTTCAAACTGAATGAAAAAATAAGCGTACTGCCATCTGCACAATTTAACAAGGACCAGAAGAAATTCAGTCTTCGGGTGATAACATCTTAAGTAGAATTTGACGCTAAAACAACCCAGACTAAATTTTTTTTCTAAAAAAATTAATGTTACAGAATCCGATATAGTTTTGTCGAGAGACTAAATTCCATTAACGTCGTCCCTAGGTGTGAACTTGGGATTAAATATACCTTGACATGATTGATCATGTTGTATAGATAGCAAAAAAGCTTTCAAAAGTTAGGAATATTATGACGAGAATTTTTTCATATTAAGAATTTCATTCCTCTCAAGTAAATTTCTTATACCAGGTGTACAAGTATGAAATGCGGAGTTTTTTTCTAAAAAAACATGTTAAATTCGGAAGAATGATAAAAAGTGCTTTATTCAAAGTATGCTCCATTGCTTATTATACATTTTTCCCATCTTCGGGCAATTTGTGAATACCACGCCAGTAAAAATCTTCTCCTTTTGCTGCGAACCATTCATCGAGCCATTTTTTCACATCTTCGTACGAACTAAAGCGCTGCTCAGCAAGTGCGTAATCCATCGATGCAAACAAGTGGTAATCGGAAGGAGCCAAATCTGGTGAGTAAGCCGCGTGGGGTAGAACTTCCCAGCTGAGTGCTTCCAACGTGTCGCGAACTGGTTTTGCCGTATGTGATGGAACATTGTAATGAAGAAAAATGACTTTGTGTTGCCTCGTTCGGTATTCTGGCCTTTTTTTCAAGTGGCGAACCCACAGTGTGTCGACTAGTACAAGTTAGCTGGACAAAATTATTTTTTCACTTATTTCAATTGTTTATGTATATTCTAGGCATATTAAGTTATTTTAAGAAAAAATTCATCGCGTTGGTTTTTTTTATGGGCGTGGCTAATTTTTTCCCCTAAATTAGTCAGCTACGCATACATATTTAACGATAACTCGGGAACAACTTGTCAGATTTTTATAAATAAATAAAAAAAAATTTCGTGTAAAATTCATTATTTTTTTCGCTAAAAAAGCGCAATAACAAAAGAAAAACAAAATATTATACATTTTTCTGACAGCTGCGTATCTGGAAAATAAAATAAGGTATTAATCATGAAAATCGGTTAATAAATGTGGGTTTTATTCACAATTTACCGCAGGTACTCAATATCGATAAAATTTGTGTAATACAGCCACCCTTGCATATCGCGGTAGGATTGCATCAGCTTAGCAGGTATATAACGGAACTAAAGGGCAAGGGTATTTTGTATGGTTATTAGAATTAAAAATTATAATACAGTGTCTTTCATTTAGCTGCATTTCGCTTACCTGTATTTTTTGTCCAGCTGCACAAAACATTGTATAACAAAAACAAAATATTCTGCGTATGTGCACGAATTTTTCTACAAACTTGAATGTGCAACTAAATGAAAGACACTTATTATTTTTAATAATAACCAGATGAAAAATCATTTATTGCATTTGTCAATTAAAAATAAAACAATTAATCCATATTACTTAGTTTTATTGGCACAAGAAGGATAAACTCAAATAATACCTGCCTTTCAGGTAGGTAACTCGTGCATTATACATACATAAGTAGTTGGTATTTTAAAATGTTTTTGATTTTTTTAAGGTACATATTTCTTGCTGTTCGGTTAAAAAAAAAATTGTTTTTGAAAATTCCAGTCAAAAATTGTTTTCGTTTAATTTTAAAATAAATGTTATAAATGCTCTGTAATAAATTTAGCATAATGACACTGACTGTAATTATATGTAAAATAAAAATACTCATTTATTGATAAAGAAAAATTTACAAGTCAAGGTTTACATGCTTAGTACAAGCACTACATAACTAAAAATAGTAGCTGAACCTAATAATCATCATCAGAGTCTTCTGATGAGTCGTTTACTGTATAATCGTTATCATTTTGTAGCATTGTGCGACAATATGATGACGATTCCAATCTTGACTCTTCTATGCTAGAGCTTACAATTTACTTTAATACATCTGTACATATTTTTTCCGGCTTTTTTTTGGGAATCTCTCGAAGGCTATTGATCAAAGGATCAGATGTTATAATTAACATGCACAGTAAGTCTCTATTCGCGGCAACACGCGAGCACTTGCGGGTGTTGTACTCCCTAAATCTGCGGCAATCTTTGTTCCGTACTTCTTGAGCCTCTTCGGAAAGCTGCCCAATTGGAAGCAATGCCGCTTTGATGACTTCTGTGCTGTGAATTAATATTTTATGCACAGTAGCAGGCATACAGTACCACGAATAGAGACTAAGATAATGTTTTCTGGTTTCAAGACAAAATTTTTTGAATTCAACTAAGTTTATCTCGAATCCAGAAGACAATGTTCTCAAAATAACATCAAACTTTTTTATAATTGTAACATCCAACCCTGTGATCTGAGCACTCATCTCAGCATTTTAAAAAAGCGACGGGCTGTATTTCCATCATTTGAAGAACCAAATCCTGGCTTTGGTTTATCTACAATGAGTCCCATCTCGTTCTTAAATTTCAATTTGATTTCCTCGGAACGAACCTTGATATCTGCTTTGTCTTCGTTGCTTCTAGCCTGCCATTTCTTAATATTCAACTTGTAAACTGATATTTAAAAGACATTCGAAGCAACGAATCCAAGCATGAAGTTTAGATAAACTAAAGCCAAAATGTTCTTGATTGCTGTTAAACATCGCGGGGTCATCGTTCATCGTCTTGGGGGTGGCGCCACAGATGAAACACTTTTGAATTGAACTAGTTTCCGTTAAGGCGTTACACACCTTTCCGTCTGTCATTGTCAGCAAAAGTTCGTGTTTTACAGAGATTTGAGAATCACCAAAGTTGATAAGTGTTGGAAGAAGAGCATTAACTTCTTCCCACAATCTGTTTGTCTCCACTAACGTGAAGTCGTTCGTTTCTTTGGCAAATATAAATTTGATTGGGCGACAATAAAAAGTTGATGAAGGCCGAGGATTTTGCCAAATAATTTTGGACCCATCATATAACTTAAGAGGAACTAAAGAAAATGCGAAAAGAAACTCGTCCGTATATTCAGTGTTCTCAAATCTCTGTTTGTATGTGCTGTGCCCAGAACTTCCAGCACATCCCCATTTACTAACAAGTGTAAACGATGAACTTGTTGGGAGCACACTGCTGATAACTTCATTCTGTGCTAATACTAGACGTTCCACTGTTTTATTTAATAAGGCTTGCAAATTTATTTCAGCACGAGTTTCTGTTATAGCAATGTGCTCCTCTGCAGGGTAACAAGCCTGTTTGGACTTTTTTAAACTAAAATATGACGGAAACACATTATGCCCCGCCTTCATGGACCACTTCCTAGTTTGTTTGTAAGAATGCGTTATTGACTTAGAATCTATATAGTAAGCTAAGGCTTCGTCACTACTTAATTGCCTAGGATTAACGGAACTGGTATTTTTAGACTTAATAATATTATCTAGGCTCTCACAAATGTCTCTAATCACATTGGCAATTTTCCTTTGCCCTGCTGAACGCACAGCAATTTCGGCAGCAGTCACCAATTCACTGACACTTCGGGATTCTACGAGATCCACGACGCGACGTTTCTTCGTCTTAAACGACGATTCCTCGAAATCTTTGCGAGGTCTTGCTGCAGGAGTCACATTCTCACTTGATGTTGAAGGTTGTGGCGCAAAAAAACTCGCAGTAAACTGTATGTCTGCTTCATCCAACCAATTCTTATTTTTAATTAAAAAACGCTCCTTCGACTTTCCTGAAGCCAACCATTTGGCACCAAACTTATTAGACAAGTTGGATATCTTCAACTTTATTTCTTTTTGGCTGCTTTCAGTAATGTCACCAAAGTGAAATTTTGAAGAAAGAAAGTCATATACACGCGAGTTTTTTTCATTCTTCGTGTGTTTCAACCACTCCTCAAAAAATGCTACCCTTGAAATAGAGTAAACGTGTTCTGGAAAAAAAAAAAAAAAAAAACATGTTGTACTGAAGTGTACTAAACAATATGTGTAATTTTACGAAGAATAAAGTTATTTCTGTGTAATATCTAAAAACTAGCCCGGATAAAGGTGAATGTCTGTATATTCTGAACTTTCAAAGTTTTTTTTTTTAAAAAAACACGCTAAAATATATAGGCTATTTAAAAAAAAATACTAAAAATTCAAATTAATAGATTCTGATTAAAAAAATACACTAAAAAATAGTACTTACCCTCAGTATTAATATTCATCACAAAAACTTTCACAATATTACAATATGTCACTATAAGATGTACACGAAAGTGTCGCTAAATTGCAACTGATTGATTGAAAGAGCTGCATTAAACTCAGTATCTGACTTCTGACGCTTATGACTCGCCACTTGCAAATTTGATAAACAACCTTTTCTCGGAATTCGAGGTTTGGTGGTGTTGTTTACGTTTTGCAAATAAGATTTCCTGGAAATCATAACATGAATTTTGTCCACCTAGCATGTTCTACGCGACACACTGTGGAACGGTTCAAATCGGTCAATTGTTATTGGTAACGTTTAGTATCAACCGTTTCCCCAGGTTTTAACAGCTCATAATAGACCACGCTCCTCTAGTCCCACCAAACACAGAGCATCGTCTTTCTGCCAAAGCGATTCGGTCTTGCGGTCGAAGCTTCTCGAAGTAATCGGTATGATTCAACAGCAGTTTTCTTCAAATGAAAACAAAAAATTAATGCTATCCGCGAATGCTCTTTGTTCGGTATAAATTTCGACATATTGAACACAACAACATAGCACTATGCAAACACTTTTCCAATTTATCACTCGTGCGCGTCTGACACTTGTTGATGGCGCAACAAAATGGCGCAGTGTCAAATCTTTATAGCACAAACTGCATTGGTGCACCATCTGTTGTCTGAAATCCGCATTTCATACTTGTACACCTGGTAACTTAACCGAAACTTACTTACCTCTGATAAAATAGTAAATTGTTTTTATTTTTCTTGCTAAACAGCTCAGTCGTCAGAGGCAAAATTTGACGCAAGACTCTCATTAAATATTAACGCGTTTCATTTCGGCATACAGGGAGTTTTTTGGACATAGAATACGATAAAAACAGTTTGCTACTCTAAAGTGTACGCTAAGCATAAAAAATCGAAAATAAAATGAAAAATTCGTTTTTTCGCAAATATCTCGAAAAATAAAAAAAATACCGAAAAACAAATAGCACCAGGAGGTAGCGGGTAGACACTCTTTTACGGTCCCGATGGAATACAGGTCTACTTTAGGGACGCGACCCTACCTTACGTGAAGCCATAATTTGTCCCATCTCCAGTATGAATGGGAACACCATAATGGTTTTCCCATTCACTCATACTTATTAATTGACCGCCTTGTTGTATATCGTTTGTCTTCATCCCTTTGCCTGCCTTCCCGATTTCTGTATACCAAGATCCTCCTATCATGCCTTCAATCTAAATACATTTCTGTTTCCAATACTGGTTGTTTATTTCTTTGATTCTTCTTCTTAGCTCTTTATTTTTTTCTTTGTATTCCTTTCCACCGTTTTATTACTTATCCTGTAGCGTGTTAAAAAAATTGCCTCTCGTTTGGGCGCAAATTTGTGGCGTGTTAAAAAATTGGCGTTTGGGCGAAATTTTGTACCCTCTTCGTATCGCCCGCACGTTGAGGCGCAATTTTGGAACGTCTTAACTTCTTTGCTTTTAATATATATATATATATATATATATATATATATATATATATATATATATATATATATATATATACATATATGTACATATATATATATATATATATATATATATATATATATATATATATACATATATGTACATATATATATATATATATATATATATATATATATATATATATATATATATATATATACATATATGTACATATATATATATATATATATATATATATATATATATATATATATATATATATATATACGAGTATAATATTTATTTGTCCCTTACATATATCTTAATTTCTGAGAATGGATTGAGTGGATATTAATAGTGAAAGAACTAAAGAAATTAGACATAAACTAGCTCAGTTTTTTTTTTGGTAGAGAAATATGGATAAGAGATAATTTTTGTACGTCTTTTGAAAATAGTCTCTACAGTTGTTTAAAATTTTGGTTGTACAGATTTTGGGCACTATTCATTTTAAAATAAAAGGAATCTAACTTCAGCTCAAAAAATGAAAAAATACTGAAGAGTTATGTAGTTGTTAAAAAAATTTAATATGGTACAACCGTTGTGTCCTGAAAGATATAGTAAAATGGGTGATTCAGTGAAACGCTAGATTTAAATAAAGAAAAAGGTTTTTAATGACAAAATTAAAAGTTCTAATTTAAAATTACTACTACTAAATAAAATCCCTTAGTCTAGGCGATGGTACTATTATCTAGAGTCTTTAAATCAGGATTCTAATTAAGGCTTAGCTAAACACGATGTTAAAAGTTCGTGGGATTAACTTCACGAGTTACACGTGCTGAACAGATGATGTAAACGCACTTGTCAGCAGGAAGCGAGATCTATGGATTGATATACTGATGACTTACGGTTTTTCTATGAGTTTTTTGGCCTGTCCTGGTGAGATGTTCATAACACTGATGTCTCCACCTTGGTTACCGCAGTTCCCTTTGGGCTGCTAAGCATTTCTTGACCCCTAAAGATCTGGGAATAAGCAGGATATTTCAAGGAAAAGGCCTTGAACTTGAAAACTAAAACCGTTTCTGCACTACTACATCTATAATATACATAAAATGCAACATCTCTCTGTCTGTCTGTCTGTCTGTCCGTTAGTGCGCTTATCACTGGAGAACCACTTATCCGATTCACGTACTTTTTTTTTTAAAACATGCATATGTTCTCTGGCCAGATTATAAACTATATTTTATTACGATAGGTATCATAAGGAATGAGCAGTGACGATAATAGTGAATGAAGTCGGAAAAAAGTTTGTTGCTAGCGCGTTCTCTTGCTATACACAGCCTAAACCATTAAATAGGGAACAATATTATGTAGCAGAGAATATCTATATTCTATAATATATATAAAATGCAATGTCTCTCTGTCTGTCTGTCTGCCCATTAGTGCATTCACGCGAGAACCACTTATCCGATTTACGTACTTTTTTTTAATTCATACATTTGTTCTCTGGCCAGGTTATTTATAATATATATAAAAATGCAACGTCTCTCTGTCTGTTTGCCTGTCTGTCTGTTTGTTCGTTAGTGCGCTTATTACTGGAGAACCACTTATCCGATTTACGTGCGTTTTTTTAAAACATACATATGTTCTCTGGCCAGGTTATCTATCTATAATATATATAAAATGCAACGTCTCTCTGTCTGTCTGTCTGTCCGTTAGTGCATTACGTGCTTTTTTTTAAAAAACATACATATGTTTCTCTGCACAGGTTATAGGATATATTTTATTGCGTTAGATAACATAAAGAATAAGCAGTGACGATAATAGTGAATCAAGTCGGAAAAAAGGTTACCGTTAGCGCGTTCTCTTGCAATACACTGCCTAAACCGTTAAATATGGAACAAGATCATGTTGCGAAGAATACAATATATATAAAATGCAACGTCTCTCTGTCTGTGTCTGTCCGTTGGTGCGCTTATCACTTGAGAACCACTTATCCGATTTACGTGTTTTTATAAATTTATACATATGTTCTATATAATTCGCTATAAGCCTAGATAATGGGAGATAACGTGAGATAATGGGGGATATGGAGAAATAAAGGAAGATAAGCAGAGATAACTCTAGATAATGGGAGTTACGGTGAGATAATGGGAGATAAGGAGCAATAATGGGAGATAAGGAGAAATATTGCGAGATAAGTCTAGATAATGGGAGATAAGGTGAGATAATGTGAGATAAGGGGAAATAATGGGAGATAAGGAGAAATAATGGGAGATAAGGGGAAATAATGGCAGATATTTTATTAAGTTAGGTAACATAAGAAATAAGTAGTGACGATAGTAGTGAATCAAGTCCATGCGAGCGGAGCCGTGGGCACTGCTAGTCACTAATAAATGAGTGATAACGTGATAAAAAAAAGCCTACTGGGTGGCTTAATAAAGCCCTCTCTGGCCACGTGATCAAAAGGAGGGCTCACTGCGGCTCTATGATGGAAAAAGCCCTTTACTACATCTCGGCTGGAAAAAAGCCGTTACTGCATCTCGGCTGGAAAAAAGCCGTGAACAATCTCATCCGCACACTTAAATATTTTTCTCCCTTCCTTAAGGTAACGTCCTTAAAATGGCTTCCTTCCCGGATACAAATCTATAGCCAATCAGACAAATCGATGCAAATTAAAGAGTCCAGTAGTCAACCCGCAATGCACACTGTAAAATTTAAATTAAACTGCTCAAAAATTTAAAACACTGTTTTAAGCTACACTGCTCAAAAGTTGAAATCACTGCAATAAATATAAAAATGGAGAAAAAATATAAATTATAGGGAGAAAAACAGTGTCGTAACATGATCTTAAAATCTAGGAAAAAATGAATGTTACAATCCCTCGCACATTCCAGGTAGCTAATCTCAGGGTCCGTTTCTTTGCCAAATGTCGTCTTAAGCTTTTATCCGTCCGATTCAGAGGCTTGTCGAAAGTCTTTTTAACGGTGCTGTTTTTTTACAAGTGAAGAGTTGCTGACCCCTACGCCTTAACCCTCAACCTGGAGGGCCAGTATTTTCTTTTAGGGTATGTTCTCTTAGCCGAAAAGATCCGGTTTTTAGGCGCCGGATACTCACCTTTATTTTCCTTTCTCTTGAGAAATTCAAATTCGCTACATATTTTAGTATCGCATGTTTGCAAAGAAAGTACTGAATAAATCTCTACCAATTTTTTTGAACAGCATCCATTAGTCTTAGTCGTTAGAATATAGTAAAGTTGCTATTTAAGCACTAAGTACAATTCTAAATTATAAACTACACTCCCCACAAAAAAAAACCCTTTTAATAATCTTTTCCATCTTGTCGTGATTATTTTAAAATTCATGCAACGCTTCTTACCCGTCGTTGAGGCACTAAAGCCGCAGCAAAGTCATAATTTATTTTATTCCACTTGTCAGTATTTTTCGGATTTATGATCGTTCATGTCAGTATTAAGGTAACGGTAACTACTTTCTAGAAATAAAATTTAATGTAGCGTTTATTTCTTATTTGCAGCTTCCTTATTTGTTCTTGTGGCGAAAACTTTTAAAATAAAAATAGGAATCATGTATTTTTTATATTTTTAACGACCGTAAAATATACACAGGACAAATATATAGTGGCCTATTGGACCAAGAACGTCAGTAGGTTTTACGGTAAGAGTACAGCTGGAAGTGCAAGAATTACATGTCGTCTGTTAATCGCCACGGTAGGACATGCCATGTCTCGCTCCATTTCAGGACTTATCAGCTGGCTTAGGTCGTAGGTGAAGAGGCAATCGCAACATAATCACAACAGCAACAAGAATTTAAGCAGCCTATAAATAAAGATATATATATATATATATATATATATATATATATATATATATATATATATATACATATATATGTATATGTATATATATATATATATATATATATATATATATATATATATATATATATATATATATATATATATATATATATAGTAGAACCCCGATTAACGGAGTCGCGATTATCCGCGCTCCGGATTAACCGAGCCAATCTAAGAACCTGATTATCCGAGGTACGCGTCTATGCTGCGTATTAACCGAGCTTCCAAAACATGTATGTACATATTTCCATTTAAAATCGTCGGGGCCTTCGGGGAATCTCCCTGGCCTGTGTGAGGGGTTCCCCTATTTATGTTTTTGGACTCTTTCAGCATGTAAATTTGCGTGAATGCAGTGCGTTATAGCGTTTACTACGGAGAGGTACGAGTATACTCACATAATTTATTTGGTTGGAGTTCTGGTAGTTAAGTGTAACTAATACGAACTGCTTTGTTTGAATTTTTGTTTGTCGTATTATAATGGACAAAACAAGCGTAAAAGTATCGTCGTTCCTATTGAAGAAAAATTAAAAGCCATCAGAAAAGTTGAAGCAGGAGAGACAATTAAAGTTGTTGCACGAGATTAGGGAGTAGGTGAGGTAACAGTTGGAGATTGGAAAAGAAACCGCACAAAAATAGAAGAGTGGTGTATAACCGGCGACTATGAAACGGTTAACGAAGCTTTATTCATGTGGTTTAACCAACAGAGATCAAAAGGTGTGCCTCTGTCAGGTCCAATTTTACAACAGAAAGCAATAATGATTAGTAGGCAATTCCCAGAGATAGATCAGTTTACCGCCAGTTCTGGATGGCTTGACCGTTGGAAAAAACGGTACGGTGTACGACAACTGACTGTATGTGGTGAAAAACTTTTTGCTGATGTGTCATCAATTGAGAAGATTAAGCAGAACTTTAAAAAGCAAATCGAAGATTGTGGATACACATGTGATCAAATTACAACTGTGACGAAACTGGTCTGAATTATAAAATGCTTCCATCAAAAACATTGGCATCTCGACAGGAAAAATCAGCTCCTGGGCACAAACGAAGTAAGGAAAGATTAACTATAATGGTATGTTTCAATGCATCTAGCAAGCGCAAAATCCCACTGATGATGATTGGCAAGTCTGCACGCCCAAGAGCTTTAAAAGACATCTCACCTAAAGCCCTACAAGTCTATTACAAAAGTCAGAAGAGCGCATGAATGGATGCGACCTTATTTACTAACTTGTTTGAAGAAGAGTTCGTGCCATCTGTGACTAAATTTTTGAACAGAAACCGTCTTCCTATTAAAGCAAATTTGTTAATGGATAATACCCCCCTCTCGCTCTGGAGAAGGACTTCATGTGGGCGAAATTGTTGTAAAAATTTTTCCTCCAAATGTAACCAGCATAATGCAATCAATGGATCAAGGCATCCTCGAAAACATTAAAAAAAATTATAGGCGTTTATATCTTGAACATCTGTTAGAATACACAGAAATACTGGGTAAGTCAAGCTTGGGATTCTGTGCGTACTACCACTACTCAAAAATCTTGGTCAAAAAACTTATTGATTTTGAGGACTATAATGACCGTGAAGATGATACTCCATTAAATAAATTAGCTTTGAAATTGAGAAGCCATGGAGAAATGTCCTGTTCAAATTTTAACAGCGAGATAGAAGAAAAAGAAGAAAGTTTATTTGAATTAATGCAAAAATTAAAAGGTTGCGAAAATGTGACGAGAGAAGATGTTGTTGAATGGATTACAGCAGAAGATTTTTAAGAAGAAGTGGGTATTGAAGAAATAACGAATGCCTTTTAGGAAACCGAAAAATCAGATGACGATGACGAAGCGGCGGTGGATGAACAGTCTCCCACTAAGATCTCTCATCAAGAAGGCTTTGCTTCTTTGGAAAAAGCTTTGAGGTATATGGAACAACAACCAGAGGCAACCCCAGCGGATTTGCTTCTTCTTAATAGATGGAGAAACATTGTAGCGAGAAAAAGAAGATGCAATATGAAACAGAAGCGCACAGATACCTATTTCACTGTTTTATAATGTATGTACCTATTTATATGTTAAAAACGTTAATACATCGGTTTAAAGTATTGGTGTTTATTTTTTGAATAAATAAAAAACAAATCCGGATTATACGAGTTTTCAGTTATCCGAGGAGGGTGCCCCCCACGTTACCTCGGATAACCGTAGTTCTACTGTCTATATATATATATATATATATATATATATATATATATATATATATATATATATATATATATATATTGTAACCTTCTTAAATTGTCCTCTGTTTGAGGCATCTTTTTTTTTTTTTTTTTTGTACCCTGTGAGAAGTTGTTTGTCCCACGCTTGAGCGCAATTTTGCACCGTTTGAATATTGGATGCCCCACGCTTGAGCACAATTTTCTTGCAGCCCCGCTTTAATTTCTGATAATGAATCGAGTGAATCCTGATTTTAAAAGAACTAAAGAAATTAAAACACACACTAGCTCAGTTTTCTTTGGTAGAGAGATATGGGTAAGAGATAATTTTTGTACGTCTTTTTTGGAATTATATTCTATTTTTAAGGAAATCTCAGCTGTACGACTTTTTGGGCACCATTCATTTTAAGATAGAAAGGATCTAACTTCAGCTAAAAAAACCGGTCAAGTGCAAGTTGAACTTGCACAATTAGTGTTCCGTACGTTGATTGCTTTTAAAATTAAAATTTTTGTTACGGTGGTATAAAATGATCAGTGACTTCACTAAACACACCCCAAATGAGTTTTTAACAAAGTTTGTTTCCAATCTTTACTGAAAACTGGTGACCTTGAAATTTTGTTTTTTTTTATATACCAAATAAGTTATTAAAGGTAATGCACTCGTGATAATTTTCGTTCAATCTATACCCCGTGGAGAATATTCCAGAATTTTTTCAAAATTTTTTGATCAGTACTTTTCGAGATATGGTAGGGGACAGCGATTTTTTAAAAGTAATACGAAGAAAAGTGTGCGCAAGTATTACATTATATATATATTTTTTGCTCGTGTTTTCACAAGCTTTCATTTGACACCACACTCGATGACCTAGTAAAAAAAATTTTTTTTCACTTCCGATTTCACCCCTCGAAACGAACCCCTTAATTCAAAATTTATGTTACGGTGGTATAAAATGATCAGTGACTTCACAAAACACACCCCAAATGAGTTTTCAACAAAGTTTGTTTCCAATCTTTACTGAAATCTGATGACCTTGAAATTTTTGTTTTTTTTTATATACCAAATAAGTTATTAAAGGTAATGCACTCGTGATAATTTTCGTTCAATCTACACCCCGTGGAGAATATTCCAGAATTTTTTCGAAATTTTTTGTTAAGTACTTTTCGAGATAAGGCCCGGGACAGCGATTTTTCGCGAATTTTTAAAAATAATACAAAGAAAAGTGCGCGCAAGCATAATATTATATATATATTTTTTACTCGTGTTTTCACAAGCTTTCATTTGACACCACACTCGATGACCTAGTAAAAAAATTTTTTTTTTCACTTCCGACTTCACCCCCCAAAACTAACCCCTTAAGTCAAAATTTAATTCTCAAAACTACATGGCCCTGATGAGGCCATCAATTCCTATATTATTACCAAATTTCACCTTTCTATGTCAAATAGTTTCGGAGAAAATCGGGTGTGACAGACAGACAGACAGACAGACAGACAGACAGACAGACAGACAGACAGACAGACAGACAGACAGACAGACAGACAGACAGACAGACACCGAAGTGATCTTATAAGTGTTCCGTACGGAACACTAAAAATGAAAAAATACTGAAAGGGTGTACTGTTGGTAAATAAAAAATCAGTTTGGTACAGCCGTTCTTATCCTGAAAAGTAAGATAGGTATTCAGTGAGACACTAGCTTTAATCAACAAAAAGAAAATTTATTCAAGTTTTTAAAGATAAAAAGTTCTAACCTTTGCAGTTTTACAGGATTAAAAAAAAATTTTAGCCTAACTGATAGTTATGACATTTAAATTCTAAACTCTGACTACTCACGAAGACGAAAAATAGTGCTTTTCACTTCACTTTTTAGTCAGTTCATATTGCTGTCAAGGCACTACTCAGGGATAAGTCTATGGGAGGATGTTCTGGTAACTTACTGTTTTTATTTTCGGCCTCGATGGAACACGACCGATTTCACACGTTTCTCGTAAACACTTAGAGAGCCCACTACGGCTTTTCGTTATAAGACTTGTGCATTATTTAGCTCTCATGATTGTTGTAATGGGCCTTTACTGCAGCTCACTCGAAAGAAGCTCTTTGGCGGCTTCGATGAAAATTCGCCTGGCTGCGGCTTGATGGTACTCCCACCACAGTAGTTCCTCGGACCCTTAAATAAGTCCTCGCCTTCTCTCGGTCATCTCGCGACGCCGGAACCAAAAATCCGGATACACATTTTCAACCAATCGGCGTGCCGATAGATTTGGTCAGAAACCCGCACAGCACACTAATACACCGAACGGCTTGGAATCTCTTATTAATATACCGTTCGATACAAAAATGAAAATAAGTACAATTTGAAGTGAAAAATCAGTAACATTACATGGTCTTAAAATCTAGGAAAAAATGAATGTTACAATATATATATATATATATATATATATATATATATATATATATATATATATATATATATATGACAAAATAGATTCTTATACTGCACTCTGTCGGTGATTTATCTAAAGTCTTTCCAAACGAAGCAGCCAGCACGGCTGACACTTAATTTCAGAAGCGCACCTTCTCGAACTTATATAGTGTTGGTGAAGCAACTAAAGGCGAGTCAAAAGATCGACACTTCAGAAGTTTCCAAAAGGTTCTTTGTATTTGCCGGACCATCCCAAGATGGTTGCTTCACCAACGCCAGCTCTGCCTTCGAGCGCAAAGCTCGAGAAGTTGCGCTTCTGCAATTAAGTGTCAGCCGTGCTGGCCGCTTTGTTGGGAAAGACTTTAAATACGTCACCGACAGAGTGCAGTTTTGTCAAGCTAACTTCGAGCGGCAGCAGCAGCAAGATCACAGTATCGAGTAGTAGCAGCAACGGGAGCACTTGAAAATGCCTAATGAGATTTTGACGAAACGTCGTGCAAATTCATTGTTAGACGAACGGATTGAAAACAGGAATTTTAATGTATTACATTCCACCATCCGTGAAAACCTCTATAGTAACATAACCTCATTGCATGTATGTATTAAAGCTACTGAAAATCTAAAAATTTGAGGTTAAAATTCCACCCTGAAAACTTAATCAATTTTAAAATTCTTTTAGCCTCGTATTCCAGAGGCCAGACGGAAACTTTTGAGCACTACCCGTCCCTGGGTCGTTTTTTTTTACTCTACATATATATATATATATATATATATATATATATATATATATATATATATATATATATATATATATATATATATATATACATACACACAAATACTTAAATATTTTAAACAACCTGCTATTATTAAAACCGAAACTCCATATTAAACAAAAATCAAATGAAATGGTATGTTTTTTTAAGGTTAAATGATCTCCTTTTCATCAAAATGCTAAGAAAGTACCGAAACATAATTGTGTTTAAATCCTAAAATATTTAATAGATAGAGTCACTAACCAGACGTATATACATATATGCTGTATGGCTTTAAACTATTAGCAACGTCTAGGTTATCGCGTAGACTATTGCACAGTGTACGATATGCACATGAATATGTTGCTTTGGTCGCTCGTGAAAAATTACTATGTTTGAACCTGAAGGATTCTATGTGGGGATTTCTGAGCTCGTCATAGTTATATTAGGGTAGTATGTACCACTAAGTTCAAGTCAAGCAATTTATTTAGCGTTAACTCTTGAGAATAACTATATCTTGGCCTAATCGTATTTTTTTATCGGCCTAGTAATTTTATATTTTGTAGGTTATGTAGAACAATTGGTTGAAATGACAAAGATTAACTTCTAAATTCATACTACTCAGTATATATCACCACTACACCAAACCCTTTATTTTTGCACTCGACGCGCGTTTCGCTAACCATGTTTGCTTCATCAGGAGCGATGATATACTAAGCATAACCCTTGAATTACTCAAGCGGAACTAATGACATAGGCAAGGCCGTTAGTTCCGGTCAAGTAACCAGTAGAGGGGACTATAAGGAATAGGCCCTCTGTCTTTATTTAAACTACTTTTACATTTTATGATTTCCATACTTTCGTATACGTTCAACAATCTCCTATCAGATACATTTTTTATTAATCTTAGATTATCTAATGTTACAGTATGATCAGCTTCAAGGGCATGTTAGGCAATGCTAGACTTTTCTGTTCTATTGTATTTTAAGTGTGCTAAATGTTCTTTAAATCGTGTTTTAATTGACCTTCTAGTTTGCCCAACATAATTTTGTCACAATCATTACAACTAATTTCATAAATTCCACTTTTCTAACAATTAGGAATCTTATCTTTGGGATTTCCTAAGATATTCCTCAGATTGTCTGATGACTTATATACTAAGGTGAGTCCTACCTTATTAAATACCTTATTGAGTCCCTTACTCTATTTCGGATTATATGGTATGGAGGAATACTTGCTGTTATTTTCTTCGCGTGTAAAAAAGGTGGAATTCTGAATATTAAACCTAAACTTATGTCTATTTATTAGCTTATTTACTAAGTCATCGTCATAACCATTCACTCTAGTTATATTTCTAATACGATTCCTTTCTTTATTAAAGTTTACTCTATTCAGAGGGAAAGTGACCAAACGATGAACTAAAAAATGTAATGAGGCTAATTTATGTTGTTTGCAATGAAATGAATCATTAGGAATATATCTATCTGTTACTGTGTCCTTCCTATAGATGTCAAATTCTGATCTATTATTATTTTTAATAATTAAAATATCTAGAAAAGTCAATTGTCCTTTGTTCTCAACTTCGTAAGTGAATTTAATGGAATCATCATACCGGCTATTTAATTTAGAAACAAAATCATCAATATTTGCTTTCTTTGTATCAAAAATCGCGAAAATATCATCCACATACCTATACCATAAACTTGGGAAATATTCGAATTCTTGACTGGCTTCGATTTCAAACTTACTCATGAATAAATTGGCTATGAAAGGTGATAAGCAATTACCCATAGCTGTTCCTTCTTTCTGAACATAAAATTGATTGTTATAGATATTCTATATATGATTATATAGATATTGATGATTTTGTTTCTAAATTAAATAGCCGGTATGATTCCATTAAATTCACTTACGAAGTTGAGAACAACAGTTCTAAATTCATTATGTATATGTACATATATATATATATATATATATATATATATATATATATATATATATATATATATATATATATATATATATAAAGAAAACATTCATGGGAGGCTCCTTCTAGAGGAGAGACACGAATTGATAATCCAACGTTGAATTTCTCGAGGAAAAAAACGTTTGTTACAACTATAGGCTATACCCTGGTAAATATTGGAACCAGCCAGATGGTTTTCGGTAGACCGGTCTGCTGCAGCGCGAGATCAGTTTTCGATAAACAGCATCGAGCGAAAGGTGTTTTAACTATCGTTCGATGCACGATGTGTACCTGTTTTTTAAGGCGCTGTATCCGAAAATCGTAAATTTTTCTGTCATGATTGGGTTCAAAAGCTCTTCTAGGGCAAGCGAGCCGACGCCATTTTGCCGTACCGATTCCTTCCAAATACCTCTGGCCACATGCTCTCTTTACGGTTTTATTAATTTTACTGCTAACTCTACTGCTACTTTTGTTCTCCATAGTTTTTTAACACCAGTTTCCCTTCCGACTACGGTTTTCCCTGTCAAGAGGTTCTCTACACCTCAAACAAAACTCTATGAGCGGTGACAGGAGTTAATTTGTAAAAAAAAATGAAATTACTATTATGTAAATGCAATTTTTTTTTATTTTAATTGTATTTTTCAGGTTTTCGTTTATCCTGGACAGGACCTTGAAGCACCATACGAAAAGTACTACGTTACAAGACCTGTGATGGTTTATAAAGGGGAAAGAGGAGAATATTCTTTTAGTGTTAACTTCGCATCGAGCGATAGGAAACACGTATCAAAAGTTACCACGCCAATTTATGCGAATTTAAATAACGAAAGTTATCCGTTAAACGCTACTTTTACTGAAACTCCAGATAGATAATATTCTGTTGTCAATTTTGGTGTAAATATTTTTTAATTTTAGTAATAAAAAGGTGTTGTTATTATTACAGAGTTTCGTTGTCTAGTTTTATTACCGAAATAATACACCCCGAGAAACCATGGCTTGGTAATCAGATTGAATCATGTTAAATTTAATTCAATTCACTCTACAAATCATTCCATCTATGAAAGAAAAACTAAAATCCGTGCTTCTGTGTTTCTATAATCAAAAGTTTAGTCACTAAATCAAAATTATAAACACTCTATTAATAATACACGTAGAATACGTTACACTTGGTCACGGTTTGGTGAAACCTACGTAAAACACTTGACTTGAGCCTCTTCGAGCTCATCCATTATTCTAACCTCGTAGAGTAAAGATCCCTCGTGCAATCGTAGGCGAGACATTTGAGAGCTAATTCAAATTGACACATATTTATCCCAAGAATCACAATTTCTCATCAAATTTGAAGTGAAATTGTTCAATCAGTTAAAATAACCGTCAGTGTTTACCTTTTTCCTACAGAAATACTAGTCATATGCATTTTGAAAGTTTTATTTTCATCTTGTCTGTAGTACTCCTGACTTTATTAAATAATATTTACTTAAAACTAAAAGGAAAATGCTCATTACTTTAAGACAATAAATGCTTAAAATTGGAGTATCTTTCTGATATTTAGCTTTTAATCACAAGAGATATCAGCAGGAATCTTTGAATTTACAATACACAAGTTTAAATTCAACTCCATTTTGTAGATGTCAGGTAAAAAGGAAAGGTAAGAACATCTTGCAATATTGGGTCTACAGAAAACAGACATACCAGTAGATATCTGAAGGCTAATTTACACCTTCTCCTTCTCAATATGATATCCACTCATTGGAGACCTAGAGTTTTATCGATACGTGATTAAAATTCTATCTCATTAGAAAGAGATAAACAGTGCTTTAAAATTTAATAAATATTGCACTGACGATACTGAAAGTTCGTCTAACTTCTTTAAAAACCCGGCTCCCAGATAAACTAGTAATAATTCCATTTCTTCTTCTTCTTCTTCTTTCTTATGTGAGAGTCCACATAAGTAGGCTAATGCCTGTTTTTTCCTTTTAGGCCTCCTCCGAGGTGGATGTCCTGCACTCTTTCCACCGTTTCGGGGGTCTGCCTTGAGCTCTTCTGCCGACGGGTTTGTAAAGTTTTGTTTTCTTCACAAGGTTGTTGTCTTCTATTCTATTTACGTGTTTCCTTCTCTCTCTTGCCCACTTGGATACGTCTGGGATTTTATTTAATTCTAATTAATTAATTAAGTAATTAAATTTCAATTTCAAAAAGCATTTATTCATTTAAAATTTGTGCTATATACATGGACCTTACAATATTTTTTAAGTGGTATAAATACAATATGCTATAATAGAATATTCATTCATATGGTAACCTGTGTTGGCCGATGTTGTGCCGTGTGGTATACCCATGTATTGTTTTACTTTGTTCCTTGGATTTCAAATTTTTTGTTTTTCACGACGATATTAAATTGTTATATGCGAAATAAAGTTTTTTTGTTGTTTGTTATTTTTTATCTGTACTTAGTTATTTTTTGTTTTCGTTGAGGAAAATTAAATTCAAAAATTCAACTTGATTTTAGCAGGTATATGCGTATGCCGGTGGCGTTGCTATAATGTTTATATTATCATTTTCACTCGCTCATACATCCACTCATTTATCTCTCTCATTCTTGCTTGTTATTATATTTATAAATTTACATATTTACAATTTTACAATCTTTTTTAAAGATTAGGTTTATAATACATTTTACTTCTGACTAATTTTATTTTTATTTGTTTTTTTTTTACACTGCACTTTATGTGTTTTAATGTTATGAACTAAACCTAGTTGCTATTTACATATTGTAAGTCCAAAATACCACGGAAGCCTCGCGTAACCGATCAAGCGCCAGTGATAATCGACGGCCGGCACGCGACCGGCGATGGAGCGTCGCATTCCAATACAGAATTATAGATCGGCAATTTAAAATATAAAGGTTTATGTTTGGGTTGTGAGCCTCACGCGTTGTTATTATGTCGTGTGTCAGTATCAATGTGTCTTTGTCCGATGTTTCAGTTATATATTATCATATTTTTTGTATATTAGTTAAGTCATGTAAGTCATCTATTCTGGTATAACATCTCGCGGAGGCTACGGCTACTAATAAAGATCCACTAGTAGATAGTTTTTTTTTTTTTTATGGGTCTAGCACACGTGGTACAGGGAAGTCCAGGAGCAGCATGTGTGCGGCTAGTGCAGTTTTACCTTATATATACGGTATTACAAACAAGATACTCGTAAAAGAATTGGATAATGCTTGAAATCACTAAATGATACAATTCATTTACAAACAGAAGGTGTCAAGAAAATTTCCTCTTTATGTCGTATGCTGTATATAGGGGAAACTGGAAGATTAATAACAACTGGAATTAAGGAAATGTATCAAAAAGAAATAAGTTGGCTTTGAATTTACAACACACAAGTTTAAATTCAACTCTTTTTTTATAGATTTTTGCCGCTCCTTGACGTGGCGCCAATTTCGGGTTCCGCAAAAACATAGACACGATTCATTTTTCGACTTTCGAAGTGATTTTGCCTACCGCGCGCCATTTTGGCAAGTCGTCGATATTTTCCGTCTCGTTAAAATGATTTACCGACTTCTTCACAAACGAAACCGACTTTTTACTATTTTTAGCGGCCGCGGAATATATCATTTTGGGCCCCTTTGGAAAGGATCAAAGAAAGGTGAGAAAAGTATACAAAAGAAGTGTTGTTTTTTGCATGACGAGGCACTCGAGTAACGTTGCCACCGTTGTCCTTCACAACTGTGGCTCCGAATCATTAGTAAACATGCCTTTTAAGAATACCTTAGGCAAGTCGCGTACGGTCTTAAGAGAGTTCGTGGGCACACTGCCTAATGCATATTTTTGAACATTCCTGTAAACCATTTTCATTTAAACATACGTATCTTTTCAAATGAAATCTTCTGCGAAGCGATTTCCATAGGCTAGCGTTACTCGTATTTTTAGCTATAATTATTTTTAAGTTTGGTTCGGACCAAATCCATATTTTTTCGAAGCTTGTTATTAAGAGCAAAGATGCTAAAAAATCTAAGAATGGACAAGTAAATGTTTAACTCTTAATCTGCATTTTTGTGTAGTTTATTTTTGTTATATTGTAATCCATTTGAGTATATATTGCTTAATAGCCAAGGTTTTTTTAATGTGCTTCAGAATTTGACATCATGAGCACGAAGATGTTGTCGAATGGTCTCAAGGGACACATTTAAACCCGATTTTCTTAATTTTACCGCTCCTTGACGCGGGGCCAATTTCGGGTTCCGCGAAAACAAAGACACGATTCATTTTTCGACTTTCTGAGTGACTTAGCCTACCGAGCCACGTTTTGACAAGTCGCCGATATTTTTCGTTTCATTAAAATGATTAACCCACTTCTTTACAAACGACGCCGACTTTTTACTATATTTAGCGGCCGCGGAATATATCATTTTAGGCCCCTTTGAAAGAAAACAAAGAAAGGCGAGAAAATTATACAAAAGAAGTGTTGTTTTTGCATGACGAGGCACTCCAGCAACGTTGTGATACTTGTCGTTCACAACTGTGGTTCCAAATCGTTAGTAAACATTCCCTTTAGACAATTCGCGCAAATCCATATTTTTGAACGCTGAACTATTTTCATTTAAACATACGTATCCTTTCAGATGAAATCCTCTGCGAGGCGATTTCCATAGTCTAGCGTTACTTGTATTTTTAGCTATAATTATTTTTAAGTTTGGTTAGGACCAAGCCCATATTGTTTTCGAAGAAACTTGTTAAGCTTATTATTAAGAGCAAAGATGCTAAAAAATCTGAGCATGGTCTCATGGGTCCCATTCAAACCCGATTTTCTTAATTTTGCTACTCCTTGACGCAGTGCCAATTTCGGGTTCCGTGAAAACAAACACATGATTCATTTTCGACTTTCGGAGTGATTTACGCAACAAACGATACGGACTTTTTACTATATTTAGCGGCTGCGGAATATATTATTTTAGGCCCCTTTGGATGGGAACAAAGATAAATTGCCTCGACCCAACGCGCAAATAAGTGACGAAAGTTCGGAATCGACTGATACTTCTATTAAATCTTGCCTCATTCTTGCAGTTTGTGTGCGACGGTATCAATGATGGGAGCCAGATTGACGCAGTCTATACGGATTTTTGCAAAGCCTTTGATCGACTTGATCACTACTTACTGTTGGATAAGGTCGGATCTCGTTTCGGGCTCTCAAATAGCCTGATTGATCTTTTAAATTCATACTTCCTGGATCGCAGGTTTTTTTTTTAGAAATCAATGGGTTTAGATCGCCTCTCCATATTCCCACTTCAGGTGTTCCACAGGGTTCCAATCTGAGACCTCTTCTTCTCAATATGTTTGTTGATGACTTGCTGAGTGAGATAGGTTGCCGGAAGCTTGCTTATGCCGATGACCTTAAGATTTTTAAACGCATAGACTCGGTTTCTGATTGCCACGAATTACAGAGCAGCATTAGTGCTTTCACCAACTGGTGCTCTACTAACAGGCTCACCTTAAACGTTTCCAAATGCAATGTCGCCCGATATTCCTATCGTAACAACCCTATAGTTTTCAATTATTACGTAGGTGATACTGTTCTACAGAAACTTCGTTCAGTTAGAGATTTGGGTATCATCTTTGACGAGAAATTCTCTTTTGCTGACCATATTGAACAAATGGTTGCTGGTGCATCAAGGATGCTGGGTTTCCTGATTAAAAATTGTAGAAACTTTACTAACATATCTGCAGTCAAGCTTCTCTATTATTCCTTCGTTAAATATAAGTTTGACTATGCTTCTATTGTTTGGTATCCAATATACAATTGCCATAACAACTCAATAGAATCGATACAGAGGCGCTTCATTTTCAAGAGCGATGGTATCTATCCGGATCGCGGTGTTGATCACGGATTAATCTTGTCAAGGTTTAATGAGTTGCCTCTTGCAAAGAGAAGGGACATTCACTCCAACAAATTCTTATATAAGCTGTTAAATCACCATATTGATTGCCCTTTCCTATTAAGCAATGTATCTTTCCATGTACCACGCCTTGGGGCAAGGCGCTCACCTATTTTTAACCTCGGTCGGGCTAGGTCAAATATATTATTCCACAGCCCTATTTATATAATGTGCAAGAACGGCAATGTCATTGAAAACTCCGGTGATTTCCATTGCAGTAGACTGTCGGTGCTTATTGGTTCTCTGCTCAGTGTTTAGAGGTTGCTCAAATTTGTAGTTTTTTATTATTACTATTTTTATTTGTTTTTTAATTTGGAGATTGTTCAAACATTTTAATTTGTATTTTAATTGTATCATGCTCTTCTTTTATTTGTAGCTCATTAGTATAAACGTTATTCCTGTAAGTGGGCCCTGGCCTGTTGGAACTGGATGTATAAATAAATAAATAAATTAAAATGTGTCGTATACAAAGGTTTCATCTACCGATTTTCCGTTGAATCAATAGAGTCGCATCTACCAAAAATGAATTATCGCAGACACACTGTATAATACTTTCCTTTAGTAAGGAAAGTAAAAAGAGTCCTTATAATTTTGTCCACCTTTTTTTGATTTTTGTCCACGGTGCGATGCATCGATCCGATGTTAATATTAATTTTAGTTTGATAGTAGATGAGGGTTTATGAAATATTACTATCATTTCATAATTAATTTTCTACGCCAGAAAATAAACATGATTCGATTTCATAAAATTACCTCATTATAATCGAAGCGTGTAAGGATATTCACAACAAACGCATAAAATTGGTAAAATTAATTTCCGCCAAATAACATTTGGTTTATTGTAAAGTTGCGAGTTGATTGTAAAAGGATCATAAAAGAGCCGATACACAAGCCGAGGTGTGAAAACAATCATAAATACGCTACAGTAAAATGAACCAACCACTCGTGGGAGTCTTTTCAGGTATTTTTACACTTTCAATGTTAATAAATCGTGTCTTAAGGTAGTTCACTAGTGACAAGCGGACGGAGCCAAAAGTATAGTCCGATAATAATAAATACAAAAATTTATAATACTCAATGGCAGAGTATTTTATTTTTGTCGGAGACTGTATTCGATACATGAAAACTTTTATATCATATTTTAATCTCTTAATGTCAGATACTGAAGATATCGAGGATTCACCAGATTCAGATGCACTATAACGAATAGCTAAAGGGACGATATTATTGTTTTTTCTTGAGCTGTTTCCATATTAGTAATTTCAATTTCTGAAAAGGTTATAACACTTTTAAAGTTTGTCTCAAATTGACCTGACATTTTAAATTATTAATAACTAGCCGGGCCCGCGGCTCCGCTCGCGTGGACTTGATTCACTACTATCGTCACTGCTTATTCCTTATGTTACCCAACGTAATAAAATATCTCCCATTATTTATCCTTATCTCCCAATATTTCCTCTTATTGCCTCGACCCAACGCGCAAATAAGTGACGAAAGTCTCTACATAATTTCCATTATCTAGGCTGATCTCTGCTCATCTCCCATTATTTCTCCTTATCTCACCTTATTTCCCATTATCTAGGCTTATCTCGACTTATCTCCCATTATTTCTCCTTATCTGCCATTATTTTCTCCTTATCTCCCATTATCTCACCATAACTCCCATTATCTAAACTTATCTCTGCTTATCTACCATTATCTCTCCTTATCTTCCATTATTTATACTTATCTCCCATTATCTCACCTTATCTCCCATTATCGAGGTTTATCTCGACTTATCTCCCATTATTTCTCCTTATCTCCCATTATCTCACCTTATTTCCCATTATCTAGGCTTATATCGAATTATATAGAACATATGTGTAAATTTATAAAAACTCGTAAATCGGATAAGTGGTTCTCGAATGATAAGCGCACTAACGGACAGACAGACAGACAGAGAAACGTTGCATTTTATATATGTTGTATTCTTTGCTACATGATATTGTTCCATATTTAATCCTTTAGGGAGTGTATTGCAAGAGAACGCGCTAGCGGCAAACTTTTCTCCGACTTAATTCACTATTATCGTCCCTGCTTATTCCTTATGTCACCTAATAAAATATATCCTATAACCTGGCCAGAGAACATACGTCTGGTTAAAAAAAAAAGCACGTAAATCGGATAAGTAGTTCTCCAGTGATAAGCACACTAACGGACGGACAGACAGACAGACGGACAGAGAGACATTGCATTTTATATATATTATAGATATTCTCTGCTACATAATATTGTTCCATATTTAATGGTTTGGACTGTGTATTGCAAGAGAACGCGCTAGCGACAAACTTTGTTCGACTTCATTTGCTATTATTGTCACTGTTTATTCCTTATGCTACCTATCGTAATAAAATATAGCCTATAACCTGGCCGGAGAACATATGTATGTTTTTTAAAAAAAAAGTACGAAAATCGGATAAGTGGTTCTCCAGTGATAAGCGCACTAACGGACAGACAGACAGACAGAATACGTTGCATTTTATATATATTATAGATGTAATAAAATATATACCTATAACCTGGTCAGAGAACATATGTATGAATTTAAAAAAATCACGTAAATCGGATAAGTGGTTCTCGAGGGATAAACGCATTAACGGACAGACAGACAGACAGACAAACATTGCATTTTTATATATATTATAGATATAGATTATTATTATTATTATTATATAACCTGGTCAAAGAATATATGCATGAATTTAAAAAATCACGTAAATCTGATAAGTGGTTCCCGCGTGATAAACGCACTAATGGACAGACAGACAGACAGAGAGACATTGCATTTTATATATTATAGATTATACATTACAGATATTCTTTGCTACATAATATTGTTCCATATTTAATGGTTTAGGCTGTGTATTGCAAAGGCACGCGCTAGCGGCAACTTATTTCCGACATCATTCACTATTTTACGTCACTGCTCGTTCCTTATGCTACCTATCGTAATAAAATATAGCCATAACCTGGTCAGAGAACATATGTATGTTTAAAAAAAAAAGTACGTAAATCGGATAAGTGGTTTTTCAGTGATAGGCGCACTAAGGGACAGACAGACAGACACAGACAAAGAGACGTTGCATTTTATATATATTATAGAAGCGTATTATATATTTGAAAAGTACGAATGTTTTTATTTTAATATAAGGTACAAACATGGAGGTTATATGTGGAACACACTATCCGATAAATGGCAGCCTCGACCCTATTACCAAACGTTCACTTTTTTGACAAAATTTTCAATAACATTTTGGCACAATTAGGAACTAATTTCATTAATGGTGCGTCTAATTTCTCCCTTGAGCTTCAAAATGGTCTGTGGATCATTGGCAGGCACTGCTCCTTTTAGAAAATCCCGAAGAAAAAAGTCAAATCGCACGATCTTTTTGGCCAATTCACATCACCACGGCGTGAGATAACACGACCATGAAACTGAATTGTTTCGCCCGCAGTGTGGCAGATTGCACTATCTTGTTGAAAGAATATGTCTTCCAAGTCCATGCCGTTCAATTCATTCCATAAAAAGTTGGTTATCATGTCACGATAATGAACACCATTGACTGTAATCGCATTTCCAGCATAATTCTCGAAAAAGTACGGCCTAATCACTTCTCCAACCCTAAATTCGTACCAAACAGTGACTCGTGGTGGATGCATGGTAAGCTGTTGGATCACTTGTGGATTTTTGTTCCCCAATTTCGACAGTTTTGTTTATTTACGTAGCCACTAAGTTGACAATGCGCCTCATCGCTGAAGATGAGTTTCTTCGAAAAATCACTATCGATTTGTTGATGGTCCAATATCCAACTGGCAATGTACGGCGCTGCGCATGGTCTACTGGCTGCAGTTCTTGGGTGAATTGGATCTTGTAAGCCTGCAAATGCAGATCTTTCATCAAAATTCGCTGCACACTCCGGCTATGTTTTCATTCGACCGGCCGGTACGAGGACGGCCACTGCTTTTTGCTGTCAGAATTGAACCATTAACCTCAAATTTTTTGATTAAATGCATCACAGTGTTGCGAGATGGTACGTTATGATGACCAACAGTACGTGTGGCCTTTTCGAACTATCTTTGCAAAATTTTCACCATTTTTTTAGTGAATTTTCACAATTTCTATGCCTTGCTCCATAATGTAATTCTCCATGATTAAATCTCAATACTTCCTGATGCCAGTTGTCAGATACTAGTACTCTATGGTCGCCACAAAAAAATGGCGCGCAATTTAAAATGTCTTGTTATTTTGAGACACCCTTTATAAGCTATTTTAACCCAAGTTATATAAATTTTGTCTTTCACACTACAAGATGGGAATTTTTTAATAAGAAAAACGGATACATTTCTTATACTTTCTCTAACATATTCTTTTTTACCTGGCTTTCTGAATGGATTAAAACAACGTTGAAAATTTCTACCCGTTTTTGAATGGTTATTTAACAAAATTAAGAAAAATTAGGAAGATACTAATTAATAAAAACGAATTGAAACTAAAGTTTTGATTATTAACATAATATATTAATAAAATTGACCTCATTTTTAAACAATAGCCTGTTATATTTCTAAAATAATATCAATAAAAACAATAAACACCATCATAACAAATTATCAGTTAGTTCTTTATTATATTATAATGTTATATACTTTCTAGTTTTTCATAGAATGATTAACAAGTTTCTTTGATTTCAAAAGTTTATTATCTTTCAAGTAGTAAAGATCTTCTGACCTTGTAGTGGACTACAAAAAGGAAATATTATTCGATATTAAGTAATATAGTAAAAACAAGGAAGGAATATCTAGAAAAAACCGGTCAAGTGCAAGTTGAACTTGCACAATTAGTGTTCCGTACGTTGATTGTTTTTAAGATAAAAATTTTTGTTAGGGTGGTTTAAAATGATCAATGACATCACGAAATACACCCCAAATGAGTTTTCAACAAAGTTTGTTTAAAATCTTTACTGAAAACTGGTGTTCTTGAAATTTTGTTTTTTTTTAAATACCAGATAAATTATTAAAGCTAATGCACTCGTGATAATTTTCGTTCAATCTACCCCCCATGGAGAATATTCCAGGATTTTTTCAACATTTTTTGATAAGTACTTTTCGAGACAAGGCGCGGGACAGCGATTTTTCACGATTTTTTGAAAATAATACAAAGAAAAGTGCTCGCAAGTATTACATTACATAAATATTTTTTACTTGTGTTTTCACAACCTTTCATTTGACACCACACTCGATGACCTAATAAAAAAATTTTTTTTTCACTTCCGATTTCACCCCCCAAAATTAACCCCTTAAGCCAAAATTTAATTTTCATAACTACATGGTTCTGATGAGGCCATCAATTCCTATATTATTACCAAATTTCAAGTTTCTATGACAAATAGTTTCGGAGAAAATCGGGTGTGACAGACAGACAGACAGACAGACAGACAGACACAGAAGTGATCTTATAAGTGTTCCGTACGGAACACTAAAAATATAGTTGGGATAGCAAAGCGAGTCCTTTTTGTGTGGGAAGAATATGCTGGAAATCTTATTAAATGGAAGGTGGTAATTCTACTACTAAACTTCTATACTGCTGTGGTAGAAACCCTGGAGAGTAATGCGAAATAATCACATATATATATATATATATATATATATATATATATAATATATATATATATATATATATATATATATATATATATATATATATGTATATATATATATATATATATATATATATATATATATATATATATATATATATATATGTATATATATATATATATATATATATATATATATATATATATATATATATATACATATATATATATATATGTATATATATATATATATATATATATATATATATATATATATATATATATATATATAGATATATATATATATATATATGAATATATGTATATATATACATATATATACATATATATATATATATATATATATATATATATATATATATATATATATATATATATATATATATATATATATATGCACAATTTTTTAGTTATGAATATATAAAATTCTTAAACTTATAATACACTGTAAAAAGTGAAATATTAAAAATACAAACAAAAATACACATAAAAAACTTACATGTGTGGGTTGAAACGAAGGCACAGTTAACGGTCTTTAAAAGATACTACTAGGACGGTCACATTTTTTAAAACAACTTTAGACATGTATAGGTAAACGAAAATCATTCTTTGGTTTGTTTATATTTTTTCTTTTTTTATTTATTTATTACTATTGAGTTATTATGAGAAGAGTCCGAAATAAATATGAGTTAGACCCTTAACGTCGCTTTTGTCGTTTATGTTGTTTTTCTCCTTATTAATACAAATCATTTCATAGACTGATCTTTTAAAATAATTTGATTCTTTTTTTAGGATTCTTGTGTTTTTAAAATCAAGAGAGTGTTTGGTTTGTTGATTGTGTTTTGATAGAGCTGTTGGGTTATTCTTATCATACTTATGGCCATTCAGTCTAGTTGCTAGGCGTTGTTTAATCATGCCGATATAAGAGCCGTTGCAGTTTTGACAAGAAATGGAATATATCAGATTTGATTGTTTCAGTAGGGGTATTTTTTAGGAGGATAAAAAGGTGTTTTAGTGAGTTATGTTTTTTGTGGTAAACAGTTAAATTATGTTTTTTGATAACTCCTTTAATTTTTCTGAAAGTCTTTGAATATGTGGCATGGATATATATGTTGTAGCTGTTCTTTGTTTTGGTTGTTTATCCAGAGTATTATATAATTTGTGAATTTTGGTTTTTAACACTTTATTAGATTAACTGGATAATTGTTGTTGGTAAAGATAGTTTTTATTTTTTCCATTATTTCTGTTCTATATTTAGGACTCGTTAGTTTTATGTCTCTGTCAATTCAATTTATAACAATATTTTTCTTAAAATTTAGAGGATGATGCGAATGGTAGTTTAGATATTTTCCAGAACTTGTTGGTTTTGTGTACCATTTGCTATTTATTTTGTTATTTTGTCTTATTAGAGTTAGATCTAGGAAGTTTATGGCGTTGTTTTGTTCTGTTTCGATGGTGAATTATAATTTTTTGTTGAATTGGTTGAATGCTTTAACTGTTTTCTATTTGGTCTTCTTGGAGGGCTAGAATGCAATCATCTACGAATCTTTTGAAGAAAATAGGTTAGTTGCTTAAGCTATCAATAACATTTCCCTCCAAATACTCCAGTGCCAGCTGGGCAACGTTAGCAGTAATAGGAGCCCCCACTGCACAACTTTCCATTTGAAGGTAGAATGAGTTTTGGTACTGAAAGAAGTTGTTTTTAAAATTTATATATATGACCTTTAAGAATTATTTTTGTGGTAGGCAGGTGCGTTTTTTAATTTGTTCCCATTTATTTGTTAATGCGGTGATTGGTTTATGGGTAAGTTTGTATATAAGGACACGACATCGAGGGATATGAGTTTACTTTCCTTGGGCATGGGTATAGTATTTATGAAATTTTTAAACTCGAAAAAAATTTTTATATAAAAAACGTTTTTTTCCAGTGAAAAAATATTTAAGAGGATTTGGAGATATTGTAAAATGGGGACTGTATACTAGACACTATCGGTCTCAGTAGGATGTTGGGCTTGTTTAATATGGGAAGGCCGTATATTTTGGGAGGTTCTGCATTGTGAATGATAAGAGAGCTCTATGTTTCCTTACTGATGTTGTCTTTGTTATACCAGGTTTTAACTAAATTGCTATTTAAGGTTTGATAGGTATTTGCGGGATTGTTATGTATCTTCTTATATGTACCTTCATCATTTAATAATTCTAGCATTTTAGATTCATAGTCATTTGTGTTAAGAATAACCGTTTTGTTGTTTTTGTCCGGTGTTAGGGTTGAAATTTGAGCATCCTTTTTTAAAAACTTTTTTACTTTGTGTATTTTATTATTAATATTGTGTTGAGTTATGTAATTTTTTGCATTAATGTTATTTTTGATTTTATTTTTATGGTTTGTCAGGATGCTTACTATTTGTGATCTGGCTGTATTTTTTGTATCGTTGTTCAATGTTTGAATTGCATATGCTGTGCTGGCTATATAATCAGTAATTGGGTATTCAGGTGGGTTATTTATTGTTTTTGCACAATTTAGGCCATAGGATAAAACTTCTAGAACAGGGGTGCTTAAACGGTTGATCACGAGTGCTTTTTGAGTCGATCTCGAGAAAAAAATTCCGATATAGAACTATTCACAGATTATGTTATGTTTTAGGTGACTAAAACAAAATGTAATGAATAAACTACTAAAATTTATTCGATCCACAATTAGGCCAGAATAACCCCCTCATCACTTTCTTTTATAGTAATAACCCCCTGCTAGCGGCAAAAGGCGGCTTTATCAAAGGAACGCGCGGTACTTGTCAAAGAAAAGCCGCGTTTTTGATTCCCGCCGATTTTTCTAGAAACTTCGGGCGGCATGTTTGACGGGAACATTCGAGACTTCGTTCGCGCCGATATAAATGTTGCGCCTGCAGGAATAGGAGTCAGTCTGAGTTGTAACTTGAAGGCGATACATCGATACAAAGTTTATTAATAAATAATCCAAAATGAGTACGGCGAAGAAAAGCAAAACTTATCATTTTAATAACAATTGGAGGAAGATTTTTTCTTTTGTATGGTAAAGGATAAGTGCATTTGTCTCATTTGCCGTGCGTCAGTTGCAATACCTAAGCGTGGGAACTTAGAGAGGCATCATAAAACGGTTCATAACAACTATGAAAAGGATTTTCCGTCACAGAGTGAATTAAGAAAACGAAAAGTACGTGATTTGATAACTTGTTTGAAAAAAGAACAAACCATATTCACAAGACCAGCCAAACAATCAAAAGCTGCAACAATCGCGTCATTTAAAATATCTCATATATTGGCGAAACACAAGAAACCATTTGATGATGGATTGGTTGTGAAGGAAGCATTTATTGAAGCGGGTGAGACTTTATTTGGAGATTTTAAAAATAAAACAGAGATTATGTCTGCTATTAGAGAACTTCAGTTATCTCGTCCGACTGTCACAAGGCGTGTTGAAGTCATGAGTCAGGATATGGCAGATAAACTAAAACATGATATCATGGAATGTACATACTTTTCTTTACAGTTCGACGAATCCACCGATAAGACAGACACTGCCCAGCTGTGTATTTTTATTCGAATGGTATTCAATGACATGTCGGCTAAGGAAGAGTTTTTGACAATGATTCCTCTGAAAGGAAAGACCCGTGGCGAAGATATATATGACGTTTTCTTCAATTTTGTAACAAACTACAAGCCACCAATATATAAACTAGTCTGCATTACAACCGATGGAGCACCAGCAATGACTGGAAACAAAAACGGTTTTGTGGCATTATGTCGAGCTAATGATGATTTCCCTTCATTTTTCTCCTTCCATTGCATTATACATCAACAAGTTTTGTGTGCAAAAGTTCTAAACATGGAAGAGATTATGGGCATTGCAATAAAAATTGTGAATTCTATCCGTGCACGTAGCTTGCAACGACGGCTCTTTAAATTGCAGCTGGAAGATAGTGAGTCAGCTGAACACATTGATTTAGTTCTTCACACGGACGTCAGGTGGTTGAGTCGCGGAAAATTCCTAGAAAGGTTTCAAGAATTATTGCCCGAAATAACAGCTTTTCTGGACGAAAGAGGTGATGACACTCAGATGCTGGAAAACGGAAAATGACTGACTGATTTGGCATTTTTGACAGATATCACAATGCATTTAAACACCATTAATTTGGAGCTTCAAGGTAAAGGAAAAACTATTATTCAGATGATTAGCGCAATAAACGCATTCAAAAGTAAATTGCAACTTATGATAGATCAACTGAAAAGAAAGGATCTGAAAAATTTTCCGTCTTTGAAAGCAAGGATTCCTCAGTTGAATTAGGATATTTATGAGGCAGAATTATCAAATATTTTGGGCCAATTCGAAATACGTTTTTATGATTTCAGTAAATTGGCAAATATCGCATCATTTATGAGTTATCCTTTTTCGTGTAAAAACATTGAGGAATTAGCTAGTGAAATAGCAAGTCAGTTTAACATGGACTCATGTTCTGTTGAAAATGAGTTAGTGCAGATTATATCAGATATACATCTCAAAGCCACAGCATCTGATACAAAATTCTGGTGTTTTATATCTGAAGATAAATATCCGAATCTAAGGCAAATGGCCCTTCAACTGACGGCAATGTTTGGGTCAACTTACTTGTGCGAGTCTGCATTTTCTGAAATGAAGATAATTAAGTCAAAATATCGCAATCGACTAACTGACGAACATATGTCATCATGCTTGCGATTAGCACTCGGTAATTACGTACCATCTTATGAAAACTATGCTGAGGACATGCAGTGCCACGCTTCAACATCCAAAGTCACTCTTTAGTTAAGTTTAGACACTAGAACTCGTTTGTTTTTGTAAGAACCAATAAACTCGCAATTTTGAATAATTATGAGTTTTTTCATTGACATTTTAGAGCAGACCTACACTTACCTTGACTAAAAAAATGCATATTGTGCGGAAAAACTAATATCTATGCCACGATACACCCTACCTAGACGACAATCCTGCATCACACTTACTTGCAGCCTCTCAGAGTCGATCGATCGTAGTCTAACAATATTAAGGTAGATCACCAGCAGTTCAAGTTTGAGCACTCCTGTTCTAGAATATCTTCCGGAGTGTATATATATATATATATATATATATATATATATATATATATATATATATATATATATATATATATATATAGAAATATCGGAAACCATTAAAGTCACACTAGTAAACAAAACTGTTATTTACGTTAGGCATTAAAAATGTAAACTGGAAAGTACACCAGGAGATAAAGCAATGCTAGAAATACAGGAAAAAGCTGTTAAGTCCCTGGCAAATAGTTTGTCGTAAAAGTGCGGGATGTTTACTATTTGTGATCTGACTGTATTTTTTGTATCGTTATTCAATGTTGGAATTGCATATGCTGTGCTAGCTATATAATCAGTAATTGGGTATTCAGATGGATTATTTATTGTTTTTGCAAAATTTCGGCCATAGGATAAAACTAGAATATCTTCCGGAATGTATATATACACATATATATATATATATATATATATATATATATATATATATATATATATATATATATATATATATATATATATATATATACATATATATATATATATATATATATATATATATATATATATATATATATATATATATATATATATATACATATATATATATATATATATATATATATATATATATATATATATATATATATATATATGTATATATATGTATATATATACTAGCCGTGCCCGCGTCTCCGCTCGCGTGGACTTGATTCACTACTATCGCCACTGCTCATTCCTTATGTTACCTAACGTAATAAAATATCTGCCCTTATTTCCCCTTATCTCCTATTATTTCTCCTTATCTCCCATTATCTCTACATAATTTCCATTATCTAAGCTTATCTCTACTCATCTCCCATTATTCCTCCTTATCTCCCATTATCTCACCTTATCTCCCATTATCTAGGTTTATCTCGACTTATCTCGCAATATTTCTCCTTATCTCCCATTTGTTTCCTTATCTCCCATTATTTCTCCTTATCTCCCATTATCTCACCATAAGTCCCATTACCTAGACTTATCTCTGCTTATTTCCTATTATTTCTTCTTATCTCCCATTATTTATACTTATCCTTAATTATCTCACCTTATCTCCCATTATCTGGGCTTATCTCGACTTATCTCGCAATATTTTTCCTTATCTCCCATTATTTCTCCTTATCTCCCATTATCTCACCATAACTCCCATTACTTAGACTTATCTCTGCTTATCTCTCATTATTTCTCCTTATCTCCCATTATCTCTACATAATTTCCATTATCTAGGCTCATCTCTGCTCATCTCCCATTATTTCTCCTTATCTCCCATTATCTCACCATAACTTACATTACCTAAACTTATCTCTGCTTATCTCCCATTATTTATACTTATCTCCCATTATCTCACCTTATCTCCCATTATCTAGGCTTATATCGAATTATATAGAACATATCATATGTATAAATTTATAAAAACACGTAAATCGAATAAGTGGTTCTCAAGTGATAAGCGCACTAACGGACAGACAGACAGAGAGACGTTGCATTTTATATATATATTGTATTCTTTGCAACATGATATTGTTCCATATTTAATGGTTTAGGCAGTATATTGTAAGAGAACACGCTAACGGTAGCCTTTCTTCCGACTTGATTCACTATTATCGTCATTGCTTATTCTTTATGTTACCTAACGCAATAAAATATATCCTATAACCTGGCCAGAGAAAATATGTATGTTTTAAAAAAAAAGTACGTAACGCACTAACGGGCAGACAGACAGACAGACAGAGAGACGTTGCATTTTATATATATTATATATAGATAACCTGGCCAGAGAACATATGAATGTTTTAAAAAAAAGCACGTAAATCAGATAAGTGGTTCTCCAATGATAAGCGCACTAACGGACAGACAGACAGACAGACAGACAGAGAGACGCTGCATTTTATATATATTATAGATATAGATTATTATTATTATTATATAACCTGGCCAAAGAATATATGTATGAATTTAAAAAAGACACATAAATTGGATAAGTGGTTCTCGCGTGATAAACGCACTAATGGACAGACAGACAGACAGAGAGACATTGCATTTTATATATATTATAGATTATAGATTAAAGATATTCTCTGCTACATAATATTGTTCCATATTTAATGGTTTAGGCTGTATATTGCAAGGGAACGCGCTAGCAGCAAACTTTTGTCCGACTTCACTCACTATTATTGTCACTGCTCATTCCTTATGCTACCTATCGTAATAGAATATAGCCTATAACCTGGCCAGAGAACATAAGTATGTTTTAAAAAAAAAAGTACGTAAATCGGATAAGTGGTTCTCCAGTGATAAGGTCACTAACGGACAGACAAACAGACAGAGAGACGTTGCATTTTATATATATTATAAATATCTGTAATATATATAAAATGCAACGTCTCTCTGTCTGTCTGTCTGTCTGTTCGTTAGTGCGCTTATCACTGGAGAACCACTCATCCGATTTACGTACTTTTTTTTTACATATGTTCTCTGGCTAGGTTATAGGCTATATTTTATTACGATAAGTAGCATAAGGAATGAGCAGTGACGATAATAGGGAATGAAGTCGGAAAAAAGTTTGCCGCTAGCGCGTTCCTTTGCAATACACAGCCTAAACCATTAAATATAGAATAATATTATGTAGTAGAGAATAACTATAATCTATAATTTATAATATATATAAAATGCAATGTTTCTCTGTCTGTCTGTCTGTCCATTAATGCGTTTATCAAGCGAGAACCACTTATCCAATTTACGTGTCTTTTTTTAAATTCATACATATGTTTTTTGGCCAGGTTATACAATAATAATAATAATTTACATCTATAATATATATAAAATGCAACGTCTCTCTGTCTGTCTGTCTGTCAGTTAGTGCGCTTATCCCTCGAGAACCACTTATCCGATTTACGTGATTTTTTAAAGTCATACATATATTTTCTGACTAGGTTATAGATATATATTTTATTACATCTATAATATATATAAAATGCAACGTATCTTTGTCTGTCCTTTGTCTGTCTGTCTGTCCGTTAATACGCTTATCACTGGAGAACCACTTATCCGATTTACGTGCTTTTTTTTAAAACATATATGTTCTCTGGCCAGGTTATTTATCTATATTATGTATAAAATGCAACGTCTCTCTGTCTGTCTGTCCGTTAGTGCATTACGTACTTTTTTTTTTAAACATACATGTATTCTCTGGCCAGGTTATAGGATATATTTTATTGCGTTAGGTAACATAAAGAATAAACAGTGACGATAATAGTGAATACACTGCCTAAATCATTAAATATGGAACAATATCATGTTGCAAAGAATATAATATATATAAAATGCAACGTCTCTCTGTCTGTCTGCCTGTCCCTTAGTGCGCTTATCACTTGAGCACCACTTTATCCGATTTACGTGTTTTTATAAATTTATACATATGATATGTTCTATATAATTCGATATAAGCCTAGATAATGAGAGATAAGGTGAGATAAGGTGAGATAATGGGAGATAAGTATAAATAATGGAAGATAAGGAGAAATAATGGGAGATAAGCGGAGATAAGCCTAGATAATGGGAGATAAGGCAAGATAATGGGAGATAAGTATAAATAACGGAAGATAAGGAGAAATAATGGGAGATGAGCAGAGATAAGTCTAGATCATGGAAATTATGTAGAGATAATGGGATATAACGAGAAATAATGGACATAAGGAGAAATAATGGGAGATGAGCAGAGATAAGTCTAGATAATAGAAATTATGTAGAGATAATGGGAGATAAGGAGAAATAATGGGAGATAAGGGGAAATAATGGCAAATATTTTATTACGTTAGGTAACATAAGGAATAAGCAGTGACGATAGTAGTGAATCAAGTCCACGCGAGCTGAGCCGCGGGCACGGCTATTATATATATATATATATATATATATATATATATATATATATATATATATATATATATATATATACATATATATATATATATATATATATATATATATATATACATATATATATATATAATATATATATATATATATATATATATATATACATATATATATATATATATATATATATGTATATATATATATATATATATATATAGAAATATCGGAAACCATTAAATCCACACTAGTAAACAAAAGTCTTATTTACGTTAGGCATTAAAAGTGTAAACTGGAAAGCACACCACGAGATAAAGCAATGCTAGAAATACCGGAAAGAGCTGCGAAGTCTCTGGCAAATAGTTTATCGTAAAAGTGCAGGTTTAAAACTTTTCTAAGCTGATAAGTCTTACTACGTAGTTGTTTATCTCTTTATCTTTAAGGTTTATGTTATAAAATTTTAATTCTTAAAAAAGCAACCGTTATAGTAAGGATTTTTAGATTCCAGAAACAATTCGAGTCAAAAACAGGGATAGCCGACACTACCCAGTTGATCCTCAAGGCATAGTATAAATTAATAATTAGTCATGTTGATAACGAATATGAGATTAATTTGATTACAGTACATTTCGTCGCAACCCTATTTGTAATGATTGCGTTAGCACAATATTACTTGTTATGATGTACCCACACTAAATTTAAATATGATACCCAATAGTACTCAAGAGGTTTAATTAATTCAACAGTAGTTGTGAGAGGCTTGAAAAAACAAAACGTTAAAAAACTGAACTGAACGTCAAAAGAAATCAGAAGTCGTTGGTATGATTGATTGAAAATCAATTGCCAATTCCAAAATGAATTGCGCACAATGTTTTGTCTACTTTTAAGGCGTGAAATTTTAAAAATCTGCTTACTAAACGTGGTTTATATGACTGTGCGTTGAGTTTCACGCCATATTTATTTGAAATAGCTCACTGTGACTTCGGGCTACATCCATCGAACACATTCCATGAAAATATCTATAGATGAGATTCAAGTTTCCAACCGTCCTTCATTGTTTCAAGGAATCAAGGTTACTGGTCAGTTTCGGGTCTCAAATCAGGCGAACAGCTTTTTTCGGAATCCCTCTTGTATCGTTTCTCGGCTCCGAGCTTCATGACCTCTATTGCATTGTTACACTCGATCTTCAACACTTCTCATCATCTCTGGTAACTCCAAGTGCATTGTAGACATGATCTGATCGATGTATCTGTTGGAAGATTTACCTTCTTCTTTCTCTTCTAACGTCGACTTTTCCCTGGATCAGCAACTTTTTCATGCCATCCCTTCTTATTATGTGATCAAAAAATGATGCTATTTTCCTCTGAATCGATAGTAGTAGCCGGTCACTATTTTGGATGTTAAGGTCGCTCAGAGCAGACGTATTTATCCTATGAGCTGAACAGGAAATCTGAGCATCCGCCTGTAGTATGTAGTTTCGAAAACCTCTATTCTTTTACGGCATGCTGCTTTATAAGTCCATGTTTTGGTTTGGTATGTGGCTACAGGGAATATTGGTGAATTGACAAGCATTTTTTGAGTCATTTTATTTATTCTGTAATCTTTCCATACTTTGCTTAGACTTGTCATTGCGGTTTTGGGCTTTGCAATCTTTCTTTTAATTTCTTCTTCGCAGCCACCCTTGTTAGAAATTCTGGAGCCTAAGTATATAATATATGTCTTCAGTGATACGAGTATATCGTTGATTTTGTTGAGAGGAGGCAAAATTTTAGCTCGATCTACCATAAGAAGAGAACATTTCTTTCCATTTACTCAGAGGCCACCATTTGCGCTAACCTTTTCGATTCGATGCAGCAGTGCTGCCATTTCTTCCGCGGAGCTAGCCATTATTGTAATATCATCAGTGTATCTTAAATTCGAGAGCCTTTTGGTTCCTACTGATACCTCTCCAATCCACTCGTCCGTTGCTTTGCGAATAATCTATTCACCATATTTATTGAAGAGTAGTAGAGACAGGATATAACCCCGCCTCACCCCCGTTCCGACTTGAAATGGCTTAGACATATTTTTCTCAACTCTAACATTAGCGATGTTGTTGCCGTATAATTTGTGGAATAAGAAGACTAGGTGGTCCGGTGTCCCCATTTCTTGAAGAATTTTCCATAAGTGTAATAATTAAAAAAATAAAAAAAATGTGATTGTACTGTGTCGAAGGCCTTTGTATAATCAAGGAAACAGACCTTTTCTATCATTTGTCTCACATTGATTAGCTCTTCTCTTGTGGCTCTACCGGGTACAAAACCTGCCTGTTCTTGAGGAATCTGAGGCAAGAGAATTGGTTTCAATCGTTCTTGGATGATGTGGAGCATAATTTCGAAAAAGGATGCAACGAATGCAGTGTATCATCGAAACGGTATTACATCGTTGGTAGAATTTAAGTTTTGTACAGAATTAACAGTGTGGGGTGTAATATTTTCTAGTTCGAAATAATATTCCCAACTTGTAAGAAGCTATCTTTGCTATTCTTGCAACATGTTCATACCAAAACATATCTGCTATCAAATTAACGCCCAGCAACTTGAATGACGATTCTAGAGGAATGGCGTGCCCCGACATAACTATGTCGAGTTTAGCAACGTTAATAGTAAAAGTAAACAGTGCGAAAAAGAGAAAACTAATGAAAGAAGGAGTTGCATTAGTTAGAATTGAATAAAAGAATGCAAATATATTTTATCACCTATTATTAATCATTAAGTTCTGCACAATGAGTAACAGAATAAGAGTAATTCATAGACGAATGAATTGATGTAGACTTTAACCTCAATTAACACCAGGATGCTAATGAGTCATAAAATGAAAAAATCATAGTTCTAGAGATTTTTAACGCCTTAAAGGGTAATGAAAAAAATTTTGGATTAACTGGATGATTAAGTGAGGTAGAACTAAATGATAAAGAATTGATGCTCAATATCTATACTTACCGAACTAAGAATAAAGACTTTAGAAGAGACTATTCTACACAGAAGTTTAATAACCGGCCAAGTGCAAGGCGGACTAGCGCAATTGAAGTGTATTTGTTTGGAGTTGATAGCAGAATTCTTTCACTGTAGACGCAAATACATGTTGGGGTGTGCCCAAAAAAAAGAGATTTCTTATGCACTTTACTGGATTCTGCTACCTGTTTTGAATTGTTTTTAAAGGTTCACCCTATTTTAGGCAGAAAACCTCTGCTATACAATGTAAATGAGGGTTCATCGGTAGCATAGCCGTCCGAGCGTAACCTACTTTTAGTGTTTAATAGATAAAATAATCTTAAAAATAAAGTTATAGAAATATAAGATTTATATATATATATATATATATATATATATATATATATATATATATATATATATATATATATATATATATATAATATATAATATATATATATATATATATATATATATATATATATATATATATATATATATATATATATATATATATTTATATATATATATATATATATATATATATATATATATATATATATATATATATATATATATATATATATATATATATATATATATATATATATATATATACAGTCCCTGGCCAAATTATTAGACGCACTGCAAGATTTCATGTAAAATATTAATTACCGAGTGATATTGTACCGTTTTATTATTTTAAATTGATTTGATTTTTATTTTTATATTATCCAATCAATTACCTATTTATTTGACATAAATAAAACAGCATTAATTTAGAAAAGCATAAGTTTATTAAGTTTTAAAGAAAAGGGAAATTAATGTTAGTAAAAGTCAATATTTAGTTGAGCCACCTTTAACCGCTATCAAAGCTTTAATTCTGCGCGGCATGCTATCAATGCAAGATTGTACTGTCTCCTGCATTTGAGGATGATGATTCCACACATGAATAATCTTTTCTAGGAGCTGGGTTTTGTTGGTAATCACATCTTTAGCCACTTCTCTTTTCATCAGCTCCCACACATTTTCAATGGGGCCAATCCAACAGAGGGATATTTTTTTCTGCCAAAAAAGCTTTAACAGACCGAGCAGTATGGCAGGGAGCTCCATCTTGCATGAAAGTGAATGGTTTCCCATTTGGAAACCATTCTCTGAGCTGCGGAATCAACCGATTTTGTAATACTTCTTTGTACTGATCTTGCCTCATTATTCCTTTGACGACGTACAGACGTCCAGTGCCCTTGCCGCTGATGACTGACCAAATCATCACTTTGGTGGGATGTTTACCCGTCGGGACGACGCAATCAGGATGAAACTTTTCTCCATGACGACGACGCACATACTGAGTTTTATTCTGCAAAATTTCGAATGTGCTTTCGTCACTGAAGCAGACCTGTCAAAAATAGGAAAAATATATAAACTTCCATGTTTATTTGCTTTATTTAACTGAAAATGATAATAATGTATCAATTATTGATTAAATTGCTGTATCTTACCGATCTCCAGAAGTCCACATCTTTGTCTTGCCATTGTTTGGCCCACTTCAGGCGCTTTGCTTTCATTGCAGCTGTTAACTTGGGCTTCCTGGCGGGGCGACAGGCCTTAAAAAATCTAATTCTTTCAATTTTCTTCGAACAGTGCGCTCAGAAGCATTTATGCTAGCATCCTAGAGTTGCGATTTTATTACCTTTGTGGTAGCAAATCTGTTTTCTACACAAATTTTCTTCAAACATCTCTCTGACCATGGAGTGAAAATTGGTTTTCTACCGCATCTTTTCTTTCTTTTCGGGCTTAATTCCTTCCCTGACTCAATTTTCTTTTTTATGCGTCGTACACTAGCTTCAGAAACCTCCAATCTTCGTGATATTTCTCGGTTTGTAAATGTTTTCGCAATCACAAGGGCCTTCACTTCAGCTTTTTTACGTGGTGAAAGATCGCCTTTTCTACCCATAATGAAAATAGTCCAATTACTTTTTTAAAACACTGCATACAAAATAAACTAATAACTGAGTAGTATAAAACTGTTAAACAAACAATCAGTCAGTCCATAAAGCCACAGAAACACGTTCGTACCTGACTCGATTCCGATCGTGACTGATACAGGTTTGTACTTGTTTACGTTCATGTATCACTTTGTCAACATAGTGTTGCCATATGTTAAAAATAAATACAAATATGTAGTCTACAACAATTCTTTTAAATAAAAATCAATAATATTGTAGTTTAAATATACTATTATTGCATAAAAACTCTTAAGAAACATAAAATTACTAAAAAAAATACAGTGCGTCTAATAATTTGGCCAGGGACTGTATATATATATATATATATATATATATATATATATATATATATATATATATATATATATATACATATATATATATATATATATATATATATATATATATATATATATATATATATATATATATATATATATATATATACATATATATATATATATATATATATATATATATATATATATATATATATATATATATATATATATATATATACAAATTCACAATTCACGATATATACGTACTTTAATTACAATCAAAAACAATCATCATCTTCAAAATCTGAAGACTCACCTTCTCTTAAATTTTCCACATTTTATTTTCTTCTTCTATAACATGTCGAATGGCGTTTTTCCAATTATCCTCTTTGATCCTCTCTATTCCGGCGAGTAATAATTGCCTTACGTCTTGAACGTGGTGTTTTCCCTTGCAACGAAACCTTTCATTTGTGCCCAAATTAGCTCTATGGGACTCAATTCGCAATGATATGGAAGTAATCTAAGCATTGTGATATTCCATTTTTTGCCATCTCATCGACTGCGTATTCCTTGAACTGTGCCCTGTTTTGTTCCACTTGTAAAAAAACAAATAACATTTTTTTGCAAAAACGAAAATTTATTTCTCAACATTATCTCCATTGAGTTCAATGCATTTGGACCAGCGAGATTCCAATTTTTTTTTATTCCCTCCTATAAAAAGTTTCAAACTTAACATGATACTTGTTTACAGCACAAATAACCTCTTTATTTGACGAAAATTTCATCTTTCAAGCTAATTTTTGAGGTTAAGAAACAAAAAAGTCACTTGAGGTCAAGTTTGGGTAATAGGATGTGTGGGGAACTATTTAGAAGGTCAGCCCGTGCATTTTTGTCATTGTAACGGTTAATCTATAAGCAGGTGCAGTGTCCTGGTGAAGGAGCATTTTTTTTACCCGCTAATATTTATCGCTTCTGCTTCATCTCACTATGCAAATCGTTCACTAACGTTGCATAATAAGAGCCAGTCACTGTTTTCTCTTTTCCAAATACTCAATCATGATGATACCCTGTGAGTCCCAAACAAGAATTACCATCACTTTTCCTGCCTATAAAACTGTTTTCGTTTTTCTCGGTCACCTTCCCCAGTCGACTGTTTTGACTGTCATTTAATTTTCGGCGGGTAATGGTAGATCCATGTTTCGTTCATAGTCACAAAACGTCGCCAGAAGTCCTTCGGATTACGTTGCAACTTCTCCAACAATTATTACAAGAAACACACTTTCGTAGAAATTTACGAGAGTTGTCAATCCACCCTCGTAGCTATAACGTTTCAAATTTTAAAAAAAGGTGAAGTTTGAGAATTATAATCGGCACGCTCTTTTTTTAGTGTTCCATACGGAACACATATAAGATCACTTCTGTGTCTATCCGTCTGTCTGTCTGTCTATCTATCTGTCTGTCTGCCTGCCATACCAGATTTTCTCCGAAACTGTATGACATTAAAAGTTGAAATTTGGTACTAATATAGAAATCCATAGCCCTATCAGAGCAGTGTAGTTTTGAAGCAGTGTAGTTTTGAAAAATAAATTTTCACTTAAGAGTTTTGGGGAGTGAAATCGGAAGTGAAAAAAACTTAGTTTTACCAGGGCATCGAGTGGGATGTCAAATGAAAGTTTGTAAAAAACACGAGTTCAAAAATATATATGATATAATACTTGCGCATACTTTCCTTCATATTATTTTTAAAAAATCGTTCTCCCCCCTTATCTCGAAAAGAACTGACCAAAAAATTTTGAAAAAATTCCAGGATATTCTTGACAGGGTGTAGATTGCACGAAAATTATCATGAATGCATTATCTTTAATAATTTATCTCATATATAACAAAAAACAAAAATTTCAAGACCCTCAGATCGGAAAAAAACTTTGTTGAAAACTCATTTGGGGTATGTTTTGTGACGTCACTGATCATTTTATACCTCCATAATAAAAATTTTTATTTTAAAAACAATCAACGTACGGAACACTAATTGCACAAGTCGAACTTGCACTTGACCGGTTATTTCATTTCCTAATAAGATCAGCATCTTCTTGAACAAAAAGTATATTTTATCAGCAGTATAATATACAGTAAAAAATGAGCTGTTAATTATAATTTATGAAAAACCTTTTTATTTCCTCTTTTAGGTGTTCAATACAATATAAAACCATGTGCTAAACGACTTTAGGACTATTCGTTTTAGTCTGAAGCAAACACTCGTAACATATTATTATGCCTATAAAGTCGGCACAAATAAAAAGCCTTAAGTAGATTTACACACTAAATCTTGTTCTAACGGCGAAATTTACGTCTACGTTGCTATTTTCCTAAGTTTATAGTGACGGCGAGGTCGTACAGACGGCACCTGAGAGATACATGGAACGCTGTAATGGATAACGGGGGGGGGGGGGGGGGGGGGGGGGGGGGGGGGGGGGGGGGGGGGGGGGGGGGGGGGGGGGGGGGGGGGGGGGGGGGGGGGGGGGGGGGGGGGGGGATAATATACTGGCCACTTTACTGCACGATGCATTTTCTGGAGGGCCAAATGTACTTATAACTTAATTAAAAGGTAAAATATAAGGGTAAAACAATAGAAACGACTTGAGGAATATGTGATTATGTTGTTTAGAATTGTTAACTGTATCCTACTCTATTTACATTAACGATCTGCTAATAAAGCCCAATCATTCAATCAAGAATTTAACTTCAGCTGCCAATGCGAATATTCGCAGACAGCAGGATATTACATAACTAAATTCACTAATTTTGTACAAGTATCTAAGCTAAATAAAAACCGACTAGAAGTTCATTTTTAATCATTACTTTCCTTCCTAAAGGAAAGTATTACATTCGTAAAAAAATTACCAACCGAGATTTTCGTTTTTTTTTACGTTTTGAAGATCCTTGGTCACTAATCGCAAACCCTCTTATTTGTGTCCGTTTGTCTGTCATTCTGTAGATCTGTTACTCTGTTGGCATGGTAACTCGAAATAAGATATCAATTTCAAACTCAATACATATATAATACCTACTCCGCTCGCATAGACTTGATTCACTAGTATCGTCACTGCTTATTCCTTATGTTACCTAACGTAATAAAATATCTGTCATTATTTCCCCTTATCTCCCATTATTTCTCCTGACCTCCCATTATCTCACCATAATTCCCATTATTTAGACTTATCTGCTTATCTCCCATTATTTCTCCTTATCTCTCATTATTTATACTTATCTCCCATTATCTCACCTTATCTACCATTATCTAGACTTATATCGAATTATATAGAACATATGTATAAATTTTTAATATCTTCATTATTATTTATAAAAACATGTAAATCGGATAAGTGGTTCTCAAGTGATAAGCGCACTAACAGACAGACAGGCAGACAGAGAGACGTTGCATTTTATATATATTATATTCTTTGCAACATGATTTTGTTCCATATTTAATGGTTTAAGCTGTGTATTGCAAGAGAACGCGCTAACGGTAACCTTTTTTCCGACTTGATTCACTATTATCGTCACTGCTTATTCTTTATGTTATCTAACGCAATAAAATATATCCTATAACCTGGCCAGAGAACATATTTATGTTTTAAAAAGAAAGCACGTAACGCACTAACGGACGGACAGACAGACAGAGAGATGTTGCATTTTATATATATTATAGATAGATAACCTGGCCAGAGAACATATGTGTGTTAAAAAAAAAAAGCACGTAAATCGGATAAGTGGTTCTCCAGTGATAAGCGAACTAACGGACAGACAGACAGACAGAGAGACGCTGCATTTTATATATTATAGATAGAGATTATTATTATTATATAACCTG
>CM032446.1:2066763-2159263 GCA_019049505.1 Pachyrhynchus sulphureomaculatus | reverse complement strand
CACCGATGAGGCCCATTTTTGGCTTAATGGGTTCGTGAATAAACAAAATGCCCGTATTTGGGGTGATGAACAACCTGAAGAGGTTCAAGAGCTGCCATTAAATCTAGAAAAAAAAAACAACTGTTTGGTGTGGTTTATGGGCCGGTGGAATAATCGGTCCATATTTCTTCAAAACAGAGGCCGGCCGGAATGTTACTGTGAATGGTGACCGTTATCGCGCCATGATAACAGACTATTTGATGCCAGAAATTGAAGCCCGTAGTCTCGACGAAATTTGGTTCCAACAAGATGGCGCCACTTGCCATACAGCCCGTGAAAACCATGGCTTTACTGCGAGAGCAATTCGGCGAACAGATCATTTCACGCTTTGGACCAGTGAATTGGCCGGCTAGATCATGTGACATCACACCTCTTGACTTTTTCCTTTGGGGCTATGTAAAGTCCAAAGTCTACATGGATAAGCCAGCTACAATTGATGCATTGGAGGCCAATATTACTCGAGTCATTGGCCAAATACCACTCGAAATACTCACACGCGTCATTGAAAATTGGACCTTCAGAATGGACGTTGTTAACCGTAGTCGCGGACAACATTTGATAGAAATTATCTTTAAGAAATAATTGTAAAGAATGGTTCTTTAATATGATAATAAAGATTATAAAATAAGATTTTTGTTCTTCGTTTTTTTTTTATTAAAAAAAAGTACCTCTAAATGAATCACCCTTTATAATCACGTACATAAAGTTTTAATACCAAGGCAGAAGGTCAGCCACCACGGCTTCTCTGTGGATGAGAATGCTGTAAAGCATTCAGTATCCACAAAACTTGAATATGTATGTAGAACATGTAATAATTTATTATTAATAATAAAGAGATTTTTGAATTTGAAATTCAATCTTAAATTATTAACCCTATCTTTTATGACACCCTGTATGGAAAAATATATTTTGCGAGTTTTCCTTTAGACGTAGGTTAGGTTTAGGGGTAAGTTAAAAAAACACACCCTTTACATTATTAAATTATCTCATTTAAATTTTACCAAATGTAAATGATTCTTATTGTATATACAAATCGTCTTGATAAATTTTATTTGAAATACCTCCACCATTTCTTCTTCTACCATTTAAGCCTAATATTTGAATAATGAAATATTTTAAGCTTCAGCATTTTACCTTTGTGACTCTTTGTGCAAATAACAGATCCCCGCTTGAAAGTCAAACAAGAGCCCAAGTTGGAAAACGAGAGACCCACAAAGCATATTGAAAACGATGCGTCAACTACAAGGAGATTCCTCTCACACCTTTTCTTTGATGTGTTGGCGTGCATGCAGAAATTTATGTATTATCTAGCTGCATTTTGTGTAACTTAAAACACATTAAAGGAGTTTTCATTGTTAATTTACTTTAAATTTTTGCTTCTTAAATTTCGTGCCGGTGTACAGGGTGAGTTAATTATAGAGTAAAGTTCATTATCTCATTTGTTTCGGGAATGACGGAAAATTGTTAAATTCAATAGTTTTAGAGAATGTTAAGGTGTACAGTTTAAAATTATTTTTGAGAATACAGGGTACTTCAAAAAAGTGTGACCGATGTTTTTCTATTATTTTAATTTAATATATTATATACCTCTTCCTCCTTTTCTCAAAGCTGTTCTGACCTTCTTCAGACTGCTCTTCACTCTCTTGGCACGTGGGAAAAAAAAATATAATTTCTCATTCTCCCCAGCAAAATCCACAGTTGTGCACTTTTGCAGACGCAGAACATGTCCCAGACTTAACTCTCTCTATCTTGCAAACAATCAAATCCCTACTGCCGAATCCCTTAAGATCCTAGGCCTTACATTTGACTCCAAACACACATGGAAGGCCCACATCAAATCCCTAAAAACAAAAACCTCCTCCGATTTAAACCTATTACGATTATTGTCTCACATGACCTGGGGGGCTGACTTTCCTTGCCTACTACAAATATATAACTCTCTCATTCTTTCCAAACTGACCTACGGTGATTTTATATATGGAGCCGCGACTCAAAGCTCTATCAAGACCCTCGATCCAATCCAAAATCAATCCCTCCGACTCTCTACGGGGTGCTTTTCGCACCACCCCCATCCCTACTTTACAATGCCTTACATCTACCCCTCCCTTACATCTTGTGAGACAGCTGTCTCTCCTAAAATTTTATTCATCCTCCATATATAAACCTCTTTCCAAAACCACATTGAACCTATCAAACAAACACAAACCCAACCAACTACTTCCACAAAACTCGATTCCTCAGAGAATCTCGGCCTTACTGTCACTGCACAATCTCTCCCTCCCTAAATATGACTACCCTTTGCAAACCACCTTTCCCCTATGGCTCTCTCCTATTCCACATATTGATCGTTCCATGCGACAATATAATAAAATGGACTCTCCAAACTCTTTCCTCAATAAATCCTTTTTACAAATCGTCGCCACAAAATACCCAAACATACGCTCTTTTATACGGATGGGTCCAAATCAGACAAGGGAGTCGGTTCTGCCTTCACATCGCCCTCCACCTCCAGAAAGTTCAAACTTCCTCATTATGTCTCCATATTTACAGCTGAACTCCTAGCTATCAAAGAGGCAACTAGATTCTCTCTAACCACAAGCTCCAAACTCATCCTAATTATCTCCGATTCTCTAAGTGCCTTATCATCCATCAAGACCAGAAATCTATCCTACAACTACATCCGACAAATCCTAGATCTCCTCTACTCCGCAAAACTGAAACAACGTTCCATCTCCTATTTCTGGCTTCCCAGCCACATAGGCAACCAGGGAAATAACAGAGCGGATAGACTAGCTAAACAAGCTATAGATAACGGTATTTCCATCACGGCCGAGAATTTCTACTCAGACTTTAACTCTTACCTTGAATCTATCCATAATTCCTTATTTCAATTACAATGGGATCTAGAAAATCCAAACAACAAATTGTGGCCACTCAAATCCTCGGTATTCCCCCCCCCCCCCTACATAATAACAACCTCAATAGAAAAGAGAACGTGACTCTGCGAAGACTGGCTGCTGGACACACTTTCTTAACTCATCGCCATCTCTTGGAAGGAGCACAAGATCCTAAATGTCAAAGTTGCGGATCCAACCTTACAGTCTCGCATATACTCACAGCAAATCACCTTAAAGACATTCGACTAAAGTACAACCTACCCTCTACCATAAGTAACATAATCACCATCTTTGTCGCAAATAAAAATAACATATGTGACTATCTCCGAGAAATTCATTTTAAAGTCTAAACCAATTTAACAATTACTTTATGGGCGCTAAATAACCTCGTAGTTGATGCGCCCTGGCTCCAAAACATCATCATCATCTAATATTTCAATTTTTTTTAAAAAATACTAGTTTTCAGTTTTGTAAGAAATTGCGCCATTGTTCCTGAAGGTGGAATACTCATAATTGGTACGAGCGTTCTGTAGAGACGAAAAAAAGATATATATAAAGAAATTTGAGTTAGATGCTACAGGGTGTTCAAAATAAATTTATGCATTTCGAGTATTTTAAATTGAAAAATCTCAAATTTTTTAAATGGCACACCCAATATATTATTATTTTTTCGGATAGATCTTACAAAACCCTTCAACTTTTATTAAGCATGTCATATACCTATTTCTAATAGTTTTCGATTTATTTTGAATTTTTCAAATTTTTACCCTTGCTTTTAATACACTTAGTTGCCAAGATAAATCAAAAATGCAGGCATTGTTAAATTTTGATATGTCTATTAAACAAGTAAAAATAGTTTAATTTGTTTTAGTAAGTAACGTATAAAGGTAATAGTTATGGATTTTCCTAAAAATGAATTAATTGATATGGTTTATATATTGGGCGAGGCGGGAAAAAATTGTCTTTTGGCAGTAAGGCTTTACGGAGCGAAGTACCCTAATAGACGTATAACCATCTAGAAAATTTTTTCAGTGCTTAATAGAATAGTTTGATGGTAGTGGAAGGGTTGAGTATACGAAATGGAAAGTAGTAAACCAGAATGCTACCAATGAGGAAAAAGAAATGGAGATTTTACTTCATGTCGAAGATAATCCCCAGGTCAGCAGCCGTCAACTAGCTGACTTATCTGACACATCCCAGTCTACGGCTAATCGCACCACGAGAAAATACAAGTATCCCTTTCATATGGAACTACACCAAGAACTTCAAGGCAGTGATTTTGAACGACGAATAAACTTTTGTACCACCATGAATAGAGACCGATCCAACGTTTTTATCCAAAATAATGTTTTCTGATGAACCTACTTTTCGCAGTAATGGAGCAGTTAACAGCCATAACATGCATTATTATTCAACAGTTAATCCATTTTGGGTCCGGGAAGTTCAAAACCAAAACCATTCGTCGCTTAATGTATGGTGTGGAATATTAAATTTTCGAATTATTGGTCCATATTTTTTCCACAAACCGCTTAACGAGCCTAATTATCTAAATTTTTTGCAAAACGAATTACCCCAGTTTCTCAAAGAAGTTGATAACTTTGAAAGGGAACAAATATGAATTAGAACAAGACGGAGCTCCTGCTCATTACGAACCTATCAAACAAACACAAACCCAACCAACTACTTCCACAAAACTCGATTCTTCAGAGAATCTCGGCCTTACTGTCACTGCACAATCTCTCCCCCCCTAAATATAACTACCCTTTGCAAACCACCTTTCCCCATGGCTCTCTCCTATTCCACATATTGATCTTTCCATGCGACAATATAATAAAGTGGACTCTCCAAACTCTTTCCTCAATAAATCCTTTTTACAAATCGTCGCCACAAAATACCCCAAACATACGCTCTTTTATACGGATGGGTCCAAATCAGACAAGGGAGTCGGTTCTGCCTTCACATCGCCCTCCACCTCCAGAAAGTTCAAACTTCCTCATTATGTCTCCATATTTACAGCTGAACTCCTAGCTATCAAAGAGGCAACTAGATTCTCTCTAACCACAAGCTCCAAACTCATCCTAATTATCTCCGATTCTCTAAGTGCCTTATCATCCATCAAGACCAGAAATCTATCCTACAACTACATCCGACAAATCCTAGATCTCCTCTACTCCGCAAAACTGAAACAACGTTCCATCTCCTATTTCTGGCTTCCCAGCCACATAGGCAACCAGGGAAATAACAGAGCGGATAGACTAGCTAAACAAGCTATAGATAACGGTATTTCCATCACGGCCGAGAATTTCTACTCAGACTTTAACTCTTACCTTGAATCTATCCATAATTCCTTATTTCAATTACAATGGGATCTAGAAAATCCAAACAACAAATTGTGGCCACTCAAATCCTCGGTATTCTCCCCACCTACATAATAACAACCTCAATAGAAAAGAGAACGTGATTCTGCGAAGACTGGCTGCTGGACACACTTTCTCAACTCATCGCCATCTTTTGGAAGAAGCACAAGACCCTAAATGTCAAAGTTGCGGATCCAACCTTACAGTCTCGCATATACTCACAGCAAATCACCTTAAAGTCATCCGACTAAAGTACAACCTACCCTCTACCATAAGTAACATAATCACCATCTTTGCCGCAAATAAAAATAACATATGTGACTATCTCCGAGAAATTCATTTTAAAGTCTAAACCAATTTAACAATCACCTTATGGGCGCTAAATAACCTCGTAGTTGATGCGCCCCGGCTCCAAAACATCATCATCATCATCTAATATTTCAATTTTTTTAAAAAAATACTAGTTTTCAATTTTGTAAGAAATTGCGCCATTGTTCCTGAAGGTGGAATACTCATAATTGGTACGAGCGTTCTGTAGAGACGAAAAAAAGATATATGTAAAGAAATTTGAGTTAGATGCTACAGGGTGTTCAAAATAAATTTATGCATTTCGACTATTTTAAATTGAAAAATCTCAAATTTTTTAAATGGCACACCCAATATATTATTATTTTTCCGGATAGATCTTACAAAACCCTTCAACTTTTATTAAGCATGTCATATACCTATTTCTAATAGTTTTCGATTTATTTTGAATTTTTCAAATTTTTACCCTTGCTTTTAATACACTTAGTTGCCAAGATAAAACAAAAATGCAGGCATTGTTAAATTTTGATATGTCTATTAAACAAGTAAAAATAGTTTAATTCGTTTTAGTAAGTAACGTATAAAGGTAATAGTTATGGATTTTCCTAAAAATGAATTAATTGATATGGTTTATATATTGGGCGAGGCGGGAAAAAATTGTCTTTTGGCAGTAAGGCTTTACGGAGCGAAGTACCCTAATAGACGTATAACCATCTAGAAAATTTTTCAGTGCTTAATAGAATAGTTTGATGGTAGTGGAAGGGTTGAGTATACGAAATGGAAAGTAGTAAACCAGAATGCTACCAATGAGGAAAAAAGAAATAGAGATTTTACTTCATGTCGAAGATAATCCCCAGGTCAGCAGCCGTCAACTAGCTGACTTATCTGACACATCCCAGTCTACGGCTAATCGCACCACGAGAAAATACAAGTATCCCTTTCATATGGAACTACACCAAGAACTTCAAGGCAGTGATTTTGAACGACGAATAAACTTTTGTACCACCATGAATAGAGACCGATCCAACGTTTTTATCCAAAATAATGTTTTCTGATGAACCTACTTTTCGCAGTAATGGAGCAGTTAACAGCCATGACATGCATTATTATTCAACAGGTAATCCATTTTGGGTCCGGGAAGTTCAAAACCAAAACCATTCGTCGCTTAATGTATGGTGTGGAATATTAAATTTTCGAATTATTGGTCCATATTTTTTCCGCAAACCGCTTAACGGGCCTAGATATCTAAATTGTTTGCAAAACGAATTACCCCAGCTTCTTAAAGAAGTTAATAATTTTAAAAGGGCACAAATGCACAAACAAGACGGAGCTCCTGCTCATTACCACCGGGAAGTTCGGATATTTTTAAACGATCGTTACCCACAAAAATGTATCGGTAGAGATGGATTCATTCAGTAGTCCCCTCGATCATGTAACTTAACACCCTTAGACTTCTTGTTGTGGGGCTACGTTAAAGATCGGGTTTATGTGAATCCCCCTAAAACACCAGTAGATATGGAAAATAGTATACAGGATGCGTGCAGGACAATAACGCCCTTTATGCTAAGGAAAGTGAAGGAAAATATAGTAAAACCACTAAACATATATATTTAAGTAAACGGGCATATTTTTGAACATTTATTACGGCATAATAATTAATCGTTAGATAAGTTGAACTATATTAACTATTTGTTTATGTTTTCACAATAGCGTAAGTGTATTAAAAACAAGGGTAAAAATTGAAAAATTCAAAATAAATCGAAAACTATTAGAAACAGGTATATGACATATTTAATGGAGGGTTTTGTAAAATCTATCAGAAAATATAATAATATACAAGGTGTGCCATTTAAACAATTTGAGATTTTTCAATTTAAAATAGTCGAAATATATAAATTTATTTTGAACACCCTGTAGCATCTAACTCAAATTTCTTTACATATATCTTTTTTTTCTTCTCTATAGAATGCTCGTATCAATTATGAGTATTTCACCTTTAGAAACAATGGCGCTACTGGCAATTATTTACAAACTTTTAAAAAAATTAAAATATTAGAAAAACTACTAAGTTTAGGTATATAAGATTATTAATAAAAAAATTATAAAATTTTACGCAGAATTTAAAAATAAATTAGAAAATAGGATGTTCCATTTAAAAAAAATATACGTTATTTCGGCCTCACTTTTTTGAAGTACCCTGTATACTCAAAAATAATTTTGAACTGGGCATCTTAATATTCCCTAAAACTATTGTATTTAACATTTTTTCGTCATTCCCGAAACAAATGAGATAATGAACTTTACTTTATCGTTGACTCACCCTGTACACAAATTTATCTCATCGGAGCCTATTTTATAAAACCGCAAGTTTGTTAGTAATAAGTGATTTAGAGAGCACGATTCGGGGATTTTATTATTGTAACGCTCACCATTGTCATAGCAGGAATTCTTCTCTGTCACGTAAAAGTATGAGCGAGACAAAATAAAAGTTCCAATTTTACTTTTGTTTCAGCTCTGATAATTTGAATTTGGATCCGCTTTTTCTTTTATGAAGCATACAATGTTCGCTATTTGCAGATTATAGTTTAAAATTAGGCAACTCAAAAAATCGGGGAAATATTTCGGTTAATACAAAGTTTAAAAAGAAATTAAGCAAATAAAAAATACACTTGGGGTGATATTTTTCAAAAATCGATTTTATCCTTCAACATGATTTCTTTTAAGAGCGACACACTTATTCCAGCGATCTTTTAACATTTAGATAACTTTCATATAATATGATTTGTCAAGCTCTCTAATATAAACCTCAGTTTCCCATTCGACTTCTGCATTTGAGCTAAATCTCTCTCCCTGAAGCCACCTTTTTAAATTTGGAAATAGGCAATAATCACTGGGGGCTAGATCTGGGGAATACGGCGGATAAGAAAGCAATTCATGTCCAATTTCGTCGTCAATTTTATAAAGTTATGAGCTGGTGCATTATCTTGGTAAAACAACACTTTTTTTGCTAAATGCGGCCTTTTTTTCTGGACTCCACCATTCAAAGGGTCCAATAAACCAACGTAATATATATATAAAATCCCGCTATTCTGCTGGGAAACAAAGGGCCTCCACAAAACTTCTCCACCTGACTCTGTTTCTAGCGAGGTTTTTTATTTCGCCCCATGACTTGCCAGCTTGCTTGGCTTCTTCCAAAATTGTGCGTCTCCATGTCTGTCTCGATCTGCCCCTGCCACGACTGCCCTGTGAGTTCCAATTGAGAGCTTGTTTTCCAATATCGCCTGCTGGTTTGAGGAGGGTATGGCCCAGCCATCCCCACTTTCTGCGTTTGATATTGTACTCTATCGGTGTTAGCTTCGCTCGTTCCCATAACTTAATGTTTGGTTCTAGTCCGGCCAGTATATTCGTAAGATTTTGCGTAAGCACTTGTTTGTAAACACTTGTAGTTGATTGGAAATTCTTTTAGTCACTTTCCAGGTTTCACAGCCGTACAGAAGCACCGATTTGATATTTGTGTTGAAGAGGCGTATTTTTATGTTTGGCGACAGTATGCGGGACCTCCAGATGTTGAGAATCCCGAATGTTTGCTGTGCTTTGAGTATTCTTTGTTTGACGTCAGCCTCTGTCCCTCCGTTCGTATCTTTCACACTGCCAAGGTACGTGAACCTTTGTACCCTTTCGATTGGGCGATTATTTAGAGTTAAGGTTGTATTTTCATTGTTCATTATTCTCATCTCTTTTGTTTTGGAGTTGTTAATCCGCAGCCCGACTTTTTTCTGCCTCCTCTGCTAATCGAGTCAGTTTGCGTCCTTTAATGAGTGAGATAGAAGGCAGATATCGTCCGTATAGTCTAGGTCTTCCAGACGTGACGTCAGGCCCCATCTTATGCCTCTTTGAGTGTTGTTAGTTTTAGTCACGAGTTCGTCTAGAACGATATTAAATAAAAGCGGGGATAGTGCGCATCCTTGCTTAACTCCATTTCTGACAGGTATTGCCTTGCTAGTCATGTTACTGTGTATCACTTTACAGCTACTTCCATGATAAAGTGCTTTAATTAATTATTTTTTCCGGCACACTTCGTTCCCTTAAAGCTGCCCATATAGCCGTGTGCTTCAAGGTGTCAAATGCTCTTTCAAAATCCACAAAGATCACGTAATGCTTTGAATTATTTTGGCTTTTAGTTGATGGAAATCCATAACTAACGTAATGAAAGACAATTTGTTAAAATTTCCACTTTTTATTACAAAATTGCATGACGTTTTTCGTTACATGATAACTTCTTCTGCTGTTTTTTGCAATTAACAAACATTTAGCTTTTCCACCTTATTATCTACTACTACTGAAAATAGTTAATTAGGGTATTCTTAGAATTCGTACTGAATTTTATAAGGTATATAAATTTAATAAAGGTGATTGTCCATCGGTCATATTTATTTCAGTTTTTTTCCTTTAGAATGGAACCTGTGTTTTTCAAACGGTTTATCTCTAGGCATTCCGAAAGGTTTAACTTTCTTCCTTTGTTTTCTACATGTAATATTTCAAACTGGTCATTAAATTGATGGTTCTGTTCTATTAAATGATTGTTGTATGAAGAATCTATTTTGTTATTAAAAAAATTTCGTTGATGTTCTGAAATTCTATTTTGAAATGAGCGCCCTGTATACACTATGTACGCCTTAGTACACGAACCACAATTCTATTTATATACGCCTGATTTTTCACTTTTGTTTTATTGAACTTTCGCATTTCTTATGAATTTTTTCTAGTGAATTATTAGTTTTTAAAGCTATATTTATATTATTTTGGTTTAAGTAGTGTTTTGGCACACCTTCAGATAATATTAAACACTACTTAAACCAAGATAATATAAATATAACTTTAAAAACTAATAACTCACTACGAAAACTCATAAAAAATGCGAAAGTTAATTAAAACAAAGTGAAAAATCAGGGGTATATAAATTGAATTGCGGTTCGTGTACTAAAGCGTATATAGAGCAAACAGGGCGCTCATTTAAAACTAGAATTTCAGAACACAAACGAAATTTTCTTAACAACAAAACAGATTCTTCATACAGCAATCATTTAAGAGAACAGAACCATCAATTTAATGACTAGTTTGAAATATCACAACAAACTGAGTTGAGCCAAATTTTGAATTTTTAGATTTTTTAAGACTCTAAGCCAGTTCTAATTGTTCATTTTCATTCAAAGTTCATTAATATAAACGTACAAGGGGTAGACGCACATACAGGCAAATCGGTAGACAGACATACAAACCAACAGAAATAAGTGACTATGTTTTTCGTGGTCTTCTTCTTCTTATCAGAACATCTCCTTGTGAAGGTTGGCGATCCAAATGGCTGACATGGTTCTGGAAACGGCCATCTTCTAATGTCTTCCAACGAATCTTTTACCCTGGATTTTACCTTCAATGATCAATCACAGAAATTCATACTTTTCACCTCTCATCAAATAATCAATATAGCGTGTTTTTCTCGCATGAGTTCTCTTGCTTCTGTACACGCCTGAGAACTTCGCTTGGTACTGTTTATGTCCCTTTAGCAAGGAAAGTAAAAAAATATTGGAAAGGACACAAATTTTTTTTTATATGAAGAAGTAATAAATGTTGTTGAAGACCGGTTTTCTAACAAAGACGAACAAGCTCCAAAGTTGCTTTAAAACCGTGGCATTAAGTGGATGAAGTTAAAAGGCGATTACGTTAAAAAAAAATTTGTTTTTGAGATTTTTTTGTTTTTTCTATGCTAAGCTAAATACTTATTAATACTCCCTCGTGAGTTTTTAGTATTATAAAAATGTATTAAAAGTAACCAAGATGAGTTCAAAAAAAGTTTTTTATTATTCAATAGTGATTTTCATTTTTGGAGTTTATATTGAAGAAAATTGCGATGGATTTGAATATTACAGGTAAGAGCTCATACATATTGACACCTTTTTGTATTTAAAAAAAAAATTAGTAATGTTTTGAAGATCAAAAATGTTATTCGAAATTGTTGTTCGAAAACCCGTTTTTCAGTATTTCAAAAGGTATTAAAAAGGTAGTAAAGATTCAAGAATAACGTGAATCGCTTTTTCCGCACACATGCTGCTCCTGGAGGGACCTCCCTGTAGCACGTGAGCTAGACCCATAACAAAAAAATATTTGTTATACTTCAGGGAGCGTCCCAGTGGTTTCAACAGAAAATAATAACGGTCAAGTGCAAGTTGAACTTGCGCAATTAGTGTTCCGTACGTTGATTGCTTTTAAAATAAAAAATGTTGTAACGGAAGTATAAAATGATCAGTGACTTCACAAAACACACCCCAAATGAGTTTTCAACAAAGTTTATTTCCAATCTTTACTGAAAATTGATGACCTTGAAATTTCTGTTTTTTTTTTTTATATAAAAGATAAATTATTACACTTGTGATATTTTTCGTTCCATCTACATCCCGTGGAGAATATTCCAGAATTTTTTTCAAAATTTTTTTAATAAGTACTTTTCGAGATAAGGCGGGTGGACAGCGATTTTTCGCGATTTTTTAAAAATAATACAAAGAAAAGTGCGCGCAAGTATTACATTATAGTATATTTTTACTCGTGTTTTCACAAGCTTGCATTTGACACCACACTCGATTACCTAGTAAAAAAAATTTTTTTCACTTCCGATTTCACCCCCCAAAAACTAACCCCTTAAGTCAAAATTTAACTTTCAAACTACATGGCTCTGATGAGGCCATCAATTCCAAATTTCAACTTTCTATGACAAATAATTTCGGAGAAAATCGGGTGTGACAGACGGACAGACACAGAAGTGATCTTATAAGTGTTCCGTACGGAACACTAAAAAGAGTATTTGCACTAATCAATATTAGTCTAGATATCCCGTGTAATCGAGATTTTCATGGTCAGGTGGTGAAAACATTTAATTTAATTTTTAAAATTTAATATTAATAAAGTAGGAAACGGCCAATAATGACATTTTTTTTTTAATTTTTGGGCTTCATAAAAATTTATGCGGAAAGTTAATTCCGCAAAAAGTTATTAAACCTTAAAATTCAATATCGGTAAAATATTACACCGTGTCATATCAGTGAGGTAAATTTTCGATAAAAAATGTCAAATAAAACTTGTTTCTGGCTTTTAAAGTTAATAATTGATGAGTTAATAAAAACTCTGACTTGATAAACACGTATTTTTTTATGCAGTATCCATAGTGGTAAATTTTTAAATTTTCGATACGTTATTTTACGTTTAATGAAACAGAGATAAATTTAAAAAATAGATTAATTCATTTAAATAAAAATATCCGGGCAAGTGCAAAAGTTGAACTTGCGCAATTAGTGTTCCGTACTTTGATTGCTTTTGAAATAAAAAATTTTGTTACGGAGGTATAAAATGAACACAAAACGCACCCCAAATGAGTTTTCAACAAAGTTTGTTTCCATTCTTTACTGAAAACTAATTACCTTGATATTTTTGTTTTTTTTTTATATACCAGATAAATTATTAAAGGTAATGCACTCGTGATAATTTTCGTTCAATCTACACCCCTTGGAGAATATTCCAAAATTTTTTCAAAATTTTTTGATAACTACTTTTCGAGGTAAGGCGGGTGGACTGCGATTTTTCGCGATTTTTTAAAAATAATACAAAGAAAAGTGCGCGCAAGTATTACATTATATATATATATATATATATATATATATATATATATATATATATATATATATATATATATATATATATATATGTATATATATATATATATATATATATATATATATATACATATATTTTACTCGGGTTTTCACAAGCTTTCATTTGACACCACACTCGATGACCTAATAAAAAAATTTCACCCCACAAAATTAACCCCTTAAGTCAAAATTTAACTTTCAAAACTACATGGCTCTAATGAGGCCATCAATTCCTATATTATAACCAAATTTTAACTTTTTTATGACAAATAGTTTCGGAGAAAATCGGGTGTGATAGACAGACAGACGGACAGACAACGAAGCCATCTTTATAAGTGTTCCATACGGAAGACTAAAAAACAATTAGTGACCTGTTTTATTTTTATAAGACTTTAGAGTAATACGTACGTTATCAATTTTGGACTCTAAATGAACAATAAAATTACTTATTTACTTGGTCAATTGATACTAAATATATTTTTGTGGAGATTTACAAATGCGCTATCGCGATTTCACAGTACAACTACGTTTTCAAATGCTTAACTAAGACTAAAACAAATTTTTTGTATTTATTTTTATATAATTAAGGATGTATCTTAGGTGCTATAAAAGTTGGTAAAAGACGGAATTTCCGACGTCTACTTGACTATTTACTAAATTTGTATTATGATTCTTTACATGTCTGTAAATTTCTATAGATTCTAAGAATTTAAGTTTTGACCCTTTAGGTGCCGTATGGAGTATTGATAAACAATTAATATTACGAAATGGATGGTCAGTTTCTAAAAAATGCTTAGCAAAGATGCATTATGTTCTGTGAATCTTGTTTTGAAATTCCGCCCTGTTTGGCCTACGTAACACCTCTCTTGACACTTATGTTTATAAACTCCTGATTTATTAGGTTTATTAGTTTTATCTTTGGCATTGAAAAATATATTGGATAATTTTTGAGCGGATTTTAAAGCTATTCTTATTTTTTTTCGGCTGTGAGAACTTGAGATATTTCATCCGAAATGGGACCAAAATATGTCAGAGGTGTAAAACTTTTTCTTTCTTGGTATTCTTATATGGGATTAGCCGTGCCCGCGGCTCCGTTCACGTGGACTTGATTCACTACTATCGCCACTGCTCATTCCTTATGTTACCTAACGTAATAAAATATCTGCCCTTTATTTCCCCCTATCTCCTATTATTTCTCCTTATCTCCCATTATCTCTACATAATTTCCATTATCTAAGCTTATCTCTGCTCATCTCCCATTATTTCTCCTTATCTCCCATTATCTCACCTTATCTCCCATTATCTAGGTTTATCTCGACTTATCTCGCAATATTTCTCCTTATCTCCCATTTTTTTCCTTATCTCCCATTATTTCTCCTTATCTCCCATTATCTCACCATAACTCCCATTACCTAGACTTACCTCTGCTTATTTCCCATTATTTCTCCTTATCTCCCATTATTTATACTTATCCCCAATTATCTCACCTTATCTCCCATTATCTAGGCTTATCTCGACTTATCTCGCAATATTTTTCCTTATCTCCCATTATTTCTACTTATCTCCCATTATCTCACCAACTCCAACTCCCATTACTTAGACTTATCTCTGCTTATCTCTCATTATTTCTCCTTATCTCCCATTATCTCTACATAATTTCCATTATCTAGGCTTATCTCTGCTCATCTCCCATTATTTCTCCTTATCTCCCATTAGGCAGTATATTGTAAGAGAACACGCTAATGGTAGCCTTTCTTCCGACTTGATTCACTATTATCGTCACTGCTTATTCTTTATGTTACCTAACGCAATAAAATATATCCTATAACCTGGCCAGAGAACATATGTATGTTTTAAAGAAAAAGTATGTAACGCACTAACGGACAGACAGACAGACAGACAGAGAGACGTTGCATTTTACATATATTATATATAGATAACCTGGCCAGAGAACATATGAATGTTTTAAAAAAAGCACGTAAATCAGATAAGTGGTTCTCCAATGATAAGCGCACTAACGGACAGACAGACAGACAGAGAGACGCTGCATTTTATATATATTATAGATATAGATTATTATTATTATTATTATATAACCTGGGACAAAGAATATATGTATGAATTTAAAAAAGACACATACATTGGATAAGTGGTTTCTCGCGTGATGAACGCACTAATGGACATACAGACAGACAGAGAGACATTGCATTTTATATATATTATAGATTATAAATTAAAGATATTCTCTGCTACATAATATTGTTCCATATTTAATGGTTTAGGCTGTATATTGCAAGGGAACGCGCTAGCAGCAAACTTTTTTCCGACTTCACTCACTATTATTGTCACTGCTCATTCCTTATGCTACCTATCGTAATAAAATATAGCCTATAACCTGGCCAGAGAACATAAATATGTTTTAAAAAAAAAAGTACGTAAATCGGATAAGTGGTTCTCCAGTGATAAGGTCACTAACGGACAGACAGACAGACAGACAGAGAGACGTTGCATTTTATATATATTATAGATGAATTAAACTGAAGGTGATATGCTTTTGTTTACGGCTTACTCTGTGCAACAGTTTCGAGGTCATCGAATGTAAACTAAATTCTGACTTCAGTTTCTGGAAGTGCCCACCCAAACTATCAAAACCCTATTTGGGATTTGATAGTTTAGTTCGAATTTTTTTTTGCCATCAATTTTTTTGCTCGAGCTTTGGTTTTGCACGGCTGTCTCGTAAAATTATTGGGAATTTTTGTGAATTACCTACAATCGATCCTTTTGGCCGTTGTAAGGAATTTTACACCAAAATTTCAGCTTTTTTTTTCAGGTTTTACGTTCAAGAAACTGATTTTTAGCTCACTTTTGAATGTTTACTAACCATTAGCATCTATTTTTGGAAAATAAACTGAAAAAAAAAATTTTGTTTGTAAACTGCTATGGTACTATTGATTTCTCGGGCGGCTATGGAAATCGATTGAAAACACGTTTTTTGCCTTTTTTTAAATTTTGAATTTTCAATAGCTCTATAAAATAGATAAAAATTTGCGAAATAAACTTTAACACAAAAAAAGGTATATTTGCTGATGAAAGCTGAAATTTTGGTATGAAATGTACTATTTGGTGGCGAAATTCTTTACAACGGCCAAAAGAACTATAAAGATCGATTGTAGGTTATTGCAATGTTCAGCAAAGTTACTCGCGTTGATGCAGAGAATATTTTTGTCGAAGACAGTTATGCTAAAATATGCACGATTTGTGAGTTATGGTCGAAAATGGCATTTTTTCGGGCTTTCTGCATTAAAAACACCCCGAAAGAGTGAAAATCTGGCCTCGACATGTTCACAAAAATTGTGTATTTTGGTGTGAAAAACATTTCGTCTCAAGATTGCATTGAGAAATTCCCAATAATTTACAAGATATAGCCGTGCAAAACCAAAGCTCGAGCAAAAAAATTGATGATGGCAAAAAAAAAATTCTAACTAAACTACCAAAATCCAAATAGGGTTTTGCTAGTTTGGGTGGGCACTTCCAGAAACTGAAGTCAGAATTTAGTTTACATTTTATGTGTTGCACTGTGTTATTACAGTATTAATTATTTTAGGTTAGAAACCTAGTGCTATATTTTTGATTGTGTCCAGTTCTTTTTATAAATTATATTTTACTAAGGGCTCTATGGATCATAGATCTATAAGCTGCCAGTTTACGGGAGTTAAAGTGTATTGAATTTACTGGGATGGTGATATCTGAAAAGGTTGGTTTACGGAAAATATCGAATTTTAATCTATTTCCTTTCTTAGAAACTATAATATCTAAGTTAATTTTATTATCTGTTTCCTTTTCCAATGTGAATTTTATGTTGGAATGTATATTATTCAGATAATTTAAAGTAGAATTTAGTTCAATATCATTTCCATGTAAGCATAGTAAAGTCCGTTTGTTTGGAGCTGATAGCACACAACATGGGTTATAATCAATAAAATGTCATAAAACATAAGCGTCCGAAATTATTTGCATTTTTAGTTTTAATCACCTTTATTTTCTATCTCTATACAACAGTGCGACCTTTTTCTAAAAAATATTGACTTCTAAACTTTACAATAAGCTATAGAAATCAGCGCATTTCAAAGTTTATTTTAATGAGTAAATGATGAAACTAAAAACTTATTTGTATGATAAAAGCTTAAGTGAGTACCATGAACAATTCTTAAGAACCAGAAATCTACAGTTTTATAAAGCTTAATGATAATAGGTCCAATAAAATTATTTAGGATTTTAGCAGTTATTGGAATATAATTAACCAAAGTACTTATCGGTAGGTAGGTGCCTAAGGACCTAAGTATGCAATAAAAATATTCGGTGTAAGTATAAAAATAAAGCAATAACCTATAATATGCTTAGTTCAAATCAGAACAGCGATGGCTTCAACTTTCACTTTTGCCCTGGTCAAACTTCGCGGAGACTGTAAACCTGCATTTTCATTGCGAGAAAAAACAATGATAATGTCCACGATGCCCTAGTGCATCAACAGCCAACAAGCCAAGTCTGTGAAATTGTGGAAACCTGTGCCAACATGACGGGAGTTAGATCAGCAACTATTTATAGATTTCTAAGAGAAAGAAAATGCGGTCCTTGCAACGATCCTCAGAATCATAAAGGAAAGGAGCCCTTAGAGGTCGATGAAAACTTAAAAACGCATAAAGTTTTGCAAGAAATCAAAGAAGACCAGGACTTACCACAATTAAAAAAATGGAAATTCTCCATATCCTTCATAACCTGCATTTTCGTTGGGAAAAACACAACAGAAAATTTGTTCTTATCGATTAAACAGAAATATTTTTTTAGAGAAGGGATTATCTACGAGCAATCAGAAAGTTTCAAATCGAAGAAAGAAATATTATTTATTTAGATAAGACTTGGGTTAATGAGGGACACTCAGTGAAAAAATTCTGGATTGACAAAAACATTAAGAGTGCCAAACAAGCTTTTATGAAAGGTTTGTCAACTGGATTACAACCTCCTTCAGGAAAAGTCGCGGGCTGATTATAGTACATATTGGTAGTAAAAACGGATTTCTCGACGGTGGCTTGTTGGAATTCGAATCAAAGTCAACTAAAGATTACCGTGAGAAGATGACGGCCGATGTTTTTGAAGAGTACTTATAACAAATTAATGAATGTATACCCGCAAAATCAGTTGTAGTATTAAACAATGCCCCATGCTATTCTCGTTTATTAGAACGACTCCTGAAAAATCCATGGAAGAAAAGGAATATTCTTCGATGGATGAAAGACAAAAATATCAAACATAAAGATGGTATTTTAAATGCTGAACTTCTCAAAATTGCAAAACAAAATAAGGCACAGTTCAAGAAATACGCAGGAGATGAGATGGCAAAGGAACGGAATATCACAGTGCTTAGATTACCTCCATATCATTGCGAACTGAATCCCATAGAGCTAATTCCGTTCAAGGGAAAACACTACGTTCAAATTTCAAGACGTAAAGCAATTATTCAAAGAGGACAATTGGAAAAATGCCATTAGACGTGTTATAGAAGAAGAAAATAAAATGTGGAAACTTGACGAATAAATGGAAGAAACTGTGGAAATAGAACCCGTAATTATCAATTTAAGAGAAATTGAGTCTTCAGATTTTGATGATGATGATTGTTTTTAATTGTAATTAAAGTACTTATATATCGTAAATTGTGAATTTGTATATATACATAGATCTATAAATTAAAAAATTTTAGTAATAAATCTTATATTTCTATAACTTTATTTTTAGGTTAATTTTATTTATTAAACACTAAAAGCCGGCTATGCTACAGATTAACCCTTATTTACATTTTATGACTCCATTGTATAGCAGAAGTTTTCTGCCTAAAATAGGGAGAACCCTTAAAAATAATTCAAAAAAGGTAGCAAAATTCAGCAAAATGCATAAGAGATCTTTTTTTTGTTTGGGCGCACCCAACATACATCTACAATGAGAGAATTCTGCTATCAACTCCAATCAAATACGCTTTTAAAATGTCGTCCACATATCTAAACCAAAAGAGAATATTTTTTGCGTGTTGGGTTTTAAGAAATTTTTTTCCACCATAAACTGGCAGCCTATAGATCTATGATCCACAGAGCCTTCAATACCCCTCTTAGTTAAAAAAAGAACTAGACACAATCAAAAATATAGCACTCAATAACGGCTTCCCACCTAAAATAACTAATACCTACAAATCTACCTTATTTATATAGTTTAGCTTTAGTCAATCGTCGCTCCTGATGAAGCTAACATGGTTGGCGAAACGCGCGTCGAGTGCAAAAATAAAGTGTTTGGTGTAGTGGTGATATATACTGAATAGTGTCATTGTACCAAAGATTCCACATTCTCAACATAGTTTCATTTTACAGTTTTAAACAACCGTAATATCTCATTTTATTACCAATTAATCAACAGAGTGGTCATATGATAGAAATAAACACATAAATAATTTGAAAATTCGTTTATTGATAAATTATGAATCAATAACAAAAAATATACTTTAAAAATTTACAAATTTTTGAAGTAAAGAATAATAAATTCCAGCGTAAAGGAGATTGGTTCGGAATTCTTTTAATGCCTTGTCCCAATTTGTGAAATTTAAGTTTCAATAGGAGCGTAACGTTAAAAATTCCTGAAGCAAGCACCTTAGCTAAAGTATGTGATTGCACAATTTTGCGTAAAAATTAAATTTTCGGTTTTTTAGAAAAAGCCCAAATTTATTTCGAAATTTTGTATTTGGGTGTAATATGATACAAGGATATATTTAACAAAACACATTATGTCAAAAAACAATATGAAGTTTGTGATTTACGTTATACTAACAGTATTTTAAAGAGTGATTGTTAATTAAATAGAAAAAAAAACAGTGGTAAGTGACAACAGAAAAAAATAACTTCCATCTACAATAATTGTTCTTTTGTATATACAGGGTCAAACATCTGTTGGTTTCATCTGAAAATTGCTATAAGAAAATTGTTTAATTTTTTTTTTCTTCATAGTGCAGTTAGAAAGCATTTGAAATTGCACAGTTCAGATACAGCAATATTATGATTTTGTCCACTCTGAGGAGTATTGTCCTGAGTTTTGGTCCTCAAAAAATGTGTGCTGTTTTGTTTATAAACAACTGAAGTTTTCAAAACGCATTTTTTGAGCTTAAAGTGTGAATAATTCCGGTTATATAAGTCGGATCGAGACAAAAAAGGAACCAAACTCTTCGTAATGAAATTTCCAACAAATCCTTGTTAGTTTTAAGTCACTCAAGTGCGCATATAACCTGCAAAAATTTAAAAAAAAAACAGGCAAAAAACTATTTTTTTTTTCATTTTATTATACAGGTCAATCAAGTGAACCGATCGGCTTGAAACTTTTAGAAAATATGCCTTTTGTTAGAGCAAAAATATCCTAAAATTTTGGTACAAAAATATTGAACCCAGTGGCCACAATTGAATTTGTTATTTAAAATTTGAATTGCCCGCCATTTTATGCCATTTGGTCCAAAATGGATCTTTTTTTTTAATTTAAATCTCGACGCCAGCTTTCCGATGCCATTATTTTTTTTTTTTTTTTGGAGTCATTTTAACCGTTTTTTTTTAACTTTTGTTCATTAATCAAATAACAAAAGCTTTTTTCGGTCATCTTGAAAAAAAAAATTGAAATTTTTTTATTATATCGCGAGACCTTCATTAAAAAAATATTATCATTAACAATTTTTTATTTAAAATATCCGAAAAAAAACACGTTTGTTTTTATTTAATCAATAGAAAAACGTGAAGACCTGAATTTTGAAAAAAAAAGATCCATTTTTATTTATTTATTTAGTTATTTACGGAACATGCCTATTCATAATTCATAAAGACAAAGTACAAAAGTTTACATCTATAAATGACACTTAAAACTAAAGACTAAAACTAAGAAAGGCAGAAAAGAACCCCGATCTGCCTCTTAAAAAGAGACAAGGAGCTGGAGAACAAGTCCAATGATGGGCAGTTATTTACGATGCCCATAGATCTTGACATGAAGGTATTAGCTCCATAGGTTGTCTTATGATAAGGTTTGAAGAAGAACAGCGTAGGTCTAGTATGTCTAGAAGATGCATACAAATTAATCTGAGATAAAAATTCTGGACAATTTATAATGGAATTTAAAATTTTAAAGAACATTACAAGATCTCGTTGAATTCTTCGGTTAGACAGGGTATTCAAGTTTAATATAGATGTCAGTTTTGAAGAATTAAACTAAAAGAATCATTGTTAAAGAATTTATAATTAATATGATGAAGGAATTTACTTTGAACAAGCTCCAAGCTCCTAGCATGGCAAGCAAAAGGTGGGTTCCACGCACATGAGCAATATTCCAAGAGAGGCCTAACCAACAAGCAGTACAGCATTTTTATAAAGGTAATGGATGAAAATTCTGATGAGTAACGCCTGATAAACCCAAGCATCCTCAGAGACCTAGACGTTACCTCGGTTATATGAGGAATAAAACTCAGTGTCGAATCAAGCTTAACCCCCAGATCCCTAACGCTAACCACGGACTCGAGGGAAGTCCCATTTATGCTGTAATCATACAACAATGGATTGCGCGATCTCTAGAAAGACATAGAGAAGCACTTAGAAGTACTTTAAAAACGTTTAACTAACACCAGACACTAAGACTGGACCAAATGGCATAAAATGGAGGGCAATTCAAATTTTAAATAACTCCCACTGGGTTCAATATTTTTGTAACAAAATTTCAGGATATTTTTGCTATAACAAAAGGAATATTTTCTTAGACGATTGCCGAACTTAATGGGCAAAAGATTGATTTTTTCATGGAAGGTGTGGCATGTTGAGCCGTTCGGCTGGAACTAATTAATTATCATGTCTCTGTAGCACAATCCATTTACCGAAGTGTTATTGCCAGCTTCATAATCAAAGAAGACAGGGCCAATAATGCCACCACTTCAAAAACCACATAAAAAAAACAGTTACCCTTGAGGATGGCTTTTCTACAACTACGTGTAGATTTTCAGAAACTCAAATTCTACAGTTTTGCTTGTTTACTTATTCTCCGAGATGAAAATGGGCTTAGTCCCAACAGATGATATTGAAAAAAAAATCAACGTCATTTTTTAATTCGTTGGAGGTCACGCAGAGAAACGATAACGAAGCGGATGGTTATTTTTTTTCAATTCTTCAGTTAGTTCAACCATGTAAACAAATAACCCGAGATCTTTATGTAAAATTCTCCTCAGAGTAGTGCGACTGTTGATTGTTGAGATCTGCGACGAGTTGAGGTTTCACCATGTATGAGAACAAATAAACACTGTTTTCTCCGAAGAAAAATAAAATATCTGAAAACTCAAATGTATTTTGAAGGGAAAGAATAGTATTTTCAGATGCCGGAACGAGTTATGTGGAGAACAATTAATTCGCGGTATAATATAATCCCGAATATAGCGAAAAACCGTGTTTTTTGCATTTTTAGGTTAGGATATCTCGATAACCTGATATGATGGAGAAATTCTGAGGTCAGATTTGGATTCAGTGCACCAAAACCTGGGCTCAGGGTTTGAAAATGTTGGTCTGTGTTATCAATAACCCTATACAGTGAATCTCTCTTCAAGATGTACACATGAAGCGTTTGAAAAAGCTGGAGTTATGTAACCAAATTTGTGCATTCTATAGCTGTATCTGATGCAGGTGTACTGTTGTTTTATCAAATACTAATTTCTCTTACATTGCTGTTAAACTTCGTATTGCTTTTCGAACATTTAACAATAATTCAATAATGCATTTTTACACAGTAATGTCAGTAATAACCTACATATCTATAAAAATTTTATAAACAAACAACTTTGGTTATTATCTATTTTATATGTATACGTATGCTTTGTAAATTGGACAAATTTTTAATCGGATATTAATAAAATGAAGAAAAAATTTATCGCATCAATATACGTGAACTGTGTTACAAAGGAAAGTAAATTGTGTTCATTTAAAACGGTCCTGTGTAACTTGCGTAGTTAGCTCTTGTTAAATGCAATACAAGTTTCAAGTGCAATTAAACTAGCTATATTTTTTTATTAGCATAATACACATCTCTAAGGTGCTACAGGAGCTGTGTTTTATATAATTTTCTGACCTTATTTTGTCCTAATCTACACAAGCGTTTTTTTATGGACATAACATATGTTTTGCAGGGAAATCAGAAAAACCGAACCACGTTAGTTTTGAATCCATGTAAATTGTAGTCCATGGGAAGCACAGTTCTGTCCAAATGATTCTAAAGGGATGAGGTTTGCCATATAAAAAAATGCTTGTAAACAGTTGTGCGAGGAGTAACAAGCTGAAATTATAAAGATGTGAAGTATTAGTACGATATGTATTCCTAGCATGTACCGCTTTAGGAGGAATTAAGCAGGCTATATCCATCGAATAGTTTTTATGAAAATACTGCTAGAATAGACTCATGTCGCCAACTGTTCTTCAACGATCAAGATTGCTTGTGAGTTCTGGGTCTTCATTCAGGCGAACAGCTTCTTTCTGAATAGAGTCCAACAAATGCAGTGTATATTTGGGAACAAGGCACCAAACATCGTTGGTCGAATTGAAGTTTTGTGCAGAATTAACAGTTGATATGGAGTTTAAAGCTTTCTACTTCGAAATAATATTCTTGGCCGTGAACGAAAATTTAAATAACTGTTTAAGATTACCACATATGTTTATTGTATTACAGCTGACAATTGTTTCGACACACTCTGTCTTCTTCTGGAGCAAGATGTAAAATAACTACAAAGTATGTTACAAAATATATGTTACTTGGTTATAAGGGCTAAATTAATTAAAAATATTGACCATAATACCTAAAACAAGTTCAATAAAGGAGATCCACCGCCATCCAATTGAGGCACCAAATTGCAGAACCGCCTCTACTCGTGACCCCTGTTTCCCTAGTAGGCAGGAGAGAGGATAACGCTGTGAACGCGTCGATCGACGCCCAGTGGGCCAGGAGTCTGATTTTTCGTTCAAAATTGTCTAGTGCCCTCAATTATTAACGAAATCCGGCAATTTTTTTTTTAATACTCGTAAGCGAATTCCGGACAAACGTAAGGAAGCCGATGTACAACATATAACCTCAAAATTTTTTTAAATTGCAAAAAGCAACATGGAACCAAGAGGTGAAATTTTGAAGTTCACAGTTTCTGGGGTCGCCGAATCTATTTTCGGAGTCGTTTGATAATATGCACCCTTTTAAGGAGAGAAAATGGGGGTTGAAGGGGAAAAAATTACGATATTCATCTGAACTAGAGTTTCGCGTTCAAACTGCTTTCTCGGGAGTTTCTGGGGTCGTCGAATCTATTTTTAGGGTCATTTTAATCATATGCACCCTTTTGAGTGGTGAAAATGGGGATAGAGGGTAAGAAATTAAGATATTCTCCCGAATTAGAGATTCGTGTTCAAAACTGGTCCCCCGGAGGTTTCTGGGATTGCTGAATTTATTTTCCAACCCCCATTTTCACCCTCAAAATGATACATTTGATCGAAATAACCTCGAAAATAGATTTAGCGACTACTGAAACCCCCGAGAAAGAAACGTAATTTTTCCCCCTCCAACCCCCATTTTCACACCTCAAAAGGGTGTATATGATAAAAATGGCCCCAAAAATATATTCGGCGACTCCAGAAACCCCGATGAACCAGTTTTGAACGTGTAAACTTGAAATCACGTGAATTTCGAAATTTTACCTCCCGGTTCCGTACTGCTTTTTTTTGCAATTTTAAAAAATTTTGAGGATATATTTTGCAAATCAGCTTCCTTGCGTTTGTCCGGAATTCGCTTACGAGTGTTTAAAAAAAAATCATCGCTGATTTCGTTAATAGTTGAGGGCTCTAGACCAATTTTGAAAAAAAATCAGATTCCTGGCCCACAGTGCGACTGTGGTAAAATCAATTTACAATGCAATAATTAACTCGTTGTTGATCGTCGTTTTTCTGTTAATAATTAACGAATCATGTTGATTTTTGCGTAGAAACACTCTTCAGGCTTATGCGCTTCTTATAGATATAGTCGTTTGATAAAAATGTTTGTTAAACGTAAACATAGATCAACAGGAGATCTTCTGACTTATGTAACACATGTTTGGAACAACGCAATTGAACACTTTGGAGAATCTCGAGCAGTTGCTCTTGACAAATCCAAGGCATTCGACCGTGTTACTTAACAACTTAACAAAGACCAGGAAGAAATTTTATCTTGGGGTGACAGTAACTAATTGGAATTTAATGTTACAAAAACCCAGGCGGCAGTTTTTTCTAAAAAAGTTAACGTTGCTGAACCCGACATAGTTATGTCGGGGCACTCCATTCCCCTAGCATCGTCACTCAATTTGTTGGGCGTTATTTTGGGAGCAAATGGCATGAACATGTTGCAGACATAGCAAGGGGAGCTTCTCAAAAGTTGAGAATATTGTTTCGAACCAGAAAGCTTTACACTCCACAACAACTGTTAATTCTTTACAAATCTCAAATTCGACGAACTATGGAGTACTGCTCCCATGTTTGGGGCTCCGCTCCCAAACATACACTGCATTTGTTGGATTCTGTTCAGAGAAGAGCCGTTCGTCTGAATGGAGACCCGGAACTGACCGGCGGCCTTGATTCGCTGGAACATCGAAGAACGGTTGGCGACTTGACTTTGTTCTACAAGTATTTTCATGCAAAATGTTCGAAGGATGTAGCCCGCTTAATTCCTCCCAGAGCGATGCATGTTAGAAATACACGTCGCGCTAATACTTCACATCCGTTTGAGGTTCATCTTGTTACTCCGCGTACAACGCTTTTCAAGCAGTCTTTTATATGGAGAACATAATCCCTTTGAAATAACTTTCCAAGGGCTGTGTTTCCAACCGAGTACATTTTACAGCGTTTCAAGAATAACATGAATCGCTTTTTCCGCACACATGCATCTCCTGTAGCGCTTTAGGGACTTTCCTGCAGCACGTGTGCTAGACCCATATATAAAAAAAAAATTGTTATTAATAATAAATAAATTTTACGCTGAAAAATTTCAAAATTAATTAAAAAATTGGCCAAAATGACCAATATCGGCTTAATTTTCATACATTTACGAATATCATATCAAAAGTTTAGGTCAGTATGCTTTCAGCTGTCAAAAAGCATATTGTCTTATTTGGTTATTCAACTAAAAAAATCTTTATTGCTATTTTTTTCATAATATAACACTAAAGTTGAGTGTTTTTCGTAAGGAATCATAAGGAAAACCACTCAAGTTGAGTGTAAGGAAAAACACTCAAGTTGTGTGTACGAAAATACACTCAATTAGTTAAGTGTTTCTTGGAGTGTTTTCATGTAAGGATACGTAGATATAAAATTTTTCAAGTAAAAATTATAAAGAGATATGCGCACGCTTTAAAATTGTTGTAACAATTTTTCATCTCAAAATTCAAAAATCATTTGGTTCTCCAATTTGGTTTTCTTAATAGTTTAACCAAACGGAAAAGCCAAATTGTAAAACCAAATAGTTTTTGAATTTTAGCGTTAAAAATTGTGAAAACGATTTCGAAGCGTGCATATACGTTTTTATAATTTTTACTTTGAATATTTTTATCTACACAGTTACACTATTTAGTATTCTTATTTGATTTTGATATGACAAATTAACATTAATAATTGGTTATTTCATTTTCAAATGAAATAACCAAATGAGGAAACGAAATGTCTTTTTGGCAGGTGAAAGCATTCAACAAATTTTCGCTACGACTAGCTGCATGAAAACGCGCGCGTGCGCTAAGAACTCGTGCGTGTTTATTTATTTATCCACATCATTGCTGCAAAAATTAACATACTGACCTAAATTTTTGATATCACACGCAAATGTATTACAAATAAGCTGTCGTTGTTCATTTCGGCTAATTTTTAAATTAATATTGAAATTTTTCAGCGTGAAGTTTATTCATTGTCAGTAACAAATTAAAAAAACAATTTTATGAAATGACTACATCTATAAGAAGCTCACAAGCCTGAAGAGTGTTTCTGCGCAAAAGTCAACTTGATTGGTTAATTATTAACAGAAAAAACACGAGTTAGTTATTGCGTTGTAAATTGATTTTGTCCGTCACACAGTGGACCACGAATCTAAATTTTCGTTCAAAATTGTCTAAAGCCTTCAATTATTAACGAAATTAAATAATTATTTCTTTAAATACTCGTAAGCGAATTCCGGACAAATGTAAGGAAGCCGATTTGCAAAATATAACCTCAGAATTTTTAAAAATTGCAAAAAGCAGCACGGAACTTGGAGGTGAAATTTTGAAGTTCACTTTCAAAATTGGTTCATCGGATGTTTCTGGGGTCGCTGAATCTATTTTCGGGATCATTTTGATTATATGCACCCTTTAAGGGGTGAAAATGGGAGTTGGAGGGGAAGTACAACTAACTTGGACCAAAATCTCTCTGCCCTTGAATTTTAATCATTTTGTAATATTTTTTTTAAATGCTTGTAATGAATAAAACTTTAAAATGTACCTGCAAGTTTCTTGGTTTGTGATTTATTTTTTAATAAAAACCTATTTGTTATGAAAAAATTATAAATTTTCAATAAAATAGCTATTTCAATAGTTACGGATCCTATACATTTACTTGGACTTGAAATTTTCCATCGTTATATAGCTTTTTTTTTAATGTTGTAAGATTGTATAGTGAATATGAGAATGAACATTACATTCAAGATGTTTGACAATAACTTGAAGTTTAGATTCACCAACTCTACCATAAACTTAAACTCAAAATGGTCGAACCTGAAAAAAATTTACCAATTTTGGACATTTGTCAACAGTTTTCGAGTTTTTCTGGTGATTGTATGAATTTACTCTACTTTTTAGCTATTCCCATATCATCTCAAAAATGTTAACTAAAAATGTAACAAAAACGTTGACCCGAAATGGTGTAAACTGAAAAATCAGGCCAATTTCCGCCATTTCTCAGTTTTATCTACTGGTATGTTCTAGTCAATACATGAAAAATTTTGCAATAATTTTGTGAGATTGGAAAATTATTTAAATTTAAAATTATCTTACGCTGAACTCATTTCAATTACCCTCAACCTAACATAACCTAATGGAGGAACTTTGCACCAAGACCTCTGAACCTAATATGACCTAATCCTAAGAATTTTCCATAAAGATCTCTAAACCTATCATAACCTAATCCTATGAACTTTACATCAAGAACTCTAAACCTAACATAATCTAACACTAAGAACTAAGTTGGGAATGTGGAATCTTTGGCACAATGATACTACTCAGTATATATCACCACTACACCAAACACTTTATTTTTGCACTCGACGCGCGTTTCGCTAACCATGTTAGCTTCATCAGGAGCGATGATTGTCAATCATCGCTCCTGATGAAGCTAACATGGTTAGCGAAACGCGCGTCGAGTGCAAAAATAAAGTGTTTGGTGTAGTGGTGATATATACTGAGTAGTAACACTAAGAACTTTACACAAAGAATTCCAATTCATTATATACACTTCTTTAAAGATAAAAAATCAATATTTGTTGAAAATCTCCCTAATTTTTTTTGTAATTAATTTTTTTAAAAGTTTTAAAGACTTTTCCATCAATAATATGTGTTTTTGAGATACGTAATAGTAGAAATAGTAGTTTTCTGAGAAAATTTGGAAAATTGTGCATGCTACCATTTTCAGCCAATTTTACGTAAGTTTTATTATATATTTTGATTATTAAGTTTTTGTTTTACTTTTTTCATTAAACTAACTAAAAATATGTTATCTTTAAATTCATATTAAATAAATAAGAATATTTCATATAGATGGTCAAAATTGGTAAATAACACATTTTTTGCAAAATTTGACATTATTCATCAATATAGTCTTCTTCAAGAGCGATACAATCGGTCCAACGCTTTTCTAACATTTCTATACTTTCCTTGTAAAAGGATTTGTCTTTGCCATTAAAATAGGCCTCAGTTTCGGCGATAACTCTTCATTGGAACCAAATCTCTTTCCTGAGAGCATTTTTTTGAGGTCTGCAATAGATAATAGTCGCTGGGGGCTAAATCTGGAGAATACGGTGGATGAGGAAACAATTCGAACTTCAATTTATGCAATTTTGCCATCGTAACCATTGACTTGTGACACGGTGCTTTATCTCGATGAAAGAGCACTTTTTTTTTTGTTCATTTGTGGCCGTTTCTTTGCGATTTCCGTCTTCAAACGCACCAATATATATATATATATATATATATATATATATATATATATATATATATATATATATATATATATATATATATAAATATATATATCAACCGGTTTTATAACGTCTTCCGTCTTCCGTCTTCCGACTTCCGATTCCTAATTTCCACTCCTCCCGGTTTCTCCATCCCTCGTCCTTCAGATCTCTCTCTAGTACTTCCTTGTTGATTCCTGCTCTCCAGCTTTGGCGTGGTCTTCCTCGCTTTCTTCTTCTATGGGGGTTCCAATTTAAGATCTTTTTAGGTAGTTGGTCTTGTGACATCCTCTGTCCGTACCATACCAACTGTTGAGTTCTGATATCGTCCACTATATCGTGCTTTATTTCTAAAGCTCGTCTTATCATGTCATTTGGTATGCGGTCTTTTCTGGATTTTCTGGCTGCTTGTCTCCAGAAATCCATTTCTGTAGCTTTTAGTATTTTTTCTGTCCTTTCCTTCAATGGCCACACCTGGGAGCTGTAAGTTATTATACTTTTCACTATTGAGTTGTAAATTCTGTTCTTATTTTCAATGGTTATGTTTTTGTCCCATAGTATACTATTAAGCATTGCAATCGCTTTTCTTCCTTGGATATTCCTCTCGAATATTGCTTCTTCCAGTGTTCCGTCCCTAGATATTCTCGTTCCCAAATACTTATAACTGGCACAGTGTTTGATGGTGAGTCCTGTGGCCAGTTTCAAGTCCTGCTGTTGTCCTCCGACGCACATGTACTCGGTCTTTTTAATATTAACTTCTAGGCCCCATTTTTCATATTCCTCCATAAGTTTTCGTGTCATATATTCCATATCATCGATGTCCTGAGCGACTACTACTTGGTCGTCCGGGAATGATAGCGTGTACAATGTAGTATCGTCATCCAGTGGTAATCCCATACTACTGCATTTCCTTTTCCAGTTCTTCAGTGCACTCTCCAAATAGATTTTAAATAGCGTTGGGGATATACAGCAGCCCTGTTTGAGACTCTTTGTGACCTGGAACCCTGTTGTTATACCATATTTGGTTCTCACTCTACTTCTTGCGTCTTGGTATAAGGATTTTACGGCTTTAATTATTTCGGTACTTACATTACTCTGTTGTAGTGTTTTCCACAATCTCATTAGGGACACGCTGTCGTAGGCTTTTTTTAAATCAACAAACAAGACATGGACTTCCTGATCAAGTACGGTTTTTTTTTTCTAGGATTTGTGTCAGTGAGAAGAGATGGTCTATTGTGGATCTTCCTGCTCTAAAGCCTGCCTGTTCTTCAGCTTCTACGTCCGCGTATTCAGTTTCTATTCTATTTTTAAGTATTTTTCCGTATATTCTGCTAATAGATCCTGTAACCGTTATTCCCCGATAGTTATCGCAATGATTTTTGTCTCCTTTCTTATGAATTGTTGATATGTATAATATTTGCCATTCCTCAGGTATTTCTGATGTGTTAGTGCATCTTTGGAATAAGTTCCCCAAATAACTTTATATAATATACGCTATTGATGGTTTTTCTCTTCTCTTCTCAAAATACAAAGGCCAAAACCTTCTCAGCCGACTCTTGTATCTTTGGTCGCTTCGGGCGGCTTTCACCGGCTGCTGTCCACTCAGCTGACTGCCGATTTAATTCCGGTATGTAGTGGTAGATCTACGTTTCATCCATTGTCATATATTGCATGAAAAAATCCTTTTTATTGTGCTTAAACAGGTCCAAATAGGGTTCAAAATCATCAACATGTTGTTGTTTTTGGTCACAAACGCGGTACCCATTTCGGACAGAGCTTTTTTATGCCCATATATTTATGCAAAATATGACCAGCACGTTCTTTTGATATCTTCCAAAACAATTTTGTGCATTTTTTTTGATGTTTTCCGGTGTAACCACCTCATTTTGGTGGCCAAAGTGTTCAGCATCATTTGTATCTGCAGCATACCAGTAAATAATGAGTGGTTTTCCAGGGACAGAGTCCCCGTAACACTTATCAAGTTATTGCTTTGCTTGAACGGTAGTTTATCCCATCAAAAAACAATGTTTGATTAAATAGGAAATTCGATTTTTCTCCCATTATTTTGAAAATATCAAAGTAGCGACACTAAAACCACTGTAACTTGTAAACTAATCGTCGAAATGTCATGAAATTTTGTCACGTACCGTTTGAAGGTTGGTACTTCCTAAAAATCATATGGATTTTTTTAAAAAGGGCGATACCTATGTACGAAACCAAAAACTTTTCAGCCTACGTGTTATTTGAAAATTTTACACATTTAAAAAAAAAGGTTACTTTTATCATAATCTGCGACTCCAAAAAAAAACTATTATAACGTTGGAAAATTTCATATCCACATAAATATACAGGGTTCGAAATTATCCAAATATCTATTTTACGGAAAATTATAATTTTTTCATTAAAAATCGGTTTATATTAAAAAAATAAATAAACGAAAAAATAAAAAAACTTGCACGTACATTTTAAAGTACCGTTCATAGCAAGCATTATAAAAAAAAATTTATTACAAAACGATGAAAATTAAAAAGCGGATAGAATTTTGTCCAAGTTAGTAGTACTTCATTCAACTGTGTAGCGTGGATAGTGAAGATATTAGAAGGAAATCTATCGACTGCCACTAGTAAAGAATGCTCTCTGAGGAAACATGAGAGCCAGAAACAAAACTTTTTAGGCATGCCATGAGAGGAAATCTGCGCAAATATAATATCTTTTTTTATCACAATAAGTCATTTTTTTAACTTAGGCAGGCAAAACCAGAATTCCTAGTTTCCCAGTTAATTGGTATTTTGACTATTTTGCATTAATACCCGTGAAAGCTAACGTAAAGACACATTCGACTAACGAAAACGTCTCACGGCCATTTTCCGAAAATGTCACATTTTTGATTGTATAGTTTAATGCTCCCTACATCTCTAAAACCACGAGCATCCTGAGCAATGCTGAAATGTAACCTAGACCGACATCTTACTTGTATAAAGTTATTTAGTTTATTTACTTGAGCATGTAATTATGTGAAATCGTCAAAGTTAAAACCCGCCGCATTCAAGCTATAACGAGTTTAATTATTTTAAGTTAAAAAAAAAAGGTAAGGGTCAACATTTAACAAAATTACAATTTTCAAGAAATAACTGTCCCAATGTATACAACTTTAAAACTTGCTAGCAGTTACGGAGAAAAATTCTGAACCGATTACGTAGTTAGGAATAAATATTTCTTCATGTTATTAATCCTTGTTTTTTATTTTGAATATACACAGTTTCTACTTATTCACAGAACACAAAATTAGGTCTATGTTGTAAGAAGTTTGGTTTTATACAGTAACCGGCAGAAAGTGGGCCACATATGAGATTTTTCTTTATTAATAATTTTAAATGAAAAGTGAGTTTATAGGCGGACTCTACGAGGAACGCCTTTTAACTTTTCAGAAACGACCACTAAATGACGCTATTGAGCTGTGACATTATCATTGTTGTAAAATTTGATATTCGTTATTGTTAAAACAGCGACAGCTCAGAGATTGGCAGAGTCGTTTGTTTAGAGTGAGCGTTTAAAAAAAAACAGTTTTGTGAACAAATGCAAATTTCACGTGAAAGTTTTTGTCGGATGATTTTTACAATTTTAGTAAAATGCGATTTTAATGCTTTCGATACTTTAACATATGACTATTGGATTTTAAATTTCAAAAAATTCAAATTTCCCGCCAAACAATAGGCACTGCAAAATTACTTTTTTTAGTTTCAAGTGATGCAAAATCCACCTATTAATTTACTATTTTTTCTAATAAAGAATATGTCGCACACTTTATGTCTGTCACTGTACATATATATATATATATATATATATATATATATATATATATATATATATATATATATATATATATATATATATATATATATATATATAGGGTTACAGGGAAAGTCGTCCTAGATAATTAAAGACGTTATAGTTTAGGTCGTTTCTGACCGATTTGACTCTATGACATGATGTCCTAAACTTAACCGTTTTCGAGATATTGAAGTTTAAAGATTTTCTAAAAAAAACATGTTTTTTTTTGCTTTTATATCGATTTTTTTTTTTATTAGAGGTTCTCGAGTGCGATTTTTTGGTTATTTTTAGTTAGTCTGTATGTCAAGTATCAAAAATCATCAAAAAAATTTGAACACAACAGTAGAACAGTTTCAAATGGCGGCTTGTTAATGTTTCTAAATTACGAATTTTTACCAAGTGTTTCCTACTTTAAATCAATAAAAGAAAAAAAAAATGTATGGAAGTTATTCTGCAAATTATTGTAAAAACTTTTACGTCTTTTTAGCTATCTAAAACGGTATAATATCTACTGGATCTATTGAAAATTCTAAGAAAATGAGATTTCAATAGGCCCAAATGTAGAGTAACATAATAATAGAATTTAGATACTTCCAATTACCGGTTTACTACCTGCACCTTCAAACAATAAAAAGGGTTGGGTAAGCATTTTTTCCGGTCGGGGTACTCTCTGTGCGAGTGACATTTTCTGTTCACTAAACATTATTGAATGATTTTTAGTCTGCTCATGCGATTCGTCCGTGGTAGATGTGCTATACCGTGCTTTTCAAAAATATCTGTGTTTCAACTGTGTGAATTGGCTCGTAACTGGATTTTGATCTCTGCTTGTGAATATGGCAACGTATACCAACGAGGAATATGCTGACATCCTAATGTGTTACGGATTTTGCGAAGGAGTGTCGTCGCGTGCACGTAATGAATATATACTGCGATATCCTACTCGTCATGTACCTGATGTTAGCGTATTTGATGGAACTTATCGAAGACTACGAGAAACTGGTTCCGTACAAAGACGGCGGACTGACATGGGACGACCACGTATCTTTGACGAAGACGAAGAAAACGAAATACGACGTCTCTTTGAGGTGGACCCAACCACATCTACAAATGTTGTCGCACAATCGCTTTGTATTTCGCAGTGGAAGGTATGGTTTGTAATGCATACTGTTGGGCAACACCCTTACCACTATACGCCCGTGCAAGTCATTGAAGAAGGGGATCCGTTGCGACGATTAGAATTCTGCAGATTTATGCTCAATACCGATGTCGAAGATGCATCTTTTTTTTACTTGGACTGACGAGAAAATCGACAAAGACGGTCTTACAAACTACCACAATGCCCACTATTGGGCTTCTAAAGAAGAAGGCAACCCAAACAAAAAAAGAACGAAAGGATCACAAACAAGATTCAGCTTAAATGTGTGGATGGTATAATTTCAAATTATTTGGTTGGGCCATTCTTCCTGCCAGATAATTTGAATGGGGAGGAATACGACAATTTTTTGCGGAACGATTTACCTAATTTGATGGAAGACCTACCTATTGGTTTGAGACAAACACACTTTCAACACGATGGCTGCCCAGCTCACTACAGAGGAAGTGTTCGTGCATGGCTCAATGACAATTATCTCAACAAATGGATTGGAAGAGGCGGACCCATACCTTGGCCGGCCAGAAGCCCAGACCTAACACCGATGGATTTTTATGTGTGGGGTCACATGAAAAGTCTCGTATACGACCAGATGACTCCTATCGAAAACGTGGATGTCCTAAGACAAAAAATAATTGCGGCTGACGAAATGAGGCGGCACCTCACAACCAGCGTTGTGAAAAGTAATTTAAGAAAAAGAATGAGAATTTGTGTTAGAAATAGGGGCGACCATATAGAACGTGAATTATAATTAATAAAAAATATTAAATTGCAAGGTTTTTTTTGTTTTTATTTGTGTATTTTTCGTATTTTCACATAGAACTAAAAATTTACCTTTTGCTACCCGAGCCCGCTTTAGGTGTCATTCTGTGTACAGTTTTCCTATTAAACTCCTAGTATTATACCTTTTTTGATAGCTAAAAAGATGTAAAAGTTTTTAAAACAATTTGCAGAGTAACTTCTATACATTTTTTTTTTCTCTTTATTGATTTAAAGTAGGAAACACTTGGTAAAAATTCGTAATTTAGAAACATTAACAAGCCGCCATTTCAAACTGTTAGTAACTAGTTCAAATTTTTTTGATGATTTTTGATACTTGACATACAGACTAACTAAAAATAACCAAAAAATCGCACTCGAGAACCTCTAATAAAAAAAAAATCGATATAAAAGCAAAAAAAAACATGTTTTTTTTTTAGAAAATCTTTAAACTTCAATATCTCGAAAACGGTTAAGTTTAGGACATTATGTCATAGAGTCAAATCGGTCAGAAACAACCTAAACTATAACGTCCTTAATTATCTAGGACGACTTTCCCTGTAACCCTGTATATATAGAAACTATGGTTTAAAGTATAAAAAAAATGTATTGATGGTCCTACTGATAGATTCTTAAGTACTATCTTTTTGGGAAACACTTTATACAAACGAAAACTCAAAAATTCAACAACAACCGAGTATATTGACTAAAGTTATATACATGACTATTTTGCTTATGTACAGTATTACATATTTACAATAAACTCTAATATGATATATAACACTAATTTTAAAGTAAAAAATGTAAAAGCAAAAATCCCATCATTATAATGAAGCTGATGGACGATAGATCTAAAAAAATCATGCCATTTTTTTAAATTTATCTTTGTTACTTTATAGCAAAAGTCATTAAATAGCTGTAAGATACTCTGTACACAATCTTATATTAACTTCACATTTCTGTTCCCAACATTTTTTTATTAACCAAAAATTAAGTAATTTTTCTCATTAATACTTATTTCACTTAGCACCATTAGATAAATAATCGCTTACCCAATATATCTGATATTATGTTTGTATATCTGAAACAAAGAAAAAAATAATTTAGTAAAAAATTTATAAAGAATGAGCATATGCCCGTGATTTTACCCGCGTAGACTTCACGATGTGTATTTTTCGCTTCAATTAAAAAGTTGGTATTTTCAAGAATACTGTTCTAAAATATTAGGTAAAACATGTAAAAATAACAAAATTGTAGCGTATTTCCCGCAGGCCCAAAAAAACTATAGACATAATATGAAATTCATAACATCGCTTTTTGCTAAATCAGTAATCCATTAAGAACTGTAACGAGTGCAGCAAGGACAAGTAGAAAACACTGGACAAAATTTCAACGGTCTTATGCAAAAAAATTGCCTCATCCTGTGCGTTAGTTTAGCGCCGCTAAAGCATAAATTTAGAAAATATTCAGTTATTTCTTATAAATATAATAATATATTTTCTTTATTAGGTAAAATTATGGACGATAATTTTACTTTATTATATGAGGCTTTTTTACTTCATATATATCATATATTATATATATATATATATATATATATATATATATATATATACATATATATATATATATATATATATATATATATATATATATATATATATATATATATATATACACTCCTGGACAAAATTAACGCAACAATATATTAAATCATACAAATCTCTATAATGAAATAATTTTAATGATTTTTATGAATATTGGTTACACTAAAAGTTAGAAAAAACTTATTCGGATACTTTAAAAATTACCTACCAAATTTCTCTATAAGATTCGAATTAAAATTATTCTTAAGACCTAATAACGTTGAAATTATGTAATAATGAAAAAAAAAAAAAACTGGGAACTAGTAGCGTAACTGTGTTGCCTCCTCTACTTCGGATGACAGCGTTTATGCGCCTAGGCATGCTTCTAATTAGATTTTGGATAAAATCTTAAGGAATTTGCTCCCATTCTGTGATAACTGCATTTTCAAGTTCCCTCAGGTTTCTAAGGTGCAGGTATATGACGTTTCACATTTTTCTTACGGTGATCCCATACATGTTCTATCGGATTCAGATCCGGGCTTTTTGGTGGCCATTGCATAATCGGTATATCATTTTGATTAAGATAATCGAGTACCTCCCTAGCCACGTGAGGTCGAGCTTTGTCTTGCATAAACAGGAAATTGGGCCCCACAAAATGACCAAAAGGCATCACATGTTCTATTACAATATCTCAAGATAGTAGTAGTCAGCATTCATGGATCCCGTACGGACAGGAACTAACTCTGTGCGAGCATCAAAGCAGATGTCACTCCAGAACATAACAGAGCCACCGCCGAATGGAATCCTTGCAGAGATATTGCAAGGAGCAAACTTCTTCTCCTGGTCTTCGCCATAATCGCTCACGATCATCTGGATGTTTTAGACTAACCTAGTTTCATCTGTGATGAAAACTTGTTTCCAATCATCCACAGACCAGTTTTCGTGATTTCGAGCAAAACGTAACCTGGCAACTCTGTTCTCTTAGTAAGCAAGGGCGCAGTGGCTGGTCTCCTACTGTTTAATCCAGCTTCATTTAACCGTCTTTAACTGTTTTAGAAGAAATTGTGACATTGCGAACAGCTTCGAGTTCGTTTCTTATTATAGAACTAGTGACAGTTCTGTTTCTTAAAGCATATTGTCTTATAAACGTTCATCTAGATCGTTAGTGCATCATTTTCGCCCTTGCCCTAGCCTTCTAGAATAAGTTCCTACTTCATTCAAACGTCTTACCATACGACTTATGTGGAACGATGTTTGCCTAACCAATTGGCAACATAACTCTGACAATATCCCTCGTCCAATAAAACTGAGGCTCGCACTACCTCGTGTTCAGTTAAATTGCTTGTTCGATTCATTTTTCTAATTCTTCTGGGTCAAAAATAAAATAGTCTACACAAAAAGGGACAATTTATAAGCTTACTTTTAAAGAAAATCTATCGCATTATTACAGAAAATTGTTTATCTTTTAAAAAATTCTTTAAAACTGTAAATCTAAACGAATTGTTTTGATTTCTGTCATGAACAACGAAACAAAATATGCATAGCCTACTATTCAAATACTCGATAAACTTTAAAACTGACATAAGAAAAAGATAAATTAATTTTCAGATTGTATATACAGGGTGCCACATATGTATGGAATAATGATTCCACACCATTTATTAATCAGGGTTTAAAAAAAATGTTTAAATAAAAGTTATAAGGTGTTATGGCGCACATGCTGACGTTGACAGTAAAATTTTTGAACTGTCAATTCGAAGAAATTACACCATCTTGATTTTTTTAAGTGGAAAACCCTGTATATTATTTTATTTTTAAGTCCTACTTAAAATTCTAGATATGATTTGTCTAACATACCATATGGCCAAATTAAACTGTTTTGGAGTTTCTGTCATTTGAAATTTAAAATAAAAAAATAAAAAAAAAAAAACTATTAACAAATACTCTACATTTATTTTTAAGATAACAATCGCTCGGAATGTCTATCATAAACAGCCTGAATAGAGTTTTGCAGAGTCCGGGGTGATCTGTGTTACTTCATATCGAATTCTTTGTTGTAAATCTTCTACAGTTTCAAGTTGCTTCGATAAACTTTCGTTTTCAAATGACCCATAAAAAAAATCGAGTGGCGTAAAGTCGGGCCTCCTTGCAGGCTATTCTACAGCACCTCTTCTGCCTATCCAACAATTAGGAAAAATCTTATCCAAATATCTATGAACACTGATTTCCTAGTGAGTAGGTGCTTCGTCCTGTTGATACCACAGATTCCTGTTAGGGGTATCCAAATTATTTTCATCGGGAAAAGGACCTGCACAACTTGGTATAACTTACTCTTGGAGTAACTGTAAATACCACTGCCCTGTAAGATTTCCATGGATAAGAAAGGGACCAATTATGTGACGTCCACAAATCTCTGCCCACACGTTTATCTTTTGTGGTCTTTGAGAATGACTGTCGATTATCCAGTGGTGATTCTCAGTAGACACCAGTACCGGCAGTTATGTCTGTTAACTCTCCTGTTCAGACAAAATGTGGCCTCGTCAGAAAAAACAATATTATGAATTAGGTTAGGATCATTATTGATTCGTTCCATCATAACCTCGCAAAATTCTACGCATCTAATCGTAGTCATTGACAGATAATTCTTGCAATAGAACGGTTTGTACTGATTATTATTGGTAATTGTTAAGTGTATTGAGACTTTTTTGAGATTGTGTTCCGTGGTTGTTTTTAATACTAATCCTCGTTGGTTAAGTTTCAAATGTTAATTTGAACATGTTTTCTCGTAGTTCCAATTAATTAGTTAAACATAACAGAAAAATAGTATAGAGAGCAGGTGGTGAATGGAAACTTTTTTGGACTGACTGTATATCCAGTGCTTTTGTATGGAGTTGAGGCGTGGATCTTGGAAATACACTCAATAAATCGTTTGGAGTCTTTTGAAATGTGGGTCATGCGTAGAATATTGAAGATCTCCTGGACAGAACATGTCAAAAACGAAGTAGTACTGTGGCGAATGGGTAGAGAGAGAGAGAATGGCTGTCATTAGTTAAAAAATAGAAAACTCGCTATTAGGTAAGTTGGGAATGTGGAATCTTGGCACAATGATACTACTCAGTATATATCACCACTACACCAAACACTTTATTTTTGCACTCGACGCGCGTTTCGCTAACCATGTTAGCTTCATCAGGAGCGATGATTGACTAATTCACGAAAAGACATAAAAGTAGTTAAAGGATTGAAAAAGAAAGATGTTTTCTACTTAAAAGCGGACAAGGAAATAAGGTTGTTATATTGAATAAGAAAGATTATTTTGAACGCGTAGATAATCTTATCGAATCTGGCCCTTATGAAAAGGTAATAAGAAATCCATTACCGAAAATGATATCAGAGGTTAAAATTCTTTAAAAAAAAAGTGTAAGAACCCTGTCTCCGATTCGCTCAAATTTAAATTAAATGTGAGTAATCCGACCATACCAAAATTGTATTGCTTACTCAAAATTCACAAACCTGGAAAAGCAATGCGACCCATTGTTTCATCGGTCGGATCATCCACATATTTAATATCCAAATGGTTATCAAAAGAACTTGAGAAGTTACCGTTAAATACTTTCGCAGTGAAGAATTCCTTAGAATTCATTAATAAAACAAAAAATCTAGTTCTTAATGAAGATGAAGTCCTAATTTCTTTTGATGTTAGTTCTTTGTTCCCAAGTGTGCCAATTCCACAAACTTTACAATATCTCGAAGAATTAGAATGAATGACTTCGAAGACGAAATTATTCGTGAATACTTAACATTATCTAAACTTTGTATGGAACAAAATTATTTCCAATATAACAATCAATTTTATGTTCAGAAAGAACGAACAGCTATGGGTAATTGCTTATCACCTTTCATAGCCAATTTATTCATGAGTAACGTTTGAAATCGAAGCCAGTCAAGAATTCGAATATTTCCCAAGGGTATTGTATAGGTATGTGGATGATATTTTCGCGATTTTTGATACAAAGAAAGCAAATATTGATCATTTTGTTTCTAAATTAAATAGCCGGTATGATTCCATTAAATTCATTTACGAAGTTGAGAACAAAGGACAATTGCCTTTTCTAGATATTTTAATTATTAAAAATAATAATAGATTAGAATTTGATATCTATAGGAAGGACACAGTGGCAGATAGATATATTCCTAATGATTCATTTCATTGCAAACAACATAAATTAGCCTCATTACATTTTTTAGTTCATCGTTTGGTCACTTTCCCTCTGAATAGAGTAAACTTTAATAAAGAAAGGAATCGTATTAGAAATATAACTAGAGTTAATGGTTATGACGATGACTTAGTAAATAAGCTAATAAATAGACATAAGTTTAGGTTTAATATTCAGAATTCCACCTTTTTTACACGCGAAGAAAATAACACGAAGTATGTCTCCATACCATATAATCCGAAATATAGCAAGGGACTCAATAAGGTATTTAATAAGGTAGGCCTCACCTTAGTCTATAAGTCATCAGACAATCTGAGGAATATCTTAGGAAATCCCAAAGATAAGATTCCTAATTGTGAGAAAAGTGGAATTTATGAAATTAGTTGTAATGATTGTGACAAAAAGTATATTGGGCAAACTAAAAGGTCAATTAAAACAAGATTTAAAGAACACTTAGCACACTTAAAATACAATAGAACAGAAAAGTCTGGCATTGCCGAACATGCCCTTGAAGGTAATCATACTGTAACATTAGATAATCTAAGATTAATAAAGGATGTATGTGATAGGAGATTGTTGAACGCATACGAAAGTATGGAAATCATAAAATGTAAAAGTAGTTTAAATAAAGACAGAGGGCCTATTCCTTATAATCTCCTCTACTGGTTACTTGACCGGAACTGACGGCCTTGCCTATGTCATTAGTTCCGCTTGAGTAATTCAAGGGTTAGGCTAAGTATAAATAGGTAGATTTGTAGTTTAGCTTTAGTCAATCATCGCTCCTGATGAAGCAAACATGGTTAGCGAAACGCGCGTCGAGTGCAAAAAAAAGAGTCAATCATCGCTCCTGATGAAGCTAACATGGTTAGCGAAACGCGCGTCGAGTGCAAAAATAAAGTGTTTGGTGTAGTGGTGATATATACTGAGTAGTCGCTATTAGGTACATTTCTATAAGGGTCTAAGATAGTGGCTTTTCCGATTGTTAACGGAGGGCAAAATTGAAGGAAGGAGATGTTCAGGACACCGACAATGTTCCTGGCTGAAGAATGTACGACACTGCACAGGCATGGACACTCATACTTTATTAACATTTACCCAGGATAGGGAAGAATTCGCAATGATTACTGCTCAACTTCAGTAATGGAGATGACACTATAAGCAGAAGAGGATGGGATTTTAATTTAATAAGAAAATAAACTATTTCCTATTATTAATAAGTACCAAATTTGCAATCAATATCTGCCCTCATTAAAACCCCGAAAAATAAAAAATGCAAAAATCTCGAAGGCAAACTTTCTCACTAATACTATACTATCACTGGCAAGGAAATTAAAATATTAAAAAAGTGCACTTCTAATGGCGCATCCTAAGTATTCTTTATTACGCAAACGACGTCTTTTATCATTACTTCCTTCGAGAATTGGATGAAAATCAATATTTTGAGCGGTTATTTTAGTTTTCTAAGTTGAGGCAAAATTGGAACGAATCAATAGAAAGTAGTCCCTGCAATTTAAATAAACGGTTTAGATTTGGAATAGACGGGTACGAGGTTTTATTAAAATGGTAATCGAAAATGTTGCATGCTCTTAAAATAATATTTTAAAGTTTTCATCAAAAATTTTTTTAGAAAGTTGCAATAATTCTGGGTTCATAGTGTCTTCCTTTTAGTGTAATATTAGGACTACCTTTAAGTTTTCACAAAAACAATAAAAGAAAAAAAATCGTTTTATTTTTTTCTTTATTCAGCTTTAAAGAGTTGATAGATTGGTCCGTTACTTTGTGACAGTACATTTTAACAATAAAATTACTTAATTACTTTGTTAACTGTCACTTAATATATTTGTAAAGATTTTACAATTGCGTTATCGCGATTTCGTAGTATAATTTCATTGTCAAACGCTTATGTAATGAAAGACTAATATTAAGTTGGGAATGTGGAATCTTCGGAACAATGATACTACTCAGTATATATCACCACTACAACCAAACACTTTATTTTTGCACTCGACGCGCGTTTCGCTAACCATGTTAGCTTCATCAGGAGCGATGATGAAGCTAACATGGTTAGCTCCTGATGAAGCTAACATGGTTAGCGAAACGCGCGTCGAGTGCAAAAATAAAGTGTTTGGTGTAGTGGTGATATATACTGAGTAGTAAAGACTAATATTGTCAAATTTCCACTTTATTTAGTTTCACTGAAACTGTATGACGCGTTTCAAAGTGATATTTGAGTATTAGTGTTGTTACATTTATATAAATACCTTAAGGTAGATAGGTAATAAAATTAATACTATATGCTAATGAATATTGCTGGGAAATTCATTCTGAATATTAATTGTATAAATTGGTAAAGGGGAGTTACCATGGGCCAGACAGGTATCTTTTTTGTTCGTTTAAGATGATGTCTGAATTTTTAATTCTATTTATTTCTAAATTTTCTAATAGGTTTAATTTTACGCCTTTGTTTTGTATGTGTAGAATTTTAAATTTATCGTCAAAAAGATGATTTCATTCTGTTAAATGATTATTGTACGCTGAGTCAGTTTTTGTTTTTAAATAGCTTCTTTTATGTTCTAAAATCCGAGTTTCGAATGAGCGACCTGTCTGACCTATGTAACTTTTATGACAAGAACCACAATTTAACTGATACACTCCAGATTTTTTGATCTATTTTGTTTTCCCTTTGCGTTTTTTAATAAATTTTTCCTAACGAGTTGTCTGTTCTAAAACCTATGTTGATATTATATTTGTTTAAGTGGTTTTTAATTTTCTCTGACGTGTTACCAAAATAGGTTAAAACATTAAATTTTTTCCCTGTGTTTTCTTTTTTGGGGTATACTAAAGAAATAGCTTTATTTTTTAATTTTTTGTTCAGAATTGAGTCTATGGTGTCAGGAGAATATCCATTTGTTTTATTAGATTTAATTCTTTATTAAAATCATCTACAGATAAGGGGACACTTACAAGTCTATGCAACATACTGTGGTAAGCTGCCAATTTGTGTTGTAGGGGGTGAGCTAATTTTATGTTTATTGTTTCTGTATGTGAGGGTTTGTGAAAAATAGAGAATTTGTGTTTGTTGTAATGTCTGGTTATCGTTAAGTCAAGAAAATTAATTTTATTGTCGACTTCTAGTTCCATAGTGAATTTAATATTTTTATGTATTGAGTTTATATAGTTAAAAACATTGTCAAGTTGACGCTCTGTACCATTAAAACTAGCAAAAATGTCGTCTACATATCGGTACCAATACAAAAATGATTTGCTAAATTCTTGTCGATGTATTTGTTTTTCTAGGTTATCCATAAATATTTCTGCTAAAAGCGGGCTAAGTGGACTACCCATTATGAGACCCTCAGAACTATTATAAAACGTATTATTAAAGTAAAAATAATTTTGATTGAGGCACGTGTTTAATAAATTTAGTATGTCTTGTTGTTTAACGATATTAACTTTATTTTTGATTAGAAATGTTTTTATGATTTTGACTGTTTCACCCAGGTGTATGCTAGGGAAAAGGTTGTGGACGTCAAATGATACTAGTTTTGAATTATCTGGTAGAATGACGTTGGAAATTTTTTCCGTTAATTCTAATGAATTTTTTATTGTGTAAGTTGGGGTGAAGTTAATGTTCGTTTTATTGATATCTATGAGAAATTTTGAGAGTTTATTAGCTGGGGCCGATATGTAGGAGGCTACAGGTCTAATAGGATGATTTTCTTTATGTAATTTGACTAATGAATAAAGTAAAGGGGGCTGATAATTCATGACTGTTCATTTTGAGATTTGGTTGTCTGATATGATGCTAGAAGCTTTACCTAACGCTGTTCTAATATCTTTCTTGAATTTTTCTGTCGGATCTTTAAGTAATATTTTGAAATTTCCTTTCTTAATAAATTCTAATGTTTTGTCTATATATTGTTGTTGATCTATAGCGACTATTATGTTACCCTTATCTGCTTTTGTGAAAATGATATTATTATTTTTAGCCTTGTTTTGTATTGCTCTAGCTATATTTATTTCATTATCTAAATTTGGTTTGTTGCTAAGAAATTCCTTTTTTATAATATCTGCGCAAATGTATTTTTTTTGGCGTGTTGAATGGTACATTTATTAAAGCTATTTCTGTTTCTACAGCCAAGATTTCCCAGCAATATTCATTAGCATATAGTATTAATTTTATTACCTATCTACCTTAGAGTATTTATATAAATGTCACAACACCAATACTCAAATATCATTTTGTATCAGAAGAAGCTACAGTAGAGCGAAACGCGTCATACAGTTTTCAGTGAAACTAAATAAAGTGGAAATTTGACAATATTAGTCTTTCATTACATTCGTTATGAATTTCCATCAAGTAACAGCCACAACAATTCAAAGGTCAAACGCTTAACTAAGACTAAATCAGATTTTTGGTATTTATGTTTATACTAGCCGGGCCCGCGGCTCCGCTCGCGTGGACTTGATTCACTACTATCGTCACTGCTTATTCCTTATGTCACCCAACGTAATAAAATATCTCCCATTATTTCTCCTTTTCTCCCAATATTTCTCCTTATTTCCCATTATCTCTACATAATTTCCGTTATGTAGGCTTATCTCTGCTCATCTCCCATTATTTCTCCTTATCTCCCATTATTTCTCCTTATCTCCCATTATCTCACCTTATTTCCCATTATCTAGGCTTATCTCGACTTATCTCCCATTATTTCTCCTTATCTCCCATTATTTCTCCTTATCTCCCATTATTTCTCCTTATCTCCCATTATCTCACCATAACTCCCATTATTTAGACTTATCTCTGCTTATCTCTCATTATCTCTCCTTATCTCACATTATTTATACTTATCTCCCATTATCTCACCATATCTCCCATTATCGAGGCTTATCTCGACTTATCTCTCATTATTTCTCCTTATCTCCAATTATCTCACCTTATCTCCCATTATCTAGGCTTATATCGAATTATATAGAACATATGTATAAATTTATAAAAACACGTAAATCGGATAAGTGGTTCTCGAGTGATAAGCGCACTAACGGACAGACAGACAGACAGAGAGACGTTGCATTTTATATATATTGTATACTTTGCTACATGATATTGTTCCATATTTAATGCTTTAGGGAGTGTATTGCAAGAGAACGCGCTAGCGGCAAACTTTTCTCCGACTTAATTCACTATTATCGTCACTGCTTATTCCTTATGTCACCTAATAAAATGTAGCCTATAACCTGGCCAGAGAACATAAATATGGTTAAGAAAAAGCGCGTAAATCGGATAAGTAGTTCTGCAGTGATAAGCACACTAACGGACGGACAGACAGACAGACAGATGGACAGAGAGACATTGCATTTTATATATATTATAGATATTCTCTGCTACATAATATTGTTCCATATTTAATGGTTTGGACTGTGTATTGCAAGAGAACGCGCTAGCGGCAAACTTTGTTCGACTTCATTTACTATTATTGTCACTGCTCATTCCTTATGCTACCTATCGTAATAAAATATAGCCTATAACCTGGCCGCAGAAGATATGTAAAAAAAAGTACGAAAATCGGATAAGTGATTCTCCAGTGATAAGCGCACTAACGGACAGACAGACAGACAGAATACGTTGCATTTTATATATATTATAGATGTAATAAAATATATACCTATAACCTGGTCAGAGAACATATGTATGAATTTAAAAAATCACGTAAATCGGATAAGTGGTTCTCGAGGGATAAGCGCATTAACGGACAGACAGACAGACAGACAAACATTGCATTTTATATATATTATAGATATAGATTATTTTTATTATTGTATAACCTGGCCAAAGAATATATGCATGAATTTAAAAAAAGACAGGTAAATCTGATAAGTGGTTTCCTGCGTGATAAACGCACTAATGGACAGACAGACAGACAGAGAGACATTGCATTTTATATATATTATAGATTATACATATAGAGATACATAATATTGTTCCATATTTAATGGTTTAGGCTGTGTATTGCAAAGGTACGCGCTAACGGCAAACTTATTTGCGACATCATTCACTATTTTACGTCACTGCTCATTCTTTATGCTACCTATCGTAATAAAATATAGCCTATAACCTGGCCAGAGAACATATGTATGTTTTAAAAAAGAAAGTACTTAAATCGGATAAGTGGTTTTTCAGTGATAGGCGCACTAACGGACAGACAGACAGACAGAGAGACGTTGCATTTTATATATATTATAGATGTAATAAAATATATATCTAAAACCTGGTCAGAGAACATATGTACGAATTTAAAGAATCACGTAAATCGGATAAGTGGTTCTCGAGGGATAAACGCACTAACGGACAGACAGACAGAGAGAGGTTGCAATTTGTTTATATGGCCAAAGAATATATGTATGAATTTAAAAAAAGACGTAAATCGGATAAGTGGTTCTCGCGTGATAAACGCACCAGTGGACAGACAGACAGACAGAGAGACATTGCATTTTATATATATAATAAATTCTAGATATTCTCTACTACATAATATTGTTCCATATTTAATGGTTTAGACTGTGTATTGCAAGGGAACGCGCTAGCGATAAACTTTTTTTCCGACTTCATTCACTATTATCGTCACTGCTCATTCCTTATGCTACCTATCGTAATAAAATATAGCCTATAACCTGGCCAGAGAACATATGTATGTTTAAAAAAAAAAATAAATACGTAAATCGGAGTGGTTCTCCAGTGATAAGGTCACTAACGGACAGACAGACAGACAGACAGACAGACAGACAGACAGACAGACAGACAGACAGAGAGACGTTGCATTTTATATATATTATAGATGTTGAACAGATGTGGGTCTATTAGGTACTAAAATAGGTGGTACAGGACGGAATTTGCAAAGATAAAACTAATAAACATAATAAATCAGGAGTTTACAAACTTAATTGTCAAGATTGCAATAGCTGTTACGTAGGCCAAACGGGACGGAATTTCAAAACAAGATTCGCAGAACACAATGCCTCTTATACGCTAAAAAAATGAAAAATCACACTTTGCTAAATATTTCTTAGAAACAGGCCATCTATTTTCCAATATCAAATGTTTACAAATACTCCATACGGCACCTAAAGAGTCACAAAACTCAATTTATTAGAATACATAGAAAATCACAGACATTCAGAGGACCATAATATAAATTTACTGAATAGCCAATCAGACGTAGCAAACTCCGTCTTGTACGAACCGTTTTAGTACCTAATAGACTTTTCAACATATAAACATAAATACCAAAAATCCGTTTTAGTCTTAGTTAAGCGTTTGACAATGTAGTTGTACTACGAAATCGTGATAACGCAATTGTAAAATATTTACAAATATATTTAGTGACAGTTAACAAAGTAATTAAGTAATTTTATTATTCACCTTTAAGACTTTTGCACTTTTACACGCGTTCGAACCAATTCTCGAAACATTTTTTCTTGAGGTGATGAAAAACGCTGTCCAAGCATTTTTTTGACATTCGAGAATAAAAAGAAGTCATTAGGCAATAAATCAGGTGAGTACGGACAATGAGACATTAATTCGATGTTTTTCTCCATCAAATAATCCACTATTTGATGTGTGTGTGTAAAAGCTGACCTTGTCATCATAAAGAAGAATGATGCGACGTTTTCGGTTGTTTTTCCTGATTTCATCGATGGTGGTATACAACAAATACATTGTTGTATACCACTCAGCATTACCTGTTCTTCGATCCTCTAAAGCAATGGTTGCAACATGTCCAGTATAACCAAAAAACAAGCGATTATTTTCTTGGAAGTGTTTCGCGAACAAACCACTTTTGTTGGTTCATCTTGGAAAAACCCAAACAGTTGATTGTTGCTTAGTTTCCGGATCGTACGAATATATCTAAGTTTCGTCTCCTCTTACAGTGTTGTATACCGATTTTGCATGTCCTCGGTCGAATTTTTTTAGCATTTCCTTCAACCAATTGACACGAGCCTGTTCTTGAGTTTCAGTCAAATTATGCGGAATCCATAGGGAACAGATGCAGTCTTCGATATGCCTAAGGATGCCTCTATCTCAGGGCAAGTCACATGCCGATCCTCTTCAATTATGTGCAGCAATTTTGGTCGACCTTCACGAAATTCATCGCTAGCGGAAGCACGACCATGACGATAGCACGATATATGACGATATTCTATATATATATATATATATATATATATATATATATATATATATATATATGTATATATATATATATATATATATATATATATATATATATATATATATATATATATATATATATATATATATATATATATATATATATATATATATATATATGACAAAATACATGCTTATACTGCAATCTGTCGGTGACTTATTTGAAGTCTTTTCAAAAAAACCGGCCAGCACAGCTAGCACTTAATTGCACAAGCACACCTTCTCGAGCTTTCCACTCGAAGGCATAGATGGCGTTGGTGAAGCAACTAGAGGCGAATCAAAAGATCCGCACTTCAGAAGTTCCCAAAGTGCTCTTTGTAATTGCCGGACCATCCCAAGACGCGTTTCGCCGTATTACGGCTCATCAGTTGGGCTGGTTCAGCAAATACAAAGAACACAATTGGTTTGGAAAGACTTTAAACAAGTCACCGACAGAGTGCAGTATAAGCAACTATTTTGTCATGGTTTTCCGTTAGTACCTGGATAAGGACTGAAGTTCTGTGCCTTTAAAATGTTGGATGACCACCTTCGTATCTTACGCTAAACTATGGACCTTCTTGCCATTTTGTAATATTGTTTACTTGAAATGTGAAAAAATTTATAATAAAAATCGATAAATAAGGGATTTAATAGATTTTATATTAATATTTGAATAACATCGGTACGGTGAAAATTTATAATAAGCAGTAACCTAAACCAATTGAAAAATGTATTTTACAGGTTACTTCAAGTGGGAAACAGAAAGATCGTATATATATATATATATATATATATATATATATATATATATATATATATATATATATATATATATATATATATGTATGTCATAGTGGTTTTTCGGGTATCTCGTGTTAGCTTAAAGTCCCTTGATGGACGGTCGGTTTCGCTGACGTTTCGATGGAATCTCATCCATCTTTTTTAAAGCGTTGATTACTGGACGGTGTCTTGGCGTTGAATGTCGAGACTGGTTCCGAGAGCCCCGCTTTTATGTGCTGGGGACGTGGCTCTATTGGTCGAACGGTTCTGGCCAATAGAGGCTCAGCTTTGACTGCGCGTTTTCTGTCCTGTGGTTCTTTGTAATGTTTGCGTTGGTGAAGTAACATATGGTTGAATTATTGTTTCTCTTGGTTTGACTTGGTATTGAGATAGGATATGTTTCCAAGAGTTTGGTAAACGTTGGCTATCATCCCGGTTATTCAAGTTGTTAGGCCTCTTTTCTATTTCTATGGCTTCTTTGATTACCTTAGTGGATAGGTTTTCACATTTTTGTAGGGTTCTGGTTTTGTCAACATCGATTTTGTGGCCGGTATTGTGTGGATGTTGTGCTAGAGAAGAGGTAGTGGATTTTTGTTTTACGACGTTTTTGTGCTCGTCTCTTCTAGCGCAGATTTTCCTGTTTGTTTGGCCTATGTATGAAAGGCCGCAGTCCTGACACGGAATTTCATATACAGCTTGGACTTCTAAGGCTATAATGTCTTTTGGAGTTGGTAGAATATCTTTAATTTTTTTATTCGTTGTATAAATGGTCTCAATTTTGTCTTTCCGTATAAGTCTTCCTATTTTGCCTGTGATGCCTTTTATATATGGGAGAAATGCTTTTGTGGTACACGTCTTTCTTTCCCGTTTGTGTTGTTTATTTCGGGCTCGCCGACACAAATATATCTATATATATATATATATATATATATATATATATATATATATATATATATATATATATATATATATATATATATATATATATATATATATATATATATATATATATATATATCCTAGTGTTAACCGAATTCTACGTCCTTATCTAAAAAATCTCTTATTTTCACACTCTAAGCATTAATGGCCGGTATTATATCATAGAAAAATAAATAATAAAATTTTCCTTATAATCGGGCTATTCTATTTCGGAATAATAAATAAAATATAATAAAAGAAACGTGATAAATTTAATTGTAAATAGTCTTTTCTGATGATGATTCATTATCAACAGTTAAACGAAACGTTTCGAGGTATGTTGTTGAGTTAGGCCCTTACTAAAATTGTAAACAATTATCCAACGAAAACTTTCACGTGAGATTTCCATTTGTTCACAAAACTATTCTTTTTTAAACGGTCACTGTAAACAAACTACTGGTGTTTTAACAATAACAAATGTCAAATTTTACAATAATGGCAATGTCACATGTCAAAGGCGAACCTCGTACATAAAAATATGACATTTTTGAGAATATTTATATATTAACGTGCTATTAAGAGTATAATTCAGAGATTTTATTGCTGAAACGTTCACCATTGTCATACTTAACAAGAATTCTTCTCTGACACGTGTTTGTAAGGGGTTACATAGATCTCGAATTTTCAAAAATTCCATTTTTTTTACTTCTAAGAATTATTCAAAAAAAAATTAAGAAAAATTCATTCCGTTACAAACTTATAGCATTAAATGTGACCTGGCCTCGGAATGGGACTATTACCTGTCTTCAGACACTGTCTGCAATATTAATCAGTCAATTTTTAATATCACAGCCCCACAAAAAAAAAAAGTGGGGTATCCTTTTGATGCGATATATCAGATCCGTAGTATTTTTGCCCGCTGATCACGAATTTGACGTCAGAATATCGCCATCACATCTCAATTTTTTTTCTAACCTCAAAAATTAGGTAAAAATTAGTAAAAATTAAGAAAAATATACTCCTAAAAAATTGATTCAAGCTTTTTCATGAATCCAAAAGATGTATTAATATGTATTCGGACACGCTAAGCTAATATTCATCGGTTGGATTGAGTCATACAGTTCTGTTTTCTTTCTAACCTCAATAAATCAGACAGATATAGTGCTTCTTGAATGCAAAAACGAATTCAAATTAAAATTCAACCGATTCTTACCAAATTTGGTACACGGGAGTTTTTTTGGGTTGCTGATTTGAATTGAGGTCGGATTTGCAAAATTCAAAATGGCGGATCCAAGATGGCGGACAAAATTTGACCGTCAAATTTGGTATACATTTCCTCAAAATATTCAAAATGGCTTAGATCCAAAAGATAGGCGGACAAAACCCTGTTTTTGACCCAAAAAACAAACCGACTTTTCCTATACTCCAAAGTTTTAAGCCCTAGAATGCGAAGGTTAGAGCGCCTAACTTTCCTTTTTTTGGCTGTATCTTGTTCTTTTTTCCGCGAATGACCTATTCAAAGGCTTTCTGCCCAAACGCTTTTGAGGACTTGTTTCTCTTTTTAGCGACCAGCAATAGTCCGCTAGCATATGGTCATCCCATCGTCCTTGATACCGATTTTCTATGATTTTCAGATCATGGTGAAAACGTTCCCCTTGCTCGTCACTGTAGTCACCAAGATTATCTGGGAAATCATCGATGTGGGAGTCCAGGAAATGTAATTTTAGATTCATTAAGCAACCTAATGTTTGAAAATTTTTTACCATTTTCTCGACTATTTCTTTGTACTTAGGACTTTTATTATTTTCCCAAAAAGTTTTTTGCGACTTCTTTAAAACTAAGCCAAGCAGCTTTTTCAACTTTATTCATTTTAGTAACAAATAATGAATCTTGAAACAATTTTCTTATTTGTGGCCCATCAAATACGCCTGCCTTAATTTTAGCTTCAGAAAATTTCGGAAATTTTTTATGCAAAAATATTTGAAACCTGGGCCGTTTGTATCTAATGCTCTCGTGAATTGCTTCATAAGTCCAAGCTTAATGTGAAGCGGGGGAATAAGAACTTTTCCTGGATCTACCAATGGTGGAAACAATAGATTATTTTCACCAGGAGTGAACGATTCTCTTGTTGGCCAAATTTTTTTCTTATAATGACGTTCCCTGTCTCTGCTATTCCACAGACATTTATAACAGGGATAAAGTGTAAACCCTGACTGTTGGCCAAGCAATATTGTTACAATTTTCAGATCTCCACAAATTTTCCATTTATGATCAGCATATTTTATTTTTATCAAAAACTGCTTCATTTTTTCATATTGCTCTTCCATAACTGTGGAATGAGCAATCGGAATGGGAGCGTAAACGTTGGTATTATGCAGCAAAACTGCCTTAATGCTCCGTTTAGAAGAATCAATGAACAGTCTCCATTCTTCAGGATCGTATGAGTTATTTTGAAATTCATCCATTAGACCTTTTACATCGGTACAATATGAAAGTGACAATTCCTCGTCCATTGTGAAATATTTTCGAAATTCTTCATCTCTGTTTCTATAATAAGAAATCGTAGCTTCTGGCTTAAGTTTGTAAATGTCTTTTCTTTAAAAAGGAAGCAAGATGCTCTGAACCATCTTTGGATAAGCCTAAATCTCTGACTAGATCACTAAGTTCTGACTGTGATACGAGTATTGGTTCTGGTTTACGGATTGTATGGTAGAAATTCTTTATCTGTGTCACTAGTATATGATAGGTTGTCACTAGAACATTCATTAGTAACAGTGTTTGAATCTTTTTCGACAGTCTCAATGTTTTCGGCATGAACTGATAAGGTGAAATCATTTGTTTCCATAACATCAACATCAAGTGGTTCAGGAGGCGGAATTAGTTTAGTTGGTCTTGTTACTGTCGAAACATCGTTATAAGTAATAGTGCTTTTATTTTTTCGGTTATGCCTAGATACAACATTCATACAAAAGTAGCAATCATTTTTACTGTATGGTCTATTCCATATTGCTGGTCTGGAATATTTAATCGCCTTTTTATTGATGTACAACATTATTTTGCAAGAACTGCAAATGATGTGGGGAACCCAATCTGTATCCTGGTGCTGTATTTCAATGTTTAAAACAATCCTTATATAAGGTTTTAATCTTATCCGTTATCGGTGACCCCATTTTACTCAATACGTGTTGACAGCAAATATAACAAAATTAATCACTGTTTTTATCGCACTTATGAAAAGTCCTTGTACCGTGAGACCGTTTTCTGGTAGCATTATACTCTACATGAGCCAAGTCACCCACACATGAAGAGCTACGGTGGCTGGATGACGACGGCTGCGGGCCCGTTTTCCCACCCTGACCAACCGCCGATACTGGGTTTCCGAGTCCCTGCATCGTAATTCTCTTTCTTCTACCTGCCATGACGGCATCTAAGCCGTTATCCAGGGACTCTGCCGGCTAGTGGAGTAACACCGTTGCCCACCGTCACCACGTGGAGGTGCCCTGGATGCAGGTAGAAGAATAAAAATCGACCGATGAATTTTCTCGGCGTTCAAAATGGCGCGAAAACATCTGCCATCTTGAATTTTGCAAATCCAACCTCAGATTCGTGATCAGCGACCCAAAAAATCCCCGTGTACCAAATTTGGTAAGGATCGGTTGAATTTTAATTTGAATTCGTTTTCTGCATTCGAGAAGCACTATATCTGTCTGATTTATTGAGGTTAGAAAGAAAACAGAACTGTATGGCTCAATCCAACCGATGAATATTAGCTTAGCGTGTCCGAATACATATTAATACATCTTTGGATTTATGAAAAAGCAATTTTTTGAATTTTTCTTAATTTTTACTAATTTTTACCTATTTTTTTTTAGGAGTGATGGCGATATTCTACGTCAGATTTGATTCTTAATCTTTATCGCACTACTTTTTTTTTGTGGGGCTTTTTAACTCTTTTTTTTCAAGAGATTAGAAAAAAATTTTTTTAAAAAATAAACCCTTCGCAAAATTTTTAAACTACTAAACTAACTAACTACTGAAGTTATCTTGCAGACAAGGAGGCGTCATGGTTTTCATCAGTGGTCCATTTAACCCGATAAAAAATAATGTTAACATTTAAAACATATTATAAAAAAAAATTCTTATAATTTAAAGTACAATTAAGATATATAATCGCCCTTCTCTTGTATTATTCACTTAATAACCTTTAATTTTTTTTTAATATACATACTTTTTGCAGCGCCCAGGTATATGTAACCCTTAGTAAAGTATGAGAGAGAAACAAAAAAATACAATTTTACTTTTGTTTCGACCCTGATGAAGAGTTTTCTATCCTTTTTTTGAAGCCTAAAGTCTTGTCGTGCAGGGAGCTTAAAATGAAACAATTTAAAAAATCTGGGAAATATTTCCGTTAATACGAAATTTAAAAAGAATTTAGACAAATGGCACCCTGATCACATGCAGATTAAGCAATTTAAAATATATCCCACCCATGAAATCTAAAAAAAAAGTCTCGCAACGCAGTCCTTCCACCACAAAAAGTTGTGAGATCTCATGTAAAACCAAGTCAGTTATTTTAGTTAGTATCTATGGAAGCACCTATTCAACAACTTTGTCATAAATTGTTATCTATTTAGTTAGCTACCAACATTTATATTGATCGTATCAATATTAGACATATTTATTTCTATAATAAATATAATGACTTGGCAATCGCACGGCAACATAATCACATAAGAATAATCTACCATTTCGATCGCTAAGTCTAAACAGTGCACTAAGAATAAAGTATTTTAAATAGTAGATTATTCTTATGTGATTATGTTGCCGTGCGATTGCCAAGTCATTCTATTTATTATAGAAATAAAGATCTCTAATATTGATACGATCACTATAAATGTTGGTAGGTAACTAAATAGATAACAATTTATGACAAAGTTGTTGAATAGGTGCTTCCATAGATACTAACTAAAATAACTGACTTGGTTTTACATGAGATCTCAATACTTTCTGTGGTAGTGCGTTGCGAGACTTGGCATTTTTTTACATTTTATGTTTTTGATGGGATCTCATTTCTTGTTGTAGGTAGTCCTCTTTTTTTTTTTCTTCTCGGGTAATATTTCTTGTACGTCAGCTATGGATTTTCTTAAAACCCACTCCCTGTCTCTATTGGTTTTTCTCAAAGGCTATGATGTAACAATTTTTGACAAGTCTGGACGATAAGTGCTTCTAAGTCGATTATATTCTATCTCTTATGGAATACTTTCGAACTTTCCCTTGGAAGGACATTTGTTTTCGATCCGATAACTCATCTGACTGCGCCAGGGAGGTCTCCGATGTTATTTTGGCTGGTATGGAAGCTTACATCCCTTTTTCGAAGAAATGCTCCTCCAACGGCAAGCTTGGTTCGACCGAAAATGCAAAGAAGCTGTTGCTTCTAAACATATTGCCTATCGACAATGGCGTGAAAATCCTAACACCGTAAATCGTAACATCTTGGTCATGCCCGGAACAGATGCAAGGGAATTATCGACGAAACCAAGGAGGCACACAATCAACGAATTAGAAACAAACTTCTCGCTTGTCCCAACAATTCCAGGTCCTTTTGGGCAGTCGCTAAGGCAGTTAGTCAAAATTTTACCAAATCCACCATACCACCACTCGGCCAGATAATTCCATTGCAACCACACCTGTTGAGAGAGCGAACTTGTTGGCTGAACTCTTTGCTTCATATTCTACTGTCGATTTCCAAGGAAAAACACCACCTACTATTCCCATATTGCAGTCAAGGATGCCCGATGTTGTCTTCAGACAGCGCATCATAAAGCGTATTTTAATGAAGCTAGACACCAAGAAGGCTTCTGGCGCTGACGGAATACCTGCCATAGTTCTCAAAAACTGTGCAAGGGAACTAACACCAGTTTTCTGTAGACTTTTTAACCTATCCTACAGAAAGAGAATATTTCCATCCTGCTGGAAATATGCCACGGTTCAGCCGATACCTAAAAAAGTTAAGAAGACCTTGCCAAATAACTACCGACCAGTTGCACTGCTTTCAGTAATATCGAAAGTTATGAAAAAGCTTATCAATGAGCATCTTCTAAAATATCTTGAACGATTCAATATTATTAGCGATCACCAATATGGTTTTCGTAAACATAGATCAACAGGAGATCTTCTGACTTATGTAACACATGTTTGGAAAAACGCAATTGAACACTTTGGAGAATCTCGAGCGGTTGCTCTTGACATATCCAAGGCATTCCACCGTGTTTGGCACGATGGACTGTTGGCTAAGTTACGCTCTTATGGTATGTCTGAAAGGTTCTGTTCGTGGCTCTCATGTTTCCTCAGAGAGCGTTCTTTACGAGTGGCGGTCGACGGATTTCTTTCTAACACCCTCACTATCAACGCCGGTGTGCCCCAGGGCTCCATACTGTCTCCTACTCTCTTTCTCATTTACATTAACGATCTGCTGAAAAAGACCGGGAATCCAATCTATAGCTTTGCAGATGACAGTACGCTTGTTTCTTCATTCACCTTGAACGCTCGGACATCGGCTGCTCAGGCGAATATCCGCAGACAGCAGGAGGTCGTTCAACTTAACAAAGACCTGGAAGAAATTCTATCTTGGGGTGACAGTAACCAAGTGGAATTTAACGGTACAAAAACCCAAGCGGCAGTTTTTTCTAAAAAAGTTAACGTTGCTGAACCCGACATAGTTATGTCGGGGCACTCCATTCCCCTAGCATCGTCGCTCAATTTGTTGGGCGTTAGTTTGGGAGCAAATATGTCTTGGCATGAACATGTTGCAGGCATAGCAAGGAGAGCTTCTCAAAAGTTGGGAATATTATTTAGAACCAGAAAGCTTTACACCCCACACAACTGTTAATTTTTTACAAAGCCCAAATTCGACCAACTATGGGGGCTGCTTGACGTTTGGGGCTCCGCTCCCAAACATCGATTCTGTTCAGAGAAACGTCCGTCTGATTGGGGACCCGACTTGACCGGGGTCGCTGTTCTGAGTTTGTTCACAAGTATTTTCATGGAAAGTGTTCGAAGGATGTAGCCCGCTTAATTCCTCCCAAAGCGGTGCATGTTAGAAATACACGTCGCGCTGGTGCTTCGCATCCGTATGAGGTTCAGCTTGTTACTCCGCGTACAACGCTTTTCAAGCAATCTTTTATATGGAGAACGTCATCCCTTTGGAATAATTTGCCCAGCGCTGTGTTTCCCATCGAGTACAATTTACAGCGATTCAAGAACAACGTGAATCGCTTTTTCCGCACTCGTGCCGCTCCTGGAGCGCTTTAGGGACTTCCCTGCAGCACGTGTGCTAGACCCATAAAAAAAAATTCAACGATTGCGGACTCCTGAGCTTTGATACTACCGAAGTCGACATTAATTAGATGTAATCTACCCAGACTTGTCACTCTCGAAAGTACCACGTATGCTTGACCGCATGTGAACACTGAAGAACCGATGTCCATCAGTGCAGACTTAGCCCCTGACTTTTGTGTATGGTAATAGCATAGGCTATACATATCGGAAACTGTTCGCGATGAACATAAGCTCTATTAATAATTTCAAATTTAGTTTTGACTGGACCAAGCTCGTAAAGATGTTATTATTAAATGTAATATGTATTTTTTTTATTTTATTTGTATTTTCAGGATCAACCTTTACTCCTTGTACTATACCGATAGAACCGTTGACTAAGCCAAGATTCACGCCAATATTTCGTCTTAACGTGACTTTTGCTCCTATTTTAATAACTATATTCTCTTCTAGCCCTGCTGTCATGGAAGCATCGTCTTCATACTTTTTTATAATTAAAATATACTTAAAGTATTTCACTTAACAATTTTTTCATTACACGAAGTAGGTAAGTATTATTAAACGAATATATTTGATAAATGAAAAATATTATTAAATATAATATATTGATTAATAAATAATACAAATTATTCATAATTATGGATTTTTTATTGATTAATTAACTTTATACGACGTATTATTTACCGGGACTCACAGTTGACCTTGCATTATGCTCTGTATGGGTGAGCGCTGCGCGCTCTCCGCGCTCTATCTAAAAAACGGTTAAGCCTCTAAAAAAATCTTTAGAATAAAATTTGTAGAGAAATTTATGCTCTACAATTTTCATAATAGATGCAAATATCATCGAAACCATAGAAAGCGAGATATTTGCGAAAAACCGATTTTTGTGACCTTTGACCTTGAATATCTTAAGACGCGGACACGAGATTTTATGAGACTTTTGAGACAACTTTTAGAATGCCAAAATAAAGGTTTATGCAAGTTTAGAGCTTATTATCGCTCATTCCGAGGTTGACCCTCTTTTTTGGCTTAAGTGACTGTACAATTTAAAAAACGGAACTGAAATTTTGGATATTTTAGATTTTCCTTTCTTTATAGGCTAAACACTAACTAAATTCAAAATTTGAAGTTTGTGTGTCTGCTAGAAGTACCTTAGAATTTTGATGATAGGTGATTGTGTCAGTGACAAAATTAAAGAACTTCAACTGGCGATAGTTCGAAAACTATAAGGTATAAATAGTAGGTAATTTAGGAATATAGCTAGTATAGTATGTCCTCTTGGTCACTGAAAATTCAGGCTTCTAGCTTTATCCACAACGAAGTTACAGGGGGGTCGAAAGTGCCGTGAGTGGCTTCGAGAAAAGGATGGTACGGCTGTGCTTTTCCGCTCGACTTGGTGGGGGCACTGCCGTGCCCCAGATAATTTTAGTACAGGGTTGATATTAAAATAATAATAAGAAAAAAAACACCTTCTTTATATAAAGAACTCCAGCAAGCTTGTCTGTAATGCGCTCACGAGACTTCCCGCAGTTTAATTTTGGCCTGCCATAAAAAAATAAGGTAATCTGCCAAACGGGAGAGCAGAAGAAAATTACATGAACAAGTGTAGGTACTTATTTACGTAATAATTCAGTTTAGGTAGATTTCACAGTCAAAAATGTTCATATTAAGGTGACTTTTAGAATATCTCCTGAGCATAAGCTTATAGTCTACTAAAGTTAAAAATATAAATCATATTTTTTGCTAAGAATGAAAAATTAGTTAAAAAAAAACCACAGCGATATTGTTAAATAAATACAATCCTTGATGTGCCGATAGTAAATTTAGTAGATCGTCATAATGCTTATATATAATAAGAGACGCAGAAGACATCTTTTCGCGTCAATCAAGCTTGAGTTATTTAGATTTAAATTACCCGCAACTATTTTAAAAAATCAAGAAGACTGCTTCGAATTGGTGTTACCAGATCTTCTGAAAATAACGCAGAAATATAATTTCTAGCCTTTGCCACGTAAAGGTAAACTAAACTTTTAAAAAGGTAATAAAAAACAACAGTTCGTACACCTGTCGCTAAGGAAACTACCATATTCGTAAAAAACATTACCCTCCGAGATTTTTGTAGTGTTTCACATTGTAGAAATTCTAAATTAAGAAAAAAACCATCATTTCCAATTTATTTACATTGGCCTGTCGGCCTTTCCAAATTCGGTACATTATATAGTTTTAGGGTTCGTAGCTTCGAATATATCATGTCATATATTTTGCTTATTAATGTTTATGGCACTTTATGAATTTTAATAGCGCTTTGTTTGGCCATTATTCACGGAGAGCCAAATTACGCTCTACGTTTACACAGAAACTGACCGATTAACAAAAAATTAAATACACACCAATTAAAATTCTGCAAATCATCGATTTCAATTGCCATATTATTATTTTTTATATTGACTTTTGTAGTAATACAAAGAGTCGCGGTCACTATCGCTTAAACATTTTCTATGGTGTCGCATTTCCTTTTATTGGCAAATCAAGTCGTGAAAAAGAAAAGAAGTCGCAGCGTGATTACGACCAATGATCGAACAGTCAAAATTAATTTTTGCTCAAAAACTTACAGTAGTAATGGTTTTATGAAAGTTTAAGTTGGTATGAGCGGTCAAAAGGTACAAAGTTATTGATTATAAGTGACCACCCTACTAACTAGTTTATTTTCGTTTATTTCAAGACTTAGGCAAAAATCTTAAATCAGAAAATGCAGCGTTATAAAAAATTCTTTTACATAGCAGTAATCACATTTCGAGATTTTTACATGTGATATTAATTTTATATTTTTTAAATGCAGCACAATATATGTGTATATATATATATATATATATATATATATATATATATATATATATATATATATATATATATATATATAGTACTTAGGTTCTTTTGGAAAATACAAACTAGTTTATTTGACGTTTCGCCTTATTTTTTTAGGCATTTTCAAAAATTTTTATATTTTTTATTATTCATTCTAAAATTAGAAAATACAAGATTAAAATCTTTTAGGTCAAATTACAGGTTTAAAAACATATAATCTTTCACGCACACTCGGACATTTAAAATATTTACACTATAACAACAATATAAAATAAATTAATCAAGAGTATACATCTTGAAAGTCAACTATTTGTGTGTTTGTGACTTTCAAATTCTATATTTCTCATCAGCATATCGTGTCTCGTATTTTTTATTGATTTTTTAAAATTTTATTATCTATAATGGGTGTCTTAACCAAAAAACTTTTTTTTGATGTTAAGTATATATATCATTTCGTATTATTAAGAGAATATGCATGCCACCATGTTTACTTTTTAATTAAATATGTGTAGATATAATTGATTCCTCTTATGTCAGTCCTATCATTCACAGTGTTTTCATCGTTTTTTATTTCAATCATCTCTTTGATATGTAGTTTGGCATAATTTCGGTCTTTGCAGAGGACCTTGGTTTCATTAAATTTAAAGTCATGTTTTTCTTCTGCTTCGTGTTTACTAAGGGCAGTGGAAGCATTCCTAGTATTTTTGTGTCCATTCAGTCTATTTTTTAGTAACTGAGAAGTCATTCCAATATATTTCTTCGGACAATCCGCACACGGAATTGCATACATTGCACATTAGATTCATTCATTGTGGGGATATTGCTTTATATATATATATATATATATATATATATATATATATATATATATATATATATATATATATATATATATCAATCGGTTTTATAACGTCTTCCGTCTTCCGATGCCTAATTTCCACTCCTCCCGGTTTCTCCATCCCTCCTCCTCCAGATCTCTCTCTACTACTTCCTTGTTGATTCCTGCTCTCCAGCTTTAGCGTGGTCTTCCTCGCTTTCTTTTTCCATGAGGGTTCCAATTTAAAATCTGTGGGTCTTGTGACATTCTCTGTACATGTCCGTACCATACCAACTGTTGGGTTCTGATTTCGTCCACTATATCGTGCTTTATTTCTAAAGCTCGCCTTATCGTGTCATTTGGTATGCGGTCTTTTTCTGGATTTTCTGGCTGCTCGTCTCCAGAAATCCATTTCTGTAGCTTTTAGTATTTTTTCTGTTCTTTCCTTTAATGGCCACACCTGGGAGCTGTAAGTTTTCACTATTGAGTTGTAAATTCTCTTCTTATTTTCAATGGTTATGTTTTTATCCCATAGTATACTATTAAGCATTGCAATCGCTTTTCTTCCTTGGATATGCCTCTCGAATATTGCTTCTTCCAGTGTTCCGTCCCTAGATATTCTCGTTCCCAAATACTTATAACTGGCACAGTGTTTGATGGTGTATCCTGTGGCCAGTTTCAAGTCCTGCTGTTGTCCTCCGACGCACATGTACTCGATCTTTTTAATATTGACTTCTAGGCCCCATTTTTCATATTCCTCCATAAGTTTTCGTGTCATGTATTCCATATCATCGATGTCCTGAGCGACTACTACCTGGTCATCTGCGAATGATAGCGTGTACAATGTAGTATCGTCATCCAGTGGTAATCCCATACTGCCGCATTTCCTTTTCCAGTTCTTCAGTGCAGTCTCCAAATAGATTTTAAATAGGGTTGGGGATATATAGCAGCCTTATTTGAGACCCTTTGTGGCCGGGAACCCTGTTGTTATACCATATTTGGTTTTCACACTACTTCTTGCGTCTTGGTATAAGGATTTTACGGCTTTAATTATTTCGGTGCTTACATTACTCTGTTGTAGTGTTTTCCCACAATCTCATTAGGGGCACGCTGTCGTAGGCCTTTTTTAAATCAACAAACAAGACATGGACTTCCTGATCAAATGCGGTTTTCTTTTCTAGGATTTTTGTGTCAGTGAGAAGAGATGGTTAATTGTGGATCTTTCCTGCTCTAAAGCCTGCCTGTTCTTCAGCATGGTTTTTAAGTTTGTAAATAATGAACTTAATTTATTTTGAGCTTTATGGCAAACTATAATGTTATATTTTTTCAAGACCCATTTTAGCTTCTCAGAAAGTTCCTTTGTATAAGGAAGTGGTAAAACTTTATCACGGTTTTGTTTACTATTTTTGGTGTTGTTTTTTGAGTTATTATAAAACTTGTATATTCTCCTTTTTATTGTTCGATTGATGTCATTCTCTTTAAAATTGTTTTGTATTAAGACTGTTTTTACTTTTTTTAGCGCATCTGGTCTTAGTTCAAGGGAAGTCAATTTCATTGCTCGGTCTGTTAAGCCCACTATAACGCTGATTTTCTGGGACATTGCATGATTAGAGTGAAAATTCAAATATCTCCCTGACCAAGTAGGTTTTATGTACCACTCTGTAAAGATTTTATCTTGCTTTCTGATAAGAATCAGGTCCAGAAAATTTATTAAATTTGTATAGAATTTCGGTAATTTTTTTCATTTTGGTTTGCCATAAAACTCAAAATAAACTAAGTTCATTATTTACAAACTTAAAAAGCCATATTCCCACAAAGAATGAATCTAATGTTGTGTATGCAATACCGTGTGCGGATTGTCCGAAGAAATATATTGGAATGACTTCTCAGTTACTAAAAAATAGACTGAATGGACACAAATATACTAGGAATGCTTCCACTGCCCTTAGTAAACACGAAGCAGAAGGAAAACATGACTTTAAATTTAATGAAACCCAGGTCCTCTGCAAAATTCGGAATTATGCCAAACTACAAATTAAAGAGATGATTGAAATAAAAAAAAAGATGAAAACACTGTGAATGATAGGACTGACATAAGAGGAATCAGTCATATCTACGCAAATTTAATTAAAAAATAAATATGGTGGCATGACATATCCTCTTAATGATACAAAATGGTATATATACTTAAAATTAATAACAGTTTTTTGGTTAAGACACCCATTATAGATAATAAAATTTAAAAAATCAATAAAAAAATACGAGACACCATATGTTGATAAGAAATATAGAATTTGAAATTCACAAACACACAAATAGTTGACTTTCAAGGTATATACTCTTGATTAATTTATTTTATATTGTTGTTATAGTGTAAATATTTAAATTTCCGAGTGTGCGTAAAAGGTTATATGTTTTTAAACCTGTAATTTGACCTAAAAGATTTTAACCTTGTATTTTCTAATTTTAGAATGAATAATAAAAAATAAAATTTTTTGAAAATGCCTAAAAAAAATAAGGCGAAACGTCAAATAAACTAGTTTGTATTTTCAAAAAGAACCTAAGTACCTGAGAGAAACCAATCAAGTTTATGTAAATAAAAGGTTCAACAGAAAAATTATTATATATAAATATATATATATATATATATATATATATATATATATATATATATATATATATATATATGTGAATTCCTTATTTTTGCGTATATTTTTACAGGTATTATTTGAAAACCACTGACTTCGCCTACCGATACCTTTCCTTTTCTTGACTAGTCGGTACCATTCCACAGGTCGTACGGACAATAGCGTGGAAAATAATTATATTAATGTTTAATTTTTTTATTACTTGTCAAATTCGTACATAAGAGACCGCATTCTACTTCAAAATTGCCGTTTCTGTTGAAATAATTACAATAACAAGTTACTTTTCTCAAGAGCTGCACTCCGAAGAGATAAGATAAAGAAAAATAGAGGTTACCTCCTCAATGGCCACTGTCTCCACGTTCATCATCTTATTCCTGGTAAATTTTGAATCCATATTATTCAACAATCCAAGTTAATTAAAAAATCATGTTGTTTATTAGACTCGTTATGTTGACGATGTTTTTGTATTTAGAACAGTGCAGAAAGAAACCTAAAATATATATTTATCATATTTAAATTCAATAGACAAAGACATTCAATTTACACTAGAAATTAAAGAAAATATGGAGATAAACTTTTTAGACATCGAAATAAAAAAATCCAACAACCACCTTAAATTTTTATATCGAAACGCCACGACCACTGATACTGTTATACATACAAAATTCTAACCAAATAAGGCCTAATAAACCGTAACATGTAGAATAATTTTCTAATAAATTTAAAACATTTTACGCAATTCTTAAAATCTTTCATAAAACACCAACTACAGATTCAGTCCAGTATAATAAAAATGCAAGTCGGATTTGCACAATTTGTGTTCCGTACGATAATTACTTTTAACATAAGATAAAATCCTAACCTAGGCTAAGTTAATTAGGTCCCTTATGTGTATATACGAGCATCTTAAGATCAAACATGTATTTTCACCCTTTTTAAGTCAATAATGTATAATAGTTATAACATCTTAGCTACCTAATAGCCAATAAAGCAATCTAGCCCATCATCTCAAATATTTACTACCTAAATATCTGTGTAATTTTAAATAAATAAAATAAAATTCTTTGGTCTCGGTACAGGAGCGACGCGCGAGCAGTAATGTACTGAAAAGTATATTAACATAGCCTCCACCATATTGTCAAGGCACATAGTTTTTTTCTTGAGGCCAGATAATTTTTTCTTCTTTTTGCAGTGCCTATCCGTCACCGAAGGTTGGCAATCATTCTAGCAATGATAATTTTGTTTGTTGCTGCTCTGAATAATCCTGTGGTGGATGTTTTGAACCAAGTTCTTAAGTTCTTTAGCCAGGATATTCGTCTTCTGTCGATGCTTCTTTTGCCTTGAACCTTTCCTTGCAGAATGCATTTCAGTAATTTATATTTTATTTCATTCCTCATAATGTGCACCAGATATTCCAATTTTCTACGTTTCACTGTGCACATAATCTCTTTTTCCTTATTGAGTCTTTGTAGTACTTGAGTGTTTGATACTTTGTCCATCCATGATATTTTGAGAATTCTTCTATAAGTCCACATCTCGAATGCTTGTAGTTTTTTTTGTTGTCGCCTCAGTCAGCGTCCAAGATTTCACTCCGTATAAACAAAATGGAGAATATGTAGCATCGGAGGAGTCTGAGTTTCAGTTTTAAACTTAAATTATGTGTTTTGAATAATTTAGACATTTGAATGAATGCTGTTCTTGCTTTTTCAATTCTTGATTTTATTTCTTGAGAATGATCCCATTGTTCGTTTAGTACCGTACCGAGATATGTGTATGTTGACAATCGTTCCACCACTTTCCGTTGATAGTAAACTGTACTCTACCAATTTTTTCCTTACCAATTATCATGACCTTTGTTTTTTTGATGTTAACCATATGTTTTACTAATGTTAACTACTCTGTTCATTAAAAACTGTAGTCCTTGTGCAGTGTCGGCAAAAATAACGGTGTCATCGGCATATCTAAAGTTATTTATTCGTTCGCCATTTAATAACATTCCTGTTTCAGTATTTCCTAGGGCTTCTTGGGAGATTGCCTCTGAGTACATGTTGAATATGAGAGGTGGCAGTATACAACCTTGCCGTACTCCTCTTAAGATTTTTATTTCTTCTGTTTTATCCTGATTGATTGTAACAGAAGCTGATTGATTCCAGTATAGGTTTTTGATTATACGTAAGTCCTTGTCGTCAACTCCATTATCTTGCAGAATTTCTAACATTTTGTTGTGTTGAACAGGCATATATATTAGCATTCATGTCTCTGCAACGTTGAAAGAGCACTTGTACAGTAAATAAGGCATCTCTTGTTCCAAGATCCTACATAAAACCAAACTGTGTTGGTGATATTTGTTCTTCACAGAGTTTGTACAAACTCCGATGCATGATTTTTAAAAATAGTTTCAGCAAGTGGCTCATGAGGCTTATTGTTCTATAATCACTGCATTTTCTGGCCCTCTGTTTTTTTGGCAGGACTATAAACTCCGATCTCAACCATTCTTTGGGTATTTTTCCACTGCTGTATATTTCATTGAAAATAATAGTTAGTTCTTTCTTGAAATCTTCATCAAAGAGTTTGATGATCTCTGACTGCACCTCGTCTGGGCCAGCGGCTTTTCCATCCTTGAGTGATAGTATTGCTGCATCAACTTCATCCAAAAGGATGTTCGGTCCTGTTATTTCGTTCGTTATTTGTTGTTCTACTCTTATGTCTGAAAACAATTCTTTCACATAGTTTTCCCATGTTAATTTTATTTGTTCTATGTCTACAATTATATCTCCTTGATCGTTTTCCATTTTTCCTATTGATTTTTTCTTGAATTTTCCTATTCAGTATATATCACCACTACACCAAACACTTTATTTTTGCACTCGACGCGCGTTTCGCTAACCATGTTAGCTTCATCAGGAGCGATAATTGACTAAAGCTAAACTAAAAATCTACCCTATTTATACTTAGCCTAACCCTTGAATTACTCAAGCGGAACTAATGACATAGGCAAGGCCATCAGTTCCGGTCAAGTAACCAGTAGAGGGGACTATAAGGAATAGGCCCTCTGTCTTTATTTAAACTACTTTTACATTTTATGATTTCCATACTTTCGTATGCGTTCAACAATCTCCTGTCAGATACATTTTTTATTAATCTTAGATTATCTAATGTTACAGTATGATCAGCTTCAAGGGCATGTTCGGCAATGCTAGACTTTTCTGTTCTATTGTATTTTAAGTGTGCTAAGTGTTCTTTAAATCTTGTTTTAATTGACCTTTTAGTTTGCCCGACATACTTTTTGTCACAACCATTACAACTAATTTCATAAATTCCACTTTTCTCACAATTAGGAATCTTATCTTTGGGATTTCCTAAGATATTCCTCAGATTGTCTGATGACTTATAGACTAAGGTGAGGCCTACCTTATTAAATACCTTATTGAGTCCCTTGCTATATTTCGGATTATATGGTATGGAGACATACTTGGTGTTATTTTCTTCGCGTGTAAAAAAGGTGGAATTCTGAATATTAAACCTAAACTTATGTCTATTTATTAGCTTATTTACTAAGTCATCGTCATAACCATTAACTCTAGTTACATTTCTAATACGATTCCTTTCTTTATTAAAGTTTACTCTATTCAGAGGGAAAGTGACCAAACGATGAACTAAAAAATGGTTTAATATTCACAATTCCACCTTTTTTTTACACGCGAAGAAAATAACACCAAGTATGTCTCCATACCATATAATCCGAAATATAGCAAAGGACTCAATAAGATATTTAATAAGGTAGGCCTCACCTTAGTCTATAAGTCATCAGACAATCTGAGGAACATCTTAGGAAACCCCAAAGATAAGATTCCTAATTGTGAGAAAAGTGGAATTTATGAAATTAGTTGTAATGATTGTGACAAAAAGTATGTTGGGCAAAATAAAAGGTCAATTAAAACAAGACTTAAAGAACACTTAGCACACTTAAAATACAATAGAACAGAAAAGTCTAGCATTGCCGAACATGCCCTTGAAGCTGATCATACTGTAACATTAGATAATCTAAGATTAATAAAAAATGTATCTGATAGCAGATTGTTGAACGCATACCAAAGTATGGAAATCATAAAATGTAAAAGTAGTTTAAATAAAGACAGAGGGCCTATTCCTTATAGTCCCCTCTACTGGTTACTTGACCGAAACTGATGGCCTTGCCTATGTTATTAGTTCCGCTTGAATAATTCAAGGGTTAGGCTAAGTATAAATAGGGTAGATTTGTAGTTTAGCTTTAGTCAATCATCGCTTCTGATGAAGCTAACATGGTTAGCGAAACGTGCGTCGAGTGCAAAAATAAAGTGTTTGGTGTAGTGGTGATATATACTGAGTAGTATCATTGTGCCAAAGATTCCACATTCCCAACTTAGTTCAATTTTCCTGCTACTTCCTTGACCTTCTTATATACACCAAATGTGTCATGCTTTGATTGTGATATTTCAATTTCTATGCATTTGTCTTTGAGATCGTTTTCTTTTGCTTCTCTAATTTTCTTTCTAATCAGGTTATTAATGGACCTATATCTGTTCATGTCATCATTTATTTTGTTCTTTCTTCCATTAATCTGAGGATTTCATCCGTCATCCAGGGTTTTCTCTTGATTACATTTGTTGTTAGTATCTCTTTCTTTACTCTTTTCGTGACCTTAACAATGTTACTAATTTTTTCTTCAACTTCTGAGCTGTTCTCTATATCAGTCAAAGCGTTACTTAAAATGTCCATGATTTGAGATAAATTATCAAACTAATTTTTTCAAAATTTTTTGATTAGTACTTTTCGAGATAAGGCAGCGATTTTTCACGATTTTTTAAAAATAATACAAAGAAAAGTGCGCGCAAGTATTACATATTTTTGAACTCGTATTTTCACAAACTTTCATTTGACTCGATGACCTGCTAATTTTTTTTTTCACTCCCGCTCGCTCCCCAAAACTAACCCCTTAAATCAAAATTTAACTTCCTAAACTACACGGCTCTGATTAGGCAATGAATTTCTATATTTTTGCCCAAGTTAAACTTTATATGTTAAATAGTTTTGGTGAAAATCAGGTGTGACAGATATACAGACACACCCATAAGTGTTCCGTACGGTATTATCGGGCTTTATCTTGCAGAATATTGACTGATCTTACGGCTGTAAATAAGTAAACTTCTATACAAACCACTAATGGGATAGTTTTGAAAAAGATTAATTATATTTACTTCTTTTCAATTTAAAAATTTTAAATCAATTCATTTTCCTAAAAAGCAACTTATTTTCGTTATCACAAAAAAGAAATGGAAAATGTAGCGCAAGAGCCCGTCTGCTACCGTTAAACTAATCCTGCTTATTCTTTTTGCGTTTATTTTTAATTCATAATTTCGCCCTTGTTGATTTAAAATTAAACGTTCTTTAATTCTTGGCACTTCTATTTTAGGTAAAATTATAAAACTAGTATATTTTAGTTTTTCGAGCATGTCGGAGACAGAAGATTGGTAATATATTGTTTTAATTGTTTGACTTACACATTTGTATATTTTTTAATTAATAATGTTTCATTATAATATGTCATGTTTTTCTAATAAATGTTTAAACATTATAAAACTGTTTCATGCATACTAATCGCAAATAATACGTATTCGCCCAAGCGCACCACCACTGGCCATAGCTATTTCAGACTATTTAGAGCCAAAAAACAAAAAGGAGGTCGTTTGCCCATTTTATACAAATATTGCAGGTAAAATGTAGGTAAAACTCTGGGGCCCTTACTACTGCTTGATGCTAATTTGCATAATTCCAGATGATTTATCGTTGTCGCTTTCAAATAAGTAGAGTATAACGTTGATGTGCCACAAGGCTCAACACTATCTTCCACCCTCTTTACCCTTTATATTAACAACTTGCTGAGAAAGAGAAACAATCCAATGTAAGGCTTTGGCGATGATAGTAATCTTGTTCATTTATCGTGAACGTTCGTACATTAGGTACCCATAGAAATATCCAGAGACAGCAAGAAGTTATTTAATTTAACAAGAACCTGAAGGAAATTCTATCTTAGGTTGACAATAATCAAGAATATTTTTCCATTATAAGAACACTAATTTTTCTAAGCATTGCCGTTCAACTTCTGTGCGTTAATTTGAAGGCAAATATGTGATGGTATTTTCATGTTTTATGTGTAGTAAGAAAAGCGCACACAATATTTGTAATAAATTGCCTCACATTTCTAATCCATCAAATTAGAGCAGTACTAGGGTACAGCTTGGTGATCATATGATGGTGCTTTTAAATTATCCACCTGTCTAACATGAAAAACTCGCAAAGCTTAAGAACATTATTTTTCTACATGACTAACATCTGCTAAAAAATACACACCTGCGTTTTTTAAGTTGTTTTATTCCATATACAACAAAAAAAAAACATTATTTGTGCCTAAAAAAATGACGCTACAGGAAATTTCAATTTGTCATAAAATTTTCAGCCTCTTAGGATTTCCTTCAGAAGTCTGAATAAAAAAAACTCACGGGGAGTGAAATCAAGGTTATAGGGTGGATGTTTCAATTCGATTGATTCCACAGGTTTTGATAATGGTTTGAAGAATGAGAGCCATGTGGACCAAGCAATTCTGCAATAGCAAAATTTTGGTTCTTCATGAATTTAGACGTATCCTCTAATGGCTTGCTTCGGGTTTTGGGTAGCCATTCCATAAATATCTTCGTTAATTATCAATTATTTTTTAAAAAAATGATTGCAATCAACTTTCCAGAAGATAATTGAGTTGAAATGTCTTAACTTTCTTTACTTTTAATAGAAGCCATTATTTACCTCTTATGTATATCTTAATTTTTGAGAATGGATTGAGTGGATATTAATACTGACAGAGCAAAAATTTAGATATAAACTAGCTCGTTTTTTTTTTACAAGGAGATCGACGTAATTTTTGTACGCTTTTTGAAAATAGTCTCTATAGTTGTTTAAAATTTGGTTGTATTGTTTTTGGGCACCATTCATTTTAGAATAAAAAAAATCTAACTTCAGCTCAAAAAATGAAAAAATACCGAAGAGTTATGTAGTTGTTGAAAGAAATTTTAATATGGTACAACCGTTGCGTCCTGAAAGATCAAGCGGGTAGTTCAGTGAAACGCTACATTTAAATAAGGAAGGGTATATATATTAACAAAATAAAAATTCCTACCTTTATTACACTATTAAAATTACATTAACTAAATAAAACCCTTTAGGCTATGAGAGTGTACACATTTAAACGAGAGTTCTATGAATTACTGATCCTAAGTAAAAAAAACAAAAGACTTCAACAAACACGATCTAAAAGTTTGTGAAATTAACTCCGCGGATTTCACGTGTGGCGTAGTTGTTGGAAACACACGTTGCAGACAGGAAGTAAGATATTTAAACTGGTGTGCTTATGACTTACTGGTTGACTTCTCCTCGTGGGTTTTCCATAAGCTGCTTGGCCTCTCCTGGTGAGATTCTCATCGACAATATTGTCTCAGCCGCCACTCTCCTAATCTAATTTAGGTAGCTAATCACTTTTTGACCCGAAATGTCTTAGAATGAACAGAATATTTTAAGATTGGAAAAAGGCATCAAACTTGAGATCTCTAAACAACACCCACTTGGTGATAAAAAAAAGCCGTTACTGCACTACGGCATGACGGAAGAAAAATGCCTACTACGGCTTGACGAAGGAATAAGCCACTACGGCATGCTGGTGGAAAAAGCCGTTACTGCATCTCGGAGGAAAAAATCTTTTGCCCCTTCTTCAAAGTGACGTCTTTAAAAATGGCTCACTTCCGGGACGCAAAATCAATGCAAACTAAATAAGTTAGGTCGGCAACACGTTATACGCGGTTGAGTTACACTGTTCAAAAATTTAAATCACTGTTTTAAGTTACACTGCTCAAAAATTGAAATCACTGCCTAATCAAATAGAAAAATGTAATAAAATATAAATTATAAAAAGAGAAACAGTGTCGTAACATGATCATAAAATCTAAGAAAAAATGAATGTTACAGAGTTGTTGCCTTCTTTGGCGACTCTTAATGGAACACTCAAGTGTTAAACGTTCTTGATTTTTTTTTCCTCGCCAGTTTCTATTCTGATATAAGGAATCCATTGTACAGGAACTCTTTTTATTTCTAAATTTTCATGCACAAATTTAAAAGCTGTGGTTTTAGATTCTTCAGCAACATGGCACAAAGCTATATCGAGGCTACGTAGAGTGCAGAGACTTGCATGCCTATGCGTCACAGGGGCTATGAAATCTACCCCAACGACGGGTATGGAAGCTCTCCTGAACCTAACACCACTTAACGTGGCTGTGCAAGAGGAGGCAGCTATGCAGGCAATCTCCATTCACAGGAGGGAGAAACTTAAGGCAGGTACCTTATTGGACATCTTACAATCTTGAAAGGGACCGATCACATGGATCCTGTTCACAGCTTCGACAGGAAGTACAAGGTTATCTTTCCGACAAGGGAAGAGTGGAGCGCAAACCCAAGGTGGTTACAGGATGGCTTACAAAAGTGGTACACGGATGGATCCAAAACGCTCCAAGGAGTGGGAGCAGAAATAGTGGGCCTAGAGCACGCAGATCAATAACCTTGAGCAATGACACCACAATTTTCCAAGCGAAACTATACGCAATATCGGAAACTGTAGGAATCCTATCCTCTCGGACAGTCAATCAGTCCTCAAGGCCCTGGGTAGTTGTACATTTACGTCCAGGGCAGTACTAGAGTGTCACAACATGCTCAACAACTTGGCGATTCAGAATCAGATTACTCTGGCCTGGGTGCCAGGACATGAGGGGCACAGAGGAAATGAGATGGCAGACATCTACGCCAAAAGAGGGGTGGAGGGGACTTTCACTGTACCCACTCCATCCTTTGGCTTCAACAAGAGTCTCGTTAAAAGGGAGATGAACAAATGGACAACATCCATCGTGGGGAAACACTGGAACGATATTAATGGCCTCGAACATTCCAAAAAGTTTCTGAGCTTTGATGCTAAGAGGGTGGACTTTGCTCTGAAACTGGATAGGAAAAGCCTAAGGACACTATCGGGGGCACTCACGGGTCACTATGCCTGTAATAAGCACCTATACAGAATGGGCATTTCAAATACCAGCACTTGCAGATTTTGCGGTGAAGAAGAGGAGTCAATGGAACACTTGATCACTAACTGTGTGGCACTGGGACACAGGAGATACAGGCTACTACATGCCTATACGCTGGGTGAACGGGACTTGCTAACACTCCCATTGAAGGAGCTGGTCCGGTTTCTTGACGTATTAAACCCGTGAAAGACAAGGGGAGGCACAATAGATCAACGATGGTCGCAGTGCAAAGGGCCGTTTTGGGCCAGACACCACCTTTTTATTACATTACATTACAACATGGCACAAAATAGTTTTTTAATTCCATTCTATCCAAAAAACAAAAATGTATCTTTAAAATTAGGTTTTAAACTCGAAAATTCATAAATCAATTACCTATTCCACTTATTTTGTTCCCTTTAAGGCCATTATTCTTATCACTTGGAACAATAAAGGCGAAAAACGCATTAAATATGAAAGTCTGTTTGAAAATTCTCCGTTGCCTCTTTAATTTGCATTTGTTTTCTTATTGTCAACGGTTTAATTTAAAGTTGAGTGACGGAATTACGAAAGCGATGTGGCTATTTTTATTGAAAAATTAACGAAAGAAAATAATGGAAAAATTAGAAGAAAAAAAAAATTAGAAGAAAATTGAATTTAATATTTTATGACAACACGTGTTTTTTTTTAATGAAATTCCTTCCTCCTCTTTCTATATATATCATATGTATATATATTACATATATATATATATATATATATATATATATATATATATATATATATATATATATATATATATATATATATATATATATATATACACTCCTGGACAAAATTAACGCAACAATTTATTAAATCATACAAATCTCTATAATGAATTAATTTTAATATTTTTTTATGAACATTAGTTACACTAAAAGTTAGAAAAAACTTATTCGGATACTTTAAAAGTGAATTAGCTACCAAATTTCTCTATAAGATTCGAATTAAACTTATTCTTAAGACCTAATAACAAAATCGTTGAAATTATGTAATAATGAAAAAAATAAACTGGGACACTAGTAGCAAAATTAATGGTGTAACTGGGACACTAGTAGCGTGTGTTGTTTCCTCCACTTCGGATGACAGCGTTTATGAGCCTAGGCATGCTTCTAAATAAATTTTGGATAAAATCTTGAGGAATTTGCTCCCATTCTGTGATAACTGCATTTTCAAGTTCCCTCAGGTTTCTAGGTGCAGGTATATGACGTTTCACATTTTTCTTAAGGTGATCCCATACATGTTCTACCGGATTCAGATCCGGGCTTTTCGGTGGTCATTGCATAATCGGTATATCAATTGATTAAGGTAATCGAGTACCTCCGTAGCCACGTGAAGTCGAGCGTTGTCTTGCATAAACAGGAAATTGGGCCCCACAAAATGACCGAAAGGCATCACATGTTCTATTACAATTTTCTCAAGATAGAAGCCAGCATTCATGGATCTCGTACGGACAGGGACTAACTCTGTGCGAGCATCAAAGCAGATGCCACCTCAGAACATAACAGAGCCACCGCCGAATGGAATCCTTGCAGAAATATTGCAAGGAGCAAACCTCTCTCCTGATCTTCGCCATACTCGCTCACGACCATCTGGATGTTTTAGACTAACCCTAGTTTCATCTGTGAAGAAAACTTGTTTCCAATCATTCACAGACCAGTTTTCGTGATTTGGAGCAAAACGTAACCTGGCAACTCTGTTCTCTCTAGTAAGCAAGAGCGCAGTGGCTGGTCTCCTACTGTTTAATCCAGCTTCAGTTAACCGTCTTCTAACTGTTTTAGAAGAAATTGTGACATTGCGAACAGCTTCGAGTTCTTTTCTTATTATAGAACCAGTGACAGTCCTGTTTCTTAAAGCATATTGTCTAATAAAACGTTCATCTAGGTCTCTAGTGCATCGTTTTCGCCCTTGCCCTAGCCTTCTAGAATAAGTTCCTACTTCATTCAAGCGTCTTACCATACGACTTATTGTGGAACGATGTTTGCCTAACAAATTCGCAACATAACTCTGACAATATCCCTCGTCCAATAAAACTGAGGCTCGCACTACCTCGTGTTCAGTTAAATTCCTTGTTCGATTTATTTTTCTAATTCTTCGGGGTCAAAAATAAAACAGTCTACCGCAAAAACGTATTACTTTGAAAAAGGGAACAATTTATAAGCTTACTTTTAAAGAAAATCTATCGCATTATTACAGAAAAAGGTTTATCTTCTAAAAAATTCTTTAAAACTGTAAATCTAAACGAATTGTTTTGATTTCTGTCATGAACAACGAAACAAAATATGCATAGCCTACTATTCAAATACTCGATAAACTGACATAAGAAAAAGATAAATGAATTTTCAGATTGTTGCGTTAATTTTGTCCAGGAGTTTATATATATATATATATATATATATATATATATATATATATATATATATATATATATATATATAAAATATATATATATATATATATGAGGCTGGTTTGAAAAGTCCGTGCAAAAATAAAAACTACTTATGTGTTTGGGGTAAACCTTTTTTATTTTTCGACATAGTCTCCTTTTAGGCTTATACACTTCGTCCAACGATGTTCTAGATATTCAGAATTTTTGTCGCAATATTCTTTAGCTAGACCTAGATTGGTGTAAATGAAATCTACATCCTAACATTTTAGCATTTGGCCAAACTTCAGATACTGCCTTATGAATAGATTTTTTGAAGTCAATAGTAATTTTCTCTGGATTGAAATACAGTGTATCTGTTGAATAAATCTTACATTTTAATAATGTAAAGAGGTTTTTGTATGTTTCAGTTGTCTTATCACGCAATAAGCAAAATAATAATGGAATATAATGACCGTTTGCAAAACCATGCACTGTAAATAATTGTGTAAAATATTTAGTGCAGTATGAAAAGGTGCCGTCCATATATATATTGGATATTTTACACAACATATTGACATTTGTAGTACAAGAAAAAACAATAATGCCACTTTCGAGTTCATTGATATATAGAAAATTCTCAGCCTTGCTAGCTTTGATTTGAAATGTCTCTAACACACTATGCATCTCCTCGGCACTTCTTGGATTACGTCCTGACAAAAATTTTCGTCTATGGTTATAAATATTTTTTCTAATATATTGGACATCTTTTTCTGTTACTGTTTCAGGCAGCGTGTTTTGTAGTTCTTGTCAGATAATTTTGGATGGTCTTTCACTCATATGCTCTCCGGCTTTTCTTTTGCAGGAATTACTAATTATTTGCCGATTCAGCTTCTTGGTGTCGGGTGTCGTGTATGGAGTCCTTCACTTCTGGTAACTAAATTCTCGGGCCCAACGGTGAAGACTTTCGATTTGCAATCTTTTTTTGAACATCTCCAAAATGTTTCTCCCCATTTTAGCACCTTTTGTCGAAAATAAGTGTAGTAATTCACAAATAACATGTCCTTTCCTCGATTACTTTTTGTTAACTTTGCTTCCATATTAGCAACACTTTAAAAAATATACGCACAATTACCAAGTAATAATCACAAATTAATAATATGTACTAAACTGATATGTAGAAGGGTTTAATAATGATTTAATTGAACAGGCCGGTGCGTACCACCACCCATTTATCAACTCTCATCCTCTACCTGTAAGTACTCGGTGTGGAATTTACTTCTGCAATTACAATCCCTTAAATACGAGGCTGGTTTGAAAAGTAAGTGCAAAGTCCGAGAGATGGCACCATCGGCGCGTATCGAGGTCATGTTTAGCTAGTAGCATCTCTTGAATCAACGCACACCAAGTTTCAGCCATATTGGTCTATTTCTTTGTGTTTGGCATTCGTGTGAATCAAGGAAGTCGAGTGATTTTCAAGAAATGGACGAAAAAGAATTTCGTGTGGTGATTAAACATTACTTTATGAAAGGCAAAACGCCTCGGAGACTAAAGAGAAGCTTGATAAACATTATGGTGACTCTACACCTTCGATTAGAACAGTTTATAAGTGGTTTCAAAATTTTCGGACTGGCCATATGGGCACAAGTGACGCTGAACGTTCTGGATGGCCTGTGGAGGTTACGACTCCAGAAATCATTGATCAAATCCATGATGATGGATGACAGAAGAGTTAAGGTGCGTGAGATTGCTAGTGCTGTGGGCATCTCGACTGAACGGGTACATAATATTTTGCATAAACATTTGGACAAGAGAAAGCTATCCGCAAGATGGGTGCCGCGATTGCTCACGCTTGACCAAAAACGGAATCGTGTGAAGTGTTGCAAGGATGGTTTGCAGCTGTTCCAGAAGAATCCGGAGGACTTTAAGCGTCGTTTCGTCACTGTAGGTGAATACATTACTATACTTCTGAGACCAAACAACAATCTAAACAATGGGTTACCAAGGGGGAATCTGCACCAAAAAAGGCGAAGACCGTTCCTTCGGCCGGAAAGGTTATGGCGACTGTCTTTTGGGATTCGCAAGGGATAATCCTCATCGACTATCTGGAAAAGGGTAAAACTATTACAGGTGAATATTATTCATCGTTATTGGACCGTTTGAAAACCGAGCTGCAAGAAAAACACCCGCGATTGGCCCACAAGAAAGTCCTTTTCCATCACGACAACGCACCAGCACACACCTCAGCAGTTGTGGTCGCAAAATTAATGGAAATAGGATTCCAACTCGTTTCACATTCTCCCTATTCTCCAGACTTGGCTCCCTCGGACTACTATTTGTTCCCCAATTTGAAGAAATGGCTGGCGGGACAAAGATTTTATTCAAACGAGGAGGTGATTGCAGACACTAATGGATATTTTGCAGACTTGGACAAATCCTATTATTCGGAAGGGATCAACAAACTAGAATATCGTTGGACGAAGTGTATAAGCCTAAAAGGAGACTATGTCGAAAAATAAAAAAGGTTTACCCCAAACACATAAGTAGTTTTTATTTTTGCACGGACTTTTCAAACCAGCCTCGTATGTCTAGGTTATAAACGGATTAGTGGTGTGGAAATTACCTGCGCCCGATTGTTTAGACACAGTCGAAATTTACAAGAACCATAAAGATCCCAATATAAATCTATTAAACTCACACTTTTAAGCTTGTTTGCCCGTAATTAAAATAAGGGAAAAACCCTTTATTTAGTCAACAAAACTATATATATACCTCACTTGATTATAATTTATTCATTGTGTTTGAGAAAGTAGTAGTACTAAGAAACTGCAGTCAGGCCTAGTGCAACTTTATATTCTGTAACCTGTGTTGTTAATATGTACTGTTACAAAGCAACGAACGACTCCATAAATTCTTTATTAAATGTTGAGTTTATAACAATTATAAATGCAATTCATCATAACGGCAATAATCAAAATATAAAATATAGTTTCATAAAGCGTATTACTGTGATAAAACAGCATGTAGAGATATGACTAAAAGACGTTGCTGTAGATTGTTCTTTTTCTTTTTTAACGGATTTCCCACAAATAGCCGTACATTCTCCAATTTTTGTGAAATTAATTGGTCAAATTAAACGGGCAACTGGTAAAGCAGGTGTACGGATAAAATTTCTATCGTTTTTTTTTGTACTCATTTATTTCTTTAATTGACAAAATATTGGTTAAGACCGTACTTTTTAATTTGCAGTTTTGTCTGATTAATAGGAATTTAATTATGTCAACTGGTTGAAAATCGGTAGTATTATATGTATATTACAGTAAAATAATATATAATCCAACCAAGAAAGCAGCCAAAAAAAACCTAAACAGAAGAGACGCACTAAGTGTAAAAACAAGAGAAATGATAAATCAGATTAATGAGTTATCTAGAGACAATGACGAGAAGGCTAATACAGAGAGAGATATGTAGAAATATTACGATATCGAGGTACGAAGAGCAACAGAACAAAACAATAACCTAAAATGTGTAACAAAAGGAGAAGGAAGAAGATAAATCAGCAGTCTAAGGGATAAGGAAGGAATATAAAAAGAGAGACACGGGAAATAATAACAAATGCAGGAACAACATTTTATAAGGATATATAGTATGTCCCAAAACGTTTTATACAAATGGAGAAAAAATTTATCTTACATATTACAAAAAATTTATTCTTTTTTTAAAGTTTTGCTTCACATGGAAATTCATAATTAAGCAACAAAAGTTTAAAATATTTTATGGTATACAGGAAAAATAAAAAATAATGATTTATATTAGTGAAGAGTAAAGATTGTTTAAATTTAAAAGTAGAGCAAAATATTAATTGAAAACATTAATAGGAACTAAAAAATTATGCTCACGTTTAGATTTGGGGCCTTCCAGTTAAAAATTAAAAAAACTCCAGTAAACACGTCAGTAATTGTTGGATTATTTATTGAATAAAAGAAAACGAAATCACTACAAATTTTAGGCTGAAAATAAATGAACGTATCTTCAGAAATACCTCAGAACCGTCAATAAACTTCAGAGCTAATGTCAATCTGTATTTGCAGTAATTAGAAATGTCAGTGAAATTGAGTGTTGAAGATAAAATTAAAATTGTTCTCATAGTTGGAGACAATTATAAAACTTTTAGTAATAAGACCTGAACTAACCTGATAAAACTGTACACTTCACAACTGTCGGATATCTAATAAATAAATTCAAGATTTATGGAAGTGCTGAATATAAATTTAAAAAGAAACATCCGGCATGGGTTTCAAATAAAGATAATAAAAATGAAGTAATGCTGTCGGTAGTAGAAAAGCCAAAAGATTCACTTCGGAAAAGATCAGCTTTATTGAATACGAGTAAAACTACAGTTGCGAGAATTTTAAGATCAAATAAATTTAAACCATATAAACCCCACTTTACCCATACTTAAAAGCAGGAGATTTTGAACAAAGATTTGAATTTTGTGGGTGGTTTTAAGGAGAGTGGGAAGATAACAAGTATATGGCAAGACAAAGACTTTTCTCTGACGTAACGACATTTACGTCTAATGGGACAGTAAGTTTTCAAAACTATCGCTAGTGGAGTGATGTTAATCCTAACCTCAATATCCAAACTCTAGATCAGTACTCGTTTAAAACCAATGTATATTGTAGAATTTTTAAAGATAAAATAGTTGGACCATTCTTTTTTCGAAATAATATGAATGCTGAACGTTACCTAGAATTTTTAAATAATAAGTTCCTTAATCGCCTACTAATACTTGAAAGACAACGTATATGGTACCAACATGATAATGTATCATGTCACAGTACGAGAAATGTTCGAGATTATCTCCTCTACATTTTTAACGGTAGAGTAGTAGAAAGGTATGTGCAGTTTAGTTGGTCCCCAAGGTCTCCGGACATCACCCCTCTAGACTTTTTTTTTGCGGCTACTTAAAAGAAAAGGTTTATCTTAAAAGACCATTCCAAGATATTGATCATCTTAAGAGAGTCATTAGGGAAATATATATGGCGTAATTAGATATATAATAAAAGATTTTTCTCGAAGAACAATCACCTGTTTAGAAAGGAACGATGGATAGATTGAAATACTTGTGCAATAAAGTTAGAATTAATCCATGTTTAGTTGTTATGTTATGTACGTAGTAATTAAGAAATGTTGCAATTTCAAAATAAAATGATAGCACAAATTTATTATGGATGTAATTGTTGCAAAGCAGATAAAAAGGTTATTTCAGTTTTAACAAAAATATGATACAATCAAAATCAGTGCACTAGTTTTTAATTAATTTCGTTTTCCTTTATTCAATAAATAATTCGACAACTACTGACGTATTTACTGGAGTTTTTTTGAAATTGTAACTAGGGAGGCCACAAATCTAAACGTGAGCATAATTTTTTAGTTCCTCTTAACATTTTCAATTAATGTTTTGCTCTGTATTTAAATTTAAACATACTTTACTCTTCATTATAAATCATTATTTTTCTTGGGTACTGCAACAAAGGTTGATTCTAGCCAATCTTTGGGAAATTCAACTGTATTGTAAATGTTATTAAAGAGAACAGTGAGAGTATTGAGAAATCGATTATCCATTTCACCTATTAGTTTTAGTACTTCACCATGGATTTTATCGAGACATGGTGCTTTATTATTTTTAAGGGACAGAATGGCTTTCTCTATCTCAGATTTCATAATTGGGGGTCATGTGTCTGTATCACGCGTTGAGGGTTTGTTAAATCGATCTGAGGCAAAAAGCGTATCAATGTACAGTTTCCATGTTTCAAGAATTTCTGAGGGATCTGAAATGAGATTTTTTTCTTGAGTCAAGTGTAGTAATCGTTAGATTGTATTTCATTTTATTGGTCATTGTATTTATTTCCTTATGCATATTAGGGTACGTACTTTTAATCAAGAATAATTTTTTTTTGTAATATGTAAGACAAACTTTTTTTCCATTTGTATAAAACTTTTTGGGACATACTGTATATTTTCATTGTACTTTAAATTATAAGATTTTTTTTTAAATATGTTTTAAATGTTAACATTATTTTCTATCGGGTTAAACGGATCACTGATGGAAACTATGGCGCCTCCTTGTCTGCAGGATAACTTCACAAAAAATAATCCAATATGTAAAAATAAAAATTAATCTTGAATAATAATGTAGTACTTAAAAATTGCCGAAGGGGTTTTATTTCGACATTTTGTAGAAAAAGTAATTATTAAGATTATAAAAAAAAGTTGGAAAATATTAAAAATTGACTGAGACAAGTAGCGGTCCCAATCCGATGCGAGGTCACATTTAGTGCTGTAACTTTAATTATGGAACGCAATGAAAGAAATAGGCATTGACAAAGAACTAATATACGCAGTAAAAGCTCTCTACGAAAACAACACAGTGAACATAAAAATAGGACATAAAATAGGGAAGAGACTCCAAACATCAAAATGCCTATTACAAGGATGTTCTACATCCCCAACACTATTCAAAATATACCTCGAACAAACATTAAAATAATGGAAGCAAAAATGTAGTGGAATGGGAGTCCCAATACGAGAAGATTACTTTATATACTCTAAGTTTCGCAGACGACCAAGTAATCATAGCGCAAGATGAGGAAGACCTCAGTTATATGATAAGAAAACTGAAAGAAGAATACACTAAAGCAGGATTAGCAATAAACTTTGATAAAACGGAATATCTAACAACAAAGGAGGGAAACGTGGAGAATCTAGAAGTAGATAACGAAACAATAATCAAAGGAACCGACAGATTTAAATATCTAGGAACCATCATTTCAAAAAACGCAACATCAGAAGAAGAGATTAAAGCTAGATTAGGACAAACGCGAACATGCATAAGACAATTAAATTCGATCCTGTGGGACAAGCACATTACAAAGAGAAACAAAACACGCATATACAAATCAATAATACAAAGCATAATGACATACGGATCAGAAACATGGACGATCAACAAAAGAAATAAATCTAAAATTAACGCGGTAGAGATGGAGTATTGGAGAAGATGTTGTAGAGTGACACGTATGGAGAGAATAACAAATGAAGAAATAAGAAGCAGAATGAACATTAAAGAGAACGCAATAAACACCATTGAAGAAAAACAATTAAACTGGTATGGACACATAAGACGAGGCGAAGATAATAGGTGGAAACAGAAAATAACGGAGTGGAGCCCTATAGGGAGAAGAAAAAGAAGAAGACCCAGACGATCGTGGAGAGACGATGTGGACGAGGCTATGGAGGACAGGGGTCTAACAGATGGAGACTGGGAAGATCGAAACGGATGGAATCAAAGGCTGAGAGAAGGAAGACAGCGTCAGCTGTGGAAAATCCTTGTTATATATATATATATATATAATATATATATATATATATATATATATATATATATATATATATATATATATATGTGTATATATATATATATATATATATATATATATATATATATATATATAATATATATATATATATATATATATATACTTTGTAATGGAATAAAATTTTCTTAATTTTTGCTGGGTGCTAAATGACCTTAGTAGTCGATGCACCCAATCCCCATAACATCCAATCCAATCTTATTTTTTTTTTTTTGGAAATTCTAAGTTCATATAACCCCTTAAGGGCAATCAACCTACGGAACACTAATTGCACAAGTCCGACTTGCACTTGGCCGGTTTTTTTTTTACAGGTTTACAGCTATTTTATATCCTTTGTATTATAAACTTGAAAGAAGACTACGTCGAGTAAACAGTTCTTGTTTTTGAGATTTGCTTGTTGTTTCTATACTAGGCTAGAAATTAAACGATCCGTCCCCGTAATAAAAGATTTCTAGAGCGTAAAATACAGCCTAATTTTTTTCACATTAACCATTCAGTAGTTAACTGTTTCCTGCTATTTCTCATTCAGAAAAGTCCCGAAATTTTAACGTATATTAGGCTTTTGTGAAATTATGTCTTTTAGCTATTAATTTACCGTTGAAAAATTGCCCACAGTTCTAAAGTTAATTAAAATTGCTACTTCACTGAAGATATGATTTTGCCATTACAATGTTTTACCTAATTACCTTATTATGTAAACAAAACAATAACATATTAGACAAAAAGTAATAATAGTACACAACAGTTAACACCACAACACCAACTACTTTATTTTTTCACTCGACGTAAGTTTCGCTAACCATGTTAACATCACCAGCAGCAATGATTGACTAAATCTAAGATTAAAAAACTAAAATTATTTATATTTATTTTAGCTCGTTTATTTTATTCTGAATGTACGTTTACGTAAAGGTCCAATTGTGTCTTCCCTACATTTAAAATGGATACAAATAAAAAACAGCGCGTGTGTGTGAAATTTTGTTTCAAAGCCAAGTGCTACTGAAAAGTATGAAATCATTCGGAAAACATTTGAGGATAGAACTCTAAGCTGTAGACAAACTATAGATGTTTTGGCTGCTCCACTTAGTAGAATTTTTTAACCTTTCAATATCTGGCCAAAGATATCCTGTGAGGTAGAAAACGGCTAAAATATGTCCAGTTCATAAGAGTGGCAATAGAGCAGAAGTGGAAAACTACAGGCCGGTCTCACTTATCTGTGGTTTTTCGAAGATTTTTGAAATGCTTTTGCATGGGCAAACCATTGTTGTCGGTGCGTCAGTACGGTTTTATGAGGGGTCGGTCGATGGCCACCAACTTGTCCTCCTTTACATATTTTACTTCTAAGGTGCTTGATTTGGGAGGTCAGGTTGATGTGGTGTTTACTGACTTCTCGAAGGCGTTTGACAAAACAGATCATGGTTTGCTTCTGGGAAAGATGGTTGATTTCGGCTTCACGACGAATTTTGTTAGTTTCTTCAGGACATACCTGATGGAAAGTTTCCAGTATGTTCAGTATAATGGTTTTAGGTCGCATTCTTTTTGTGCAGAGTCTGGTGTTCCACAGGGGTCAAACTTGGGACCGCTATTGTTCATTATGTTCATAAATGAGATTCAGGAGGTCATTGATGTGGAACACCAGATGTTTGCGGATGACCTGAAATTGTATGTGTCAGTTGAGTCTGGTAGCGACTGTGAACGACTGCAGAGTAGTGTTGAGGCAGTGCAGGCGTGGTGTGACAGCAATGGGATATCGCTAAATGCTAACAAATGTTCTGTAATGACAGTGAGCCGTAAAATATCTCCAGTGAACTATTAGCATTGGCAAGGTGGTTTTAGAAGTGATAAAAATGATGCGGTTTATAATTAGAAACGGCGGGTCTTTTCAGAATAGTAAAACCTTTTCAACATTATTTAATACATTGGTCAGAAGTAGGCTTGAGTATGGGTCTATTACCTGGGCACCATTGTATAATAGGTGGGTTGTGGCTTTGGAAAGAGTTCAGACGGGGTTTTTAAAGTTTTTGGCTAGGAAAGTTGATGGAGTGTATCCACCGGTAGGTATAGAGAATGATATTTTGTTAGAGAGATTTACTTATACGACCTTAGAGGAACGTAGAATTATGGGTATGGTGATGTTTCTGTATAAACTTGTAAATGGTGTGATTCAATGTCCACTGTTGCTGAAGGAACTGCATTTTGTTGTGCCCAGACTAGCTCATCGGACTGGAAACTTCTTCTATCTTCCTACTGCTCACACAAATATATTATATACTTCTCCCGTTTATAAGATATGCGCTGCTTATAACAAGGTATCTAGAGCATGTGATCTGTCCATGTCTCAGAGGGAATTCTTCTGTATCTGTCTAAATTTATTTTAAGCATACGTGAAATTGTAGTTTGTTTGTTGTTTGTATAATTAAGCATTTTGTGATATGTATTAGTATTGTTTAATGATTGTATGATCGGCACTATTAATTAATTATTTTTTTTGAGCTTGTAACAGTAAATAAATAAATACATAATAAAAGACTGTTTTTAGTCAATTTCCACTAGTTTATTTAAATTGCGATGACGCGTGTCAATATTCAATTCAATATTCAAACTAACTTCAATATTAAAGAATCTGAGACACTAGGTATTGATACTGAGATTGCCTTGAAAGATAGTCCTAACAACATATTATCAACATTTCAAACAGCCGAAATTATTAAAAAAGAATTCATATCTAACAATAACAACATCACCCAAGACTTAAGGATAATAAAAACCATTCGGAGTAAAGCAAAACAAAATGATGTAATCTTTACCAAAGCAGATAAAGGTAACACGGTAATAGCAATAGACAAAATCGAATATATTAATAAAACGTTAGATTTTTTCGAAACAGGAAAGTACGAATTTTTTAAATAAAGATCCAACAAATAATTTTCAAAAAGAAATAAAACAACAAATTGAACAGGCTAAAAGAATCATTCACGATAAAGATAAATTTAAATTGATAAATATGAAACCCCAAATCCCACAACTTTATGCACTCATAAAAACTACACAAACTTAACCACCCAATCAGACCAGTTGTTTTCCTATATGTCTGCTCCAGCATATAAGACGTCATCCTTTTTAATTGATTTAATCAAATATCATACCAAATTTGAACATAAATATAGTATCAAAAACTCATACGAACTCGTGAATAAAGTTAGGATATAACAATACCAGATAATTCTAAATTTGTCTCTTTCGATGTCAAAAACTTATTTCCAATCCCCAGACGAAACAATAATTTTAATAGAGAACCTATTAACCAAAAACAAAGTAAATGAAGTTATAAAAATGGACATAATTAATTTATTAAGAACTTGCCTAAGACAAAATTATTTTTCATTTAACAATACATTCTACAATAGTAAGGAAGGGTTAATTATGGGGAGTCCATTAAGTCCATTACTTGCCGAAATTTTCATGGACAGTATTGAAACAATGATATTTAACAACCATATTAACAATAGTAATAATTGTCTATACTGGTATCGATACGTAGACGATATAATTGTATGCTTTACAGGTACGGACAGACAATTAACTAACTTTTTACAATATATTAATTCTTTACATATAACTATCAGTTTTACAACGGAAGAAAAAGTCGAAGGAAAATCAACTTCCTAGGCTTAACAATTAGTAAAACCATGAAAAAACATATATTTGCAATATATCACAAACCTTGTCATAAAGATACCACAATTCACAATAGTTCTCACCACCCTAACCATCATAAACTCGCAGCTTATCATAGTTTTATACATAGACTAACTAATATCCCCTTAGCAGAGGAAAATTTCACTAAAGAATTAAACTACATAAAACAAGTAGCCGTTAACAACGGTTATTCGGTTACTTTAGTCCAGGGGTGCTCAAACTTGAACTGCTGGCGATCTACCTCAATGTTGTTAGACTACGATCGATCGACTCTGAGAGGCTGCAAGTAAGTGTGATGCAGGATTGTCTAGGTAGGGTGTATCGTGGCATAGATATTAGTTTTCCGCACAATATGCATTTTTTTAGTCAAGGTAAGTGTAGGTCTGCTCTAAAATGTCAATGAAAAAACACATAATTATTTAAAATTGCGAGTTCTAGTGTCTAAACTTAACTAAAGAGTCACTTTGGATGTTGAAGCGTGGCACTGCATGTCCTCAGCATACTTTTCATAAAATGGTACGCAATTACCGAGTGCTAATCGCAAGCATGATGACATATGTTCGTCAGTTAGTCGATTGCGATATTTTGACTTAATTATCTTCATTTTCAGAAAATGCAGACTCGCACAAGTAAGTTGACCCAAACATTGCCGTCAGTTGAAGGGCGATTTGCCCTGATATAATCTGCACTAACTCATTTTCAACAGAACATGAGTTCATGTTAAACTGACTTGCTATTTCAGTAGCTAATTCCTCAATGTTTTTACACGAAAAAGGATAACTCATAAATGATGCGATATTTGCCAATTTACTGAAAACATAAAAACGTATTTCGAATTGGCCCAAAATATTTGATAATTGTGCCTCATAAATATCATAATTCAACTGAGGAATCCTTGCTTTCAAAGACGGAAAATTTTTCAGATCCTTTCTTTTCAGTTATTCTATCATAAGTTGCAATTTACTTTTGAATGCGTTTATTGCGCTAATCATCTCAATAATAGTTTTTCTTTTACCTTAAAGCTCCAAATTAATGGTGTGTCAAAAATGCCAAATCAGTCAGCCATTTTCCGTTTTTCAGCATCTGAGTGTCATCACCTCTTTCGTCCAGAAAAGCTGTTATTTCGGGCAATAATTCTTGAAACCTTTCTAGGAATTTTCCGTGACTCCACCACCTGACGTCCGTGTGAAGAACTAAATCAGTGTGTTCAGCTGACTCACTATCTTCCAACTGCAATTTAAAGAGCCGTCGTTGCAAGCTACGTGCACGGATAGAATTCACAATTTTTATTGCAATGCCCATAATCTCCTCCATGTTTACAACTTTTGAACACAAAACTTGTTGATGTATAATGCAATGGAAGGGGAAAAATTAAGGGAAATCATCATTAGCTCGACACAATGCCACAAAACCGTTTTTGTTTCCAGTCATTGCTGGTGCTCCATCGGTTGTAATGCACACTAGTTTATATATTGGTAGCTTGTAGTTTGTTAGAAAATTGAAGAAAACGTCATATATATCTTCGCCACGGGTCTTTCCTTTCAGAGGAATCATTGTCAAAAACTCTTCCTTAGCCGACATGTCATTGAATACCATTCGAATAAAAATACACAGCTGGGCAGTGTCTGTCATATCGGTGGATTCGTCGAACTGTAAAGAAAAGTATGTACATTCCATGATATCATGTTTTAGTTTATCTGCCATGTCCTGACTCATGACTTTAACAGGCCTTGTGACAGTCGGACGAGATAACTGAAGTTCTCTAATAGCAGACATAATCTCTGTTTTATTTTTAAAATCTCCAAATAAAGTCTCACCCGCTTCAATAAATGCTTCCTTCACAACCAATCCATCATCAAATGGTTTCTTGTGTTTCGCTAATATATGAGATATTTTGAATGACGCGATCGTTGCAGCTTTTGATTGTTTGGCTGGTCTTGTGAACATGGTTTGTTCTTTTTTCAAACAAGTTATCAAATCAAGTATTTTTCGTTTTCTTAATTCACTCTGTGACGGAAAATCCTTTTCATAGTTTTTATAAACCGTTTTTATGATAACTCTCTAAGTTCCCACGCTTAGGTATTGCAACTGATGCACGGCAAATGAGACAAATGTACTTATCCTTTACCATACAAAAGAAAAATTCTTCCTCCCAATCGTTATTAAAATGATAAGTTTTACTTTTCTTCGCCGCACTCATTTTGGACTATTTATTAATAAACTTTGTATCGATGTGTCGCCTTCAAGTTACAACTCAGACTGACTCCGATTCCAGCAGGCGCAACATTTATATCGGCGCGAATGAAGTCTCGAATGTTCCCGTCAAACATGCCGCCAGAAGTTTCTAGAAAAATCGGCAGGAATCAAAAATGCGGCTTTTCTTTGACAAGTACCGCGCGTTCCTTTGATAAAGCCGCCTTTTGCCGCTAGCAGGGGGTTATTACGATAAAAGAAAGTGATGATGGGGTTATTCTGGCTTTAATGTGGACCGAATAAATTTTAGTAGTTTATTCATTACATTTTGTTTTAGTTACCTAAAACAAAATCTGTGAATACTTCTATATCGGATTTTTTTCTCGAGATCGACTCAAAAAGCACTCGCGATCGACTTGTCGCTCGCGATCGACCGTTTGAGCACCCCTGCTTTAATCAATAATATCGTTAGGAAAAAACTTAGAAACAAGGCAATCTCAGAAATATACTCACGTTTTAAGGACAGAAATGCCACATTTAAATGCTTAACCTATTTCGGCAAACCAATGGAAAAACTGGGGAAATTTTTAAATCAAAAAAATATCAACATAGTTTACAAGACTAACAATACTATAGGGAAATATCTTAAAAACTACAAATCACAAATCAATAAAGACAATAAATCAGGGGTTTATCAATTAACATGTGGGTCATGTCATAAAACATACATAGGACAAACTGGACGTACATTTATACAAAAATTACAGAACACGAAAAAAGTTTCATCCATAGAAAATCTAATTCAACATATGCTAATCATCTTTTAACAGAAAATCACACATTTAACAAGAATTTCAAAATTTTACACACCCAACAAACGGGTTTAAAACTAAACCTTTTAGAGACAATGTAAATAAATCGATTAAGGACTACAGGTACTTTACTCAACGACCAGGTAGATTTAAGCAATTCACCATTATTGAATTTATTTTCCTAATTCCAGATCTGCCTGGGATTTCTAATACTATCAATGTAATTTACTTAGGTGTAATATTATAATTAAGAAATTGTATAAAATTGTGAACATTAAATCTAACTTGACAGTGTAAAATGTAGATCTAAAGAAGCTGCATCGACAGCGAAACGCGTCATCGCAATTTAAATAAACTAGTGGAAATTGACTAAAAACAGTCTTTTATTATATATTTGTAATGAATTTCCACCAAGTAAAAGCTACAACCATCCCAAAAAAGTAAATAAATAAATAAATAAAATCATTCGCGAAGACCATCTGACAATTCTGAACATCTCTGCTGAACTTTTAATTTGTTAAGGAATAACTTTTAACGAAAGAATTAGACGTAGAGAATGATCTGGCAACTCATTTGATGCAACTTATTACTTCGACTTGCATAAATATCCGAAACAGTTACTATCCTTTTTGCCAACCAAAAATGGCAAGTTCCGATTTTAGCACTTAATTCATTTAGATTACAGCATCCTGCAAATTTTTCTCGTTACCTCACTACGATAAACAAACTGCTTTTAATTAAACAACAACAATAAACCCGTAACGTAGATGATCTGTTTACGTCCCTCGGAAGCGTAAAAGAAAATTTTAAAAAAATTCACGCTTTATCGCAAACACAAACACTAAACAGATAATTTCACAAGCGATCCGTAATATATTTTAAAGATGCTTGAAATTCTCGAAAAAACGAGGACAAATAAAATGGCAAACGAGCACGAAAACCGGGCCAACAACACCGTTTTGTAAAAATGACCTTTTTATCGGGATAATCCATATTATGCAACGCTATACTAATTTTGCCGGTTGTAATCCCCGAATAAAATAAATTCTTGCGCTCTCGGCAATTTTAAATTTTTCATCTTGTAATTACATCAAATGAAAATAAGGTTTTTATGGGGATCGAGTTTTTTTATTCTGCTCTAAAAAGATATAATTTTGTAGGACTTTTCTATTCCGGTTAAATTTACAGAAATGGAAATTTCGTAATACAGATAGGAGCACGAGCTAGAAATCTAACAAGTTGGTAAAGTTATTTACCCAGATCTTTTCTTGCAAATACTTGTAAAGTTTTTTCTCAAAAAGGTAACGTTGCTGAACCCGACATAGTTACGTTGTAGTACTCTATTCCTCTATTTCCACTCAATTTGCTGGGCGTTAACTTGGGAGACAATATGTCTTGGCATGAACATGTTGCAAGGAATATTATTTCGAGAATGACCAGCAACCTTAGTTCCTCCCAAAATGGTGCAGGCTAGGAATAGATGTCGCGCTAATACTTCACATTCGTATAGAGTGCCCCGACATAACTATGTCGGTTTCAGGAACGCTAACTTTTTTAGAAAAAACTGCCGCCTGGGTTTTTGTAGCGTTAAATTCCACTTGGTTACTGTCACCCCAAGATAGAATTTCTTCCAGATCTTTGTTAAGTTGAACGACCTCCTGCTGTCTGCGGATATTCGCCTGAGTAGCCGATGTCCGAGCGTTCCAAGTGAATAAAGGGATAAGCGTACTGTCATCTGCAAAGCTGTAGATTGGATTCCTCATCTTTTCCAGCAGATCGTTAATGTAAATGAGAAAGAGAGTAGGAGACAGTACAGAACCTTGGGGCACACCGGCGTTGATAGTGAAGGTGTTAGAAAGAAATCCGTCGACCGCCACTTGTAAAAAACGCTCTCTGAGGAAACATAAGAGCCACAAACAGAACTTTTCAGACATACCATAAGAGCGTAACTTAGCCAACAGTCCATCGTGTCAAACACAGTCCAATGCCTTCGATATGTCAAGAGTAACCGCTCGAGATTCTCCAAAGTGTTCAATTGCGTTGTTCCAAGCTTGTGTTACATAAGTTAGAAGATCTCCTGTTGATCTATGTTTACGA
>CM032446.1:1929724-2066663 GCA_019049505.1 Pachyrhynchus sulphureomaculatus | reverse complement strand
AGGTACAAATGAATACGTTATTTGAATTCAGGACATCAAATTGATATAGAATCAGCTCAAAAAACCTCGACACCAAAACAGCTGTTCCCCTGTGTTATTTATCATTGCACGTGGCAGAAGCCAGGTAATAGGCTCTTTTTCTGGCATGGAAATTCTTTATCAATTGTAATTCGGAATTGGTGCGTCTAATCGTGTTGAACTGAGAGTATCTTTATTTCGCCAAAGATCTCAAGCTTCCCTAATCCGACGCGAAAATGCAAAAAAAGTTATTGCAAAAAAAGTTAAGTCCATTTTTACCACACCCTCCCTTACTTTTGACGCACTGGTTGAATTATCGACGATTATAGGGTAAATTCTGATTTAGTACATAAACTTTACGAGGCTGGTTTGAAAAGTCCGTGCAAAGTCCGAGAGATGGCACCACCGGCACGTATCGAGGTCATGTTTAGTTATTAGCATCTCTTGAATGACCGCACACCAAGTTTCAGCCATATTGGTCTATTTCTTTGTGTTTAGCATTCGTGTGAATCAAGGAAGTCAAGTGATTTGCAAGAAATGGACGAAAAAGAATTTCGTGTGGTGATTAAACATTACTTTATGAAAGGCAAAACGCCTCAGGAGACTAAAGAGAAACTCTGCACCTTCGATTAGAACAGTTTATAAGTGGTTTCAAAATTTTCGGATTGGCCATATGGGCACAAGTAATGCTGAACGTTCTGGACGGCCTGTGGAGGTTACGACTCCAGAAATCATTGATCAAATCCATGATATGGTGATGGATGACAGAAGAGTTAAGGTGCGTGAGATTCCTAGTGCTGTGGGCATCTCGACTGAACGGGTACATAATATTTTGCATAAACATTTGGACATGAGAAAGCTATCCGCAAGATGGGTGCCGCGATTGCTCACGCTTGACCAAAAACGGAATCGTGTGAAGTGTTGCAAGGATGGTTTGCAGCTGTTCCAGAAGAATCCGGAGGACTTTAAGCGTCGTTTCGTCACTGTGGATGAAACATGGATACATTACTATACTCCTGAGACCAAACAACAATCTAAACAACGTGTTACCAAGGGGGAATCTGCACCAAAAAAGGCGAAGACCGTTCCTTCGGCCGGAAAGGTTATGGCGACTGTCTTTTGGGATTCGCAAGGGATAATCCTCATCGACTATCTGGAAAAGGGTTTAAAACTATTACAGGTGAATATTATTCATCGTTATTGGACCGTTTGAAAACCGAGCTGCAAGAAAAACGCCCGCGATTGGCCCACAAGAAAGTCCTTTTCCATCACGACAACGCACCAGCACACACCTCAGCAGTTGTGGTCGCAAAATTAATGGAAATAGGATTCCAATTCGTTTCACATCCCCCCTATTCTCCAGACTTGGCTCCCTCGGACTACTATTTGTTCCCCAATTTGAAGAAATGGCTGGCGGGACAAAGATTTTATTCAAACGAGGAGGTGATTGCAGACACTAATGGATATTTTGCAGACTTGGACAAATCCTATTATTCGGAAGGGATCAACAAACTAGAACATCGTTGGACGAAGTGTATAAGCCTAAAAGGAGACTATGTCGAAAAATAAAAAAGGTTTACCCCAAACACTAAGTAGTTTTTATTTTTGCACGGACTTTTCAAACCAGCCTCGTACTCTAGAACCTAAATTTCATGTTTTTATCTTTAACAGTTTCTGAAATATTCAATGAAACTCATCTTCAGGCTCCCCATTTAGGTGGCTGTAGCTCCCTAACGGGGGGAGATAGGAGACATTTTTATAGGAATTTCTGACCTTATTTTGGTCCAATCTACTAGATCCTTCATTTTTAACCATATCTTTTGGGACACCCTGTATATCACCCCCACACCAAACTCTTTATTTTTGCACTCGACGCGCATTTTGCTTCATCGGTAGCGATGATTGAGTAACGCTAAACTACAAATCTACCTCACGGGGAGGAACGAGGATTTTTGGCCTTTTTTTTAAATAACACAAGTGCGCAAGTATTAATATATATTTTGTAAATCGTATTTTCACAAGCTTTCATTTGATATCCCACTCTATGATCTGGTAATTTTTTCTTTCACTTACGGTTTCACCCTTCCCCCCCCCCAAAAAAAACTAACCCCTTAACTCAAAATTTAACTTTCATACTTGTGCCAAGTTTCAACTGCCCATGTCAAATGGTTTCGGAAAAAATCAGGTGTGACGGAGGGATGGAAGACGGATACCGAAGTAATTCCATAAGTATTTCGTACGAAACACTAAAAACACTCTAATAAGTAGAGACCGGATTATATGCAACATAAAAATCTTGAAATATACTTGCAAATATGCATGAAAAATGTTTAAAATATGCATGAAATGGGTCAAAATATGCAATATTAAATAATAATATTGCATGATATTTCAAAATCAGCATAAAATTAACAAGTTATCGACCATGTTTAAATTTAATTAACAATTATTTAACATTTTTAAAATTATTTAACATTTGTATTCTTGTGCAGGTAAACAATAAGGTATTGTTCCAAATGTTGGGTAGTAAGATTGTGTCTTAGATCACTTAAAATATTTTTATAAGTGAAAAAAGACCATTCCATATCCACTGAGGTAACTGGGCAGTATTTGAATTTGGATGCTATGTTAGCACTTATTGTTTCTGGCAAAAGTTCACCAGTCCCATTAATAAAACTATCAATTTGACACAAAGGTTCAAAGCCTGGGTTATTGCACAAAATGTTTTCAAACTTTTCTTAATCTCTACGCGGGAATACATCTGGCAATGTGGAGTTTATTTAAGGATTTTGTTCATTAACTGAATTGATTCGGTCAACGCCAAATCTCAAGTTTCAAGCTTTTTAATATCAGCAGGTATGTGGGAAAAGTGAGTGCTTCCTTGGATTGACGAACTGCCATAGCCTCTGCACTATCGAAGTCATTCACTACACCTTTGATGGCCTCGACATGTTCATTGTAAAATAGTACAGCTTCAAATCCATGTTCCCCATCGAGTTACCACTGGTTCGGGAGGTAAAGGCACATTTGGCAGTTTTCCTTTATAGGCGTTATTGCGAGCAGGTGCCTTAATGCTGATGAAATCAGTTTATTTACATTCCCAAATGTGGATCGTACTTCTTTAGCGAGTCGATGGACTCCGTGAGCAAAGCACGTCACATGAATTAAATTTGGATAAAATACTGGGAGGACTTTGGCTGCCTTGATCATTTAGGGAGCAGCATCTGAGAGAAATATAAACACTCTTTCATCTGCAGAAGATTCAGGAAATATTTTTTACCTTCATTCACAAATCTGGCGATCGTAGAATGATTTGTCTTGTCAAGTTCTCTGCAGGCCACTAAATAGGAAGAAGAAGGCTATAATCTTAATACACCCACAATTAAATTCGCAATATAGCGACCAAAACTGTCGGTAGTTTCATCAGCTGAAATCCAAATAATGTCATCCTTAAGTTCATTACGTTTTTCTTCCAGAACATGTTGGTAAATTGTTGGTATGTACAGTCCCTGGCCAAATTATTAGACGCACTGCAAGATTTCATGTAAAATATTAATTACCGAGTGATATTGTACCGTTTTTATTATTTTAAATTGATTTGTTTTTTATTTTTATATTATCCAATCAATTACCTATTTATTTGACATAAATAAAACAGCATTAATTTAGAAAAAGCATAAGTTTATTAAGTTTTAAAGAAAAGTGAAATTAATGTTAGTAAAAGTCAATATTTAGTTGAGCCACCTTTAGCCGCTATCAAAGCTTTAATTCTGCGCGGCCATGCTATCAATGCAAGATTGTACTGTCTCCTGCATTTGAGGATGATGATTCCACACATGAATAATCTTTTCTAGGAGCTGGGTTTTGTTGGTAATCACATCTTTAGCCACTTCTCTTTTCATCAGCTCCCACACATTTTCAATGGGTTCATATATTACCCGGCCAATCCAACAGAGGGATATTTTTTTTCTGCCAAAAAAGCTTTAACAGACCGAGCAGTGTGGCAGGGAGCTCCATCTTGCATGAAAGTGAATGGTTCCCCATTTGGAAACCATTCTCTGAGCTGCGGAATCAACCGATTTTGTAATACTTCTTTGTACTGATCTTGCCTCATTATTCCTTTGACGACGTACAGACGTCCAGTGCCCTTGCCGCTGATGACTGACCAAATCGTCACTTTGGTGGGATATTTAACCGTCGGGACGACACAATCAGGATGAAAATTTTCTCCATGACGACGACGCACATACTGAGCTTTATTCTGCAAAATTTCGAATGTGCTTTCGTCACTGAAGCAGACCTGTCAAAAATAGGAAAAATATATAAGCTTCCATGTTTATTTGCTTTATTTAACTGAAAATGATAATAATGTATCAATTATTGATTAAATTGCTGTATCTTACCGATCTCCAGAAGTCCACATCTTTGTCTTGCCATTGTTTGGCCCACTTCAGGCGCTTTGCTTTCATTGCAGCTGTTAACTTGGCCTTCCTGGCGGGGCGACAGGCCTTAAAATCTAATTCTTTCAATTTTCTTCGAACAGTGCGCTCAGAAGCATTTACGCTAGCATCCTGGAGTTGTGATTTTATTACCTTTGTGGTAGCAAATCTGTTTTATACACAAATTTTCTTCAAACATCTCTCTGACCGTGGAGTGAAAATTGGTTTTCTACCGCATCTTTTCTTTCTTTTCGGGCTTAATTCCTTCCCTGATTCAATTTTCTTTTTTATGCGTCATACACTAGCTTCAGAAACCTCCAATCTTCGTAATATTTCTCGGTTTGTAAATGTTTTCGCAATCACAAGGGCCTTCACTTCAGCTTTTTTACGTGGTGAAAGATCGCCTTTTCTACCCATAATGAAAATAGTCCAATTACTTTTTTAAAACACTGCATACAAAATAAACTAATAACTGAGTAGTATAAAACTGTTAAACAAACAATCACAGTCCATAAAGCCACAGAAACACGTCCGTACCTGACTCGATTCCGATCGCGACTGTTACAGGTTTGTAGTTGTTTACGTTCATGTATCACTTTGTCAACACAGTGTTGCCATATGTTAAAAATAAATACAAATATGTAGTCTACAACAATTCTTTTAAATAAAAATCAATAATATTGTAGTTTAAATATACCGTTATTGCATAAAAACTCTTAAGAAACATAAAATTACTAAAAAAAATACAGTGCGTCTAATAATTTGGCCAGGGACTGTAATTCTTACGCAGTGTTGATTCGTCTGGTATTTTTTGATTCAAGCAATATTTTCGCGGAAAATCTTTGAATGTAGGATTTGTAAGTTTGTGGAGAGGAATATTACTTGCAAGCAATGCTTCACATAAATTCATGCTAAAGTGTTTTTTTTATTTGCCTATAGAAGTGGAATCACTGGTACTTGCTGCTGTTATAAGTTGTTGTCGTGAGCCTTTTTTTTGCAATCCTGTGATGTGAAGACTTGTCTTGACATGCTGGTCAATTTGAAACTTTTTTGTGCACGAAACATTTTTCTCGCAAACTCGACAATATAAAACATTTCTGTCGTATGTAAATGTTCCAGGATATTCAGCTACCCACGAAGAGACACTTTTTTTTGCGGGTGGCACGGTACACGTTAAACTTTAACACAACTCGTTAAAAATTGCAAAAAGACTACACTGATGCAAGCGCGTCAACAATAATGTTAAAACTGATATCTTGTTTTAAAATAAAAATTTGTCTTCGAGAAAATTGTTTATTTGAACCACGCTCAAACAAATATTCTTAGAAACTAAATACTTATCACTTAATATCCCGATCAAGAAACAAAGGAATAAAATACCGTAGTAATTTTGGGTATCCCTTGGCACTATAACCTAATCGATGTTTAGACTATTACAGGTAATGTTCCGGCGATAAGATCGGTTCCAGACGGCGACCGTAACAATGCCCTGAGCAATTCAATTGCCTAGTAATACCGAGGAATATTGTAAATATAGGGAAAATATGCATCATTACTAGATTTTGGGTAAAATATACAATAATCGGTGAGAATGGTCTAAATATGCAAACGCATATGAAAATATGCAAACGCATATAAACCGGTCTCTACTAATAAGATTGTTTAATTATTATTTAACATAATTTATCTGATACGGTGCAAAGAATGTTGATAGGCTACACTTTCCGGTCTAAAACTTTAATTTGCCTGTGTCCGAACACAAATTAATTCCGTAAAGTGCGATATGGGAGATAATACAAAATAAAAATGCTTCCTAAAAGAGAAGGTTATTAAGACTAAGGGTAAGAGGATAATCTACAACCTGTACGAGGATCAAACAACCCTCGTTAGGGCTGACAATGAAAAAGAAGAAGAAGCATAAATAAGTAAAGAGATATTCAGTGGTGCGCTTAAGTTTTAATTTATAGGTACGTAGAAAAAGTAATATGAGTCAAGAGAGAATTTTAATAAGTGTCAAGATACAAGGTGAATCACAGTCTGAGTTACCTGAAATACAGAAAATATTTTAAATATAAAATAAAAGACTGTTTTTAGTCAATTTCCACTGGTTTATTTAAATTGCGATGACGCGTTTCGCTGTCGATGCAGCTTCTTCAGATCTACATTTTACACTGTCAAGTTAGGTTGTCATTGTCATTGTCTTTATTGAATTTAAGTTAGGCTATGCCTCTTACTTACATTTATGATAGCTTATATTCCTATACTACTTAACCTAGGTTCTATACAGTAATCCTAATTAACTTAACCTAGGACATTGGGTTTTAATTACATTGGTTGACTAATCTAACTTAACTAGAGCTTAATTCTAAACTAATCTAGAACTTAATTCTAAACTTAATCTAGGTTACAATCTTCATGGGGGTGGGGGAGGGCCATCGTCTTCGTCGGATATGGGGTCAGAAGGTCTTGGATAGTGATGGCGGGCGTTGGCGGGCACGTGGAATGCGCTCCTTATGGTGGCGTTTGGGTGTTGTAGCGCCTTTGCGAAGAACTTGATGTTGGTGGACCTCATGTGTGCCTTGATTGTTGGCACACCGAGGTCTCTATGCAATTGCCGGTTTCGGACGAACCATGGGGCTCCCGTGATCATCCTCAGGGCCTTGTTCTGTACTGCCTGAAGTTGAGCTCTGCGTGTCTTGGTGAGTTTAGACCAAGTAGGGCAGGCGTGTGTGAGTCCTGCCCTCACGATGGTTTTATAAATTAGCAGCTTGATTTTTGGTTGCAACTTACTGGACCGGCTGATGATTGGGTACAGCTTGCCCAGTAGTTGCTTGGCTTTCCTTGAGGCAGCACAGACCTGGTCTTTCCAGATGAGGTGTTTGTCATACTGGATTCCCAGGTACTTGATGGTGGTTGCCCATTGGATGCGGGATCCCTGGAGCTGGAGTTGTCCATAAGGAGTGCCGTTGCCTTTGGCGAAGACGATGGCCTGTGTCTTACATGGGTTTAGCTGGATCTTCCATCGGTCGAACCAGGGGGCGAGGACGTTCAGGTGGCGCTGCAATCTACTGGTGATGATTCTGTAGCTGCTGGATTCTGCTATGATGGCTGTGTCGTCAGCATACAGGAGTAGGGTAGTCTGATCCGTTTTTGGAATGTCGGCTGTGAAAATGTTAAAGAGGTGGGGGGAGAGGACGGAGCCTTGAGGGACTCCGGCTCTAATGGCCTTGACTTCGGAGATGGCCTTATCGACTCTGACTTGGAATGTTCTGTCAGAGACGAAGGATTGAATGAGTTTATTAATGAAAAGGGGGTAGCCGTGTCGGATCAGTTTCAGAATGAGGCCCTCGTGCCAGACTCGGTCGAAGGCCTTTGCTACATCGAGAAACACAGCTCCAACTTTGTGACGTTTGTTGAAGCTGTTGGAAATGGTTTGGGCGAGTTTCGTGGTGTGATGGATGGTGCCATGAAGGGGCTGGAAGCCATACTGTTCGTCAGGGACAACACGGAGCGCTGTGGACTTTGCTCTGACGATTTCGAGGATGACTTTTTCAGCTATCTTGCCAAGGCCTGGAAGTAGGCTGATTGGCCGATAGCTGCTTGCCTCGTGGGATGGAGAGCCTGGTTTTTTGATCATAATGACCTCAGCTTTTTTCCAGTAGAGTGGAAAATAGCTGAGTCTCAGTATGCTGTTAATGATATTGGTGGCTTCTGAGATTTGTTTCTTGGGGAGTTTTTTGAGGGCTTTATTTGTAATTTTATCATGACCTGGGGCTTTTCGGATTGAGGTAAATCGAATGATCTCATTAACAGCGGAGGGGGTTGTGAAGTACGTATTGCGAGGGGGCTGGGCAAGATTTAGGGTCTGTATGGTTGTAGCGACCCTAAGATCACGGGCTGGATCGGGATGGGCAGGAGTGTTAGGAGAAAAACTGTTCCTCTAGCAGATCTGCCAGAAGGTCAGCCTTCTCCTGGGTTGTGGAGGCTGTGGTGCCGGCGTGGGTGAGGGCTGGCATGGACCTTGGCTCGTCATTGGAAAGGGCTGTTGCCATTTTCCAAAGAGAACAGTCCTGGGTAGTGAGGGATTCTACTTTGGACTCCCACCTGCTGCTGTGGAATTCAGCAAGTGAGTCTTTCACCTGCTGCGTTGCTTGATTTGCGAGCCTTTTGAGGCGGGGGTCTCCCGTCCTGAGGGCTCTTCTGAGCAGCCGGTTTTTATCCCTGATCTGCTCTTTGATAGCTGGGGGTAGTCTACCTTGAGAAGAGACTGGTTGGGTTCGTGACGTTGTGGCCTGGGCAAGGGCTGTCTGGATATCAGCAGTCAGTTTATTGACTGCCGAATCCAGATCCTGGGTTGTGGAAATTTTTGGGATGGGACCCGTGGTCGCCAGGAGGCGTTGGAAGTGGTCCCAGTCTGTGCTGGAAGTGGTGACTGTGGCATTTATTTTGTCGGCCGGATTTCCCAGTGTAAAAATGACCGGTAGATGGTCAGACGAAAGGTCATGAATGACAGTAATGTTATGCCGGAGGTTGATATTTTTTAGAAGAAAAATATCTAGAAAGTCCGGTCTTCCGTGTCCAATGTGGGTGGGCTCGTCTGGAGCTATGAGATTGAATGGGATTTGGTTCTGGATGGCGTCGAGAGCAATGCCATTAGCGTTCGTAGCTAGGTTTCCCCAGAAAACGTTTTTGGCATTGAAGTCTCCGCCCAGAACGGTCTTTTGATTGACAGGGCCAAACAGCAGATGGAAGTCTGCAGGATCGATGGGATGTTGGTCACCGTTTTGTTGGTAGACCGAGAAGAGGTGGATGGTGGTGTTGTTTGCCATGGTTATGGCAATAGGCGTGGCTTCAGTTTGGACAAGAGGAAGGGGGGGTGGTTGGTAGTGATTTAAGGAGTGCTTGACAAGAATCATGGTCCCCCCTAGGCGGGCCCTGATTCTGTCGTTGCGGTAAACAGTGTAGTTAGGAAGACTGAATCGGATGCCGGGCTTTAGAAAGGTTTCTTGGATTAGAGCTACGTCGACGTTATGGTCTTGTAGGAAATGGAGAAGTTCATGCTTTTTGTCGCGAATGCCGTTGGCATTCCATGACAAGATGTTTAGCATTTTAGGAGAGATCTTATTTGGTCGCTTACTCATACTTGGGCGTTGGAATTAAGCAGGGGCATGAAAGTGGCGGAAAGCTTTTGAAAGTTTTGGATGTTTTTAAAGAAGGTTTGCATGGCAGAATTCATGCTATTGATAGATGTAAGGGCGTCGGTCATGTTTGTTGGAATTGAGGTCGCTGGGGGAGCCGCCGTTTGACGACGGTTTGCCCAGGAGAAGGTGGCTTGGGAGTTAGCTTGGTTGGTTGCGGGTCGCTGCGACGGGTGTTTGGGACAGCCTCTGTAGGAAGCTGTATGCTCACCCTCGCAGTTTGGTCAAGTTAGGTTTAATGTTCACAATTTTATATTATTTCTTAATTATAATATTACACCTAATTAAATTACATTGATAGTATTGGAAAACTCACACAGATTTGGAATTGATAGTATTGGAAAACCCACCCAGATCTGGAATTAGGAGAATAAATTCAATAATGGTGAATTGCTTAAATCTACCTGTTCGTTGAGTAAAGTACCTGTAGTCCTGAATCGATTTATTTGCATTATCTCTAAAAGGTTTAGTTTTAAACCCTTTTGTTGGGTGTGTAAAATTTTTAAATTCTTGTTAAATATGTAATTTTCTGTTAAAAGATGATTAGCATATGTTGAATTAGATTTTCTATGGATGAAACTTTTTTCGTGTTCTGTAATTCTTTGTATAAATGTACGTCCAGTTTGTCCTATGTATGTTTTAGGACATGACCCACATGTTAATTGATAAACCCCTGATTTATTGTCTTTATTGATTTGTGGTTTGTAGTTTTTAAGATATTTCCCTATAGTATTGTTAGTCTTGTAAGCTATGTTCATATTTTTTTGATTTAAAGATTTCCCCAGTTTTTCCGTTGGTTTGCCGAAATAGGTTAAGCATTTAAATGTGGTATTTCTGTCCTTAAAACGTGGGTATATTTCTGAGATTGCCAATTATATCGTCTACGTATCAATACCAGTATAGACAATTTATTACTATTGTTATTATGGTTGTTAAATATCATTGTTTCAATACTATCCATGAAAATTTCGGCAAGTAATGGACTTAATGGACGCCTCATAATTAACCCTTCCTTACTGTTGTACAATGTATTGTTAAATTAAAAATAATTTTGTCTTAGGCAAGTTCTTAATAAATTAATTATGTCCATTTTTATAACTTCATTTACTTTGTTTCTTGTTAATAGGTTCTCTATTAAAATTATTGTTTCGTCTGGGGGAACACTTGTTTATTATTATATTACCATCTATGTCCTTAATCCTGCATATGTCCTTCCTTCCTATTATGTTATTTTTTCTTAAAACTATATATATATTTTTTAGGAACTATTTACCTCTAAAAAGGTGAAAGTTGAGACGTCTTCTGGAAAGATGCTAGTAACCGGTTTTTTTTTTTTTTGAGACTGCGAAGGAATTTTGCATATATATCGAAATCGAAGGCCTACCAATATGTGGGGCATCACGTTATTTCTAATTACGTCCCTGGCTGGAATATTTAGAATTTGGGAACGACAAGCAATACTTCAGGCCTAAAAAAAACCTTTTAGTCGAATAGAAGGTTCTGAGCAGATTATGAAAAAGTTTACATAATGTCGCAATCCATTTCGTAGACATTTAAAATCCGTGAAAAATGAGTGAAATAAAAAAGAACGCGAAGTGAAACACGCCAACGGCAAGGTTTTATACAAATGATATTTTTAGTACGATGAATGGCCTAACCTAGTGCTCTTTTAATTTAACTTTTACTTGAAAAGTAAACATTTATTTTGACACCCGAAAGCATTCAACTAAACTCATAATTGAAAACACTAAAAATGAAATTGCAATATATATATATATATATATATATATATATATATATATATATATATATATATATATATATATATATATATATATATATATATATATATATATATATATATATATATATATATATATATATATATATATATATATACATATACCGGGTGACACAGCCAACATGTAAACCCTGTAATTTTTTATCACTTAAGACTATATTTTTAACTACCTCCGGTTTGACCGGAAGTACATTTTTTTTTTAAATTTCAATTTGCTTTGAAATTCTCTTTCCAACGATGTATCACAAGTTGGCATTTGTTTGATTGGCAAAAACTGATTTAAACTCTTAAACTTAGGCGGTCATAGCGGATATATTAGCAATTGTTTTTGTTCGTTTTATCTCACTTTGGAAAGAAACTAAGACTCTATTTATCGTGCCATTTTCGCGAGTCTAAATGGCTCTTACAAAATTTTATGCTTTACATTCAGTTACAGAATTTTCTCTTTAAATAATGATCAATATCACCGAAATTAAGATAGGAACACATATTTTTTATTTAACCTAGTTACACATTACAAGTTTTTTGCCAACATACATCTAACAGAACTATCTAACGCCAAATGGATTTAATATTATTTTCAGAAAATAAACCATTTTATTATCCAATAATGTAATATCAACAAGTTCTATTACGAACTTAATAGGCTGTGATAAAACAGACGAACCGAAAGTCATGGTTGCTGCGTGTTATCAAAATGGCCAGTATTATTGTTTACTTTAGGTCAAAAATAAATTTTCGTTAACAAAAATGTATTCAACGGATGAAAAAGTAGACATATTATCAATTTATGGAGAGTGCAGAAGAAATAGCCGGCAAGCCACCGAGTTGTACGTGGCAAGATATCCCGATAAGAGGCACAACAAAAGTAATTAATAGGGTCAATAACATAGCTATTACACAACATCAATATATAACAATACAATATAGTAACTCAAGACTAAAATTTACCTTCTAGTTTAATAAACACAATGATTAATATCATGTTACACACCATTACAGTTATTAAAGTAGGTTCACACAAGTATGGAAGAGGTCATTTTGAATCATGGAGAGATCACATGCGTGCGACACTTCGTTGTAAACAGAACATATCCCGTAAATAGGATATGCATACAACATTTATGTGCGCCGTAGGAAAATAAAAGAAATTATCAACCCGATTTGCATATCTGGGGACAATAAATTTCAATTCTTCCAGCAGTGATGGGCACTGAATCCTACCATTAACCAGCTGATATAGGAACATCACCCTTGCTATATTTTTAAGTTAAGTAAAACAATTTTTTTTTCGTTTACTGGTAAACTCCACATTTATTTTAACATATCAACATGTTTCGTTATCACTGTAGCTTTATCAAGATTAAAAGAACAAGATGGAAAATTTGTGATATATATATATTTATATATATGTATATATATATATATATATATATATATATATATATATATATATATATATATATATATATATATATATATATACAAGATCCCTACAGATAAAATACAAGAATGTTGGAAATCCCTAATTATCCTACTATAAAGACTTTATATTATAGGTAACAAATTAATTAAGTACGGTATTATTGAAATATATTTAAAAGAGGTGAATTATTTAATTCTGATTGGTCGTTTAACAAATAATTAGTATTTTTAAGTTTATTGATTCCCAGAGATTCAAGCAAATTTAATTTATACCCTTTATTTTCAACATGTAAAATTTCAAAGTTTTTATTAAACTGATGTTCCGATTCTATTAAATGGTTAGCGTAATTTGAGTCTGATTTGCTAGTTATAAAAGATGTTCTTTTATTCTTTTTTTAAAATTTCTTCCTGTTTGACCAATATAAGTACAATCGCAATTTTCACAATTAAGTTTATAAACACCTGATTTTTGCTCTTTGTCTGTTTTTGATTTATTATTTTTTATATATTTGCTTAGGGTGTTATTTGTTTTAAATGCTACATTAATATTTAGTTTTTTTGTTAAGGCGTTTCTAATTTTATTGCTAGTGTCACCTATGTATGTAATAACACTAGAGCGTTCTTGATTCATTTTTTGCCTAGGAAAAATTAGTTCTAAGGCTTTTTTTCGTTTTTAAAATTTTGTTTACTATATCTACAATGTATCCGTTGTTTACTGCAATTTGTTTTATTATGTTTAGTTCTTTAAGAAAATCTTTTTCATTTAATGGAATAGATAGTAGTCTATGGATCATGCTATGAAAGGCAGCTAGTTTGTGTTGGATTGGGTGGATGATTTATTATGTATTGTTATGTCGGTATGCGATGGTTTGTGGTAAATAGAGAACGTATGTTTATTATTATTTTTTGTTATAATTAAGTCTAAGAATTTATGCTATTATTAGTTTCTTCTTCTGTAGTGAATTTTATGTTAGCATGTAAATTACACAGGGCAACAAAAAAATATTTTTGTTTTGGTGCCTGGGATTTTAGAGCTGATTTTAACTATATTTGGGACGCTAAATCTATACATGCAATCCGTTTTTCTCTATCAGCTCTACTTTTTTAGATACATCAACTTATCTACCAATGTGGTTTTTATTCAGTATATTCATTTATGAGAGTTCTAAAATTATTATATATTCATTAATGTAGGTACAATGGTTTTATTGTCAGTCTGTAATTGAGTAAATTCCAGGTAAATCTATAAATAGTGGAACCATTGCCTATCAGGTACCTGAACTGACCCTTTTAATCACCTAACTCGGGTAAGTCTCGTCAGTTTGTGCGTTCTTACTAATGAGAGTAGATCGAATTCGGCGTGTTATTTTATGTTAAGAAAAGAGTGTTTTTGTGTTATTGAACAGAATTAAAATGAGTTCAGGTTTCAGTTCAAGAAGAAGTTGTGTAAATCAACCTGATGTGTTTTGCTATATATGCGGAGAATACATGTTTCAACAAAACAGACAAACTATTACTGACTTTGTAAAGCGAGCGTATCTTGGATACTTTGGAGTTAAGCTTGGTGATCAGGACAAAACGTGGGCCCCGCATCTCGTATGTAAAACTTGTACAGAGCATTTACGGCAGTGGACTACCGGGAAAAGAAAATGTCTAAAATTCGGCGTACCAATGGTTTGGAGAGAACCAAAAAACCACTTCAATGATTGTTATTTCTGTTTAGTAAATACTAATGGAATCAATCGAAATAACCGCAGTAAGTGGACTTATCCCAATTTAGACTCGGCAATACGCCCTATCCCGCACTCAGATGAAATACCGATTCCAACATTTCATCAGCTACCACATATCTCTGATGACGAATATTTTCTCTCTGATCGCTCTTCTGATGCTAATAAAAGTTCTGATGCTAATGAAACTAACAGTGACTATGAGGGGACGTCATCAGTTCCTCAACGCTTCAATCAAAATGAATTAAATGATCTCACCAGGGATCTCAATTTATCGAAAAAAGCTTCTGAAGTACTGGCTTCTAGGTTGAACGATAAAAATTTATTGGAACAAGGAACCAAAATTACCTTTTACCGTACAAGAGAAAAAGATCTGCTACCATTCTTTTCTCAAGAAGACAATCTTGTATTTTGTCACGAAATTAGGGGACTCATGAAAGAAATGGGACTTTCTGAACATATTCCAGATGATTGGCGCCTATTTATTGACAGTTCAAAGCGAAGTTTAAAATGTGTCTTTCTACATAATGGGAATAAATATGGTTCAATACCACTAGCTCACTCAACGAAACTGAAAGAAGAATATAATACCATAGCTTTGGTCTTGCAGAAGATAAAGTATTACGAACATCAATGGATGATTTGTGTAGACTTAAAAATGGTAAACTTTCTTCTTGGGCAGCAAAGTGGTTACACGAAATATCCGTGTTTCTTGTGCCTCTGGGATAGTAGGGACAAAACACACCACTGGGTTAGAAAAGATTGGCCTCAGAGAGAAAACATGGACGTTGGGGAAAAGAATGTCATTAACGACGCTTTGGTTGAAAGAGAAAAAATCATACTTCCTCCGTTACATATAAAGTTGGGCTTAATGAAGCAATTTGTAAAGGCTCTTGATAAGAATGGGTCTTGTTTTGCATATATAGGGGTAAAAATGCATCAGTTGAGCACAGAAAAACTCAAAGCAGGGATATTTGACGGCCCACAAATAAGACAATTAATTAAGGATCCTGCCTTCATAAATTCAATGAATCAAGTTGAACGAGAAGCTTGGACATCATTTGTTGCAGTTGTAGAAAATTTTCTAAGCAAACATAAAGCTCAAAACTATGTTGAAATGGTTAACAAGATGCTTAATAGTTTCAAATCCTTAGGGTGCAATATGAGTATTAAAATACACTATTTACACAGCCACTTAGACCGTTTTCCAGAAAATTTAGGAGACATGAGTGAGGAACAAGGTGAAAGATTTCACCAAGATATTAAAGTTATGGAGGACCGCTACCAAGGAAGATGGGACATGCACATGATGGCAGATTACTGCTGGAGTTTAAAAAGGGACTGTTTAAAAAAACATTCAAGAATGTCGCGAAAAAGAAGCTTTCCAAGTGTTGAGTGACTATTTCATTTCTTCAATGTTTTTTTTTTGTTTGTAAGTACGACATAATATTGTATTTTGTATAACTAAAATAAAAATTCCGTATCTACTTTTGTTTACTACACTTACGGATTTGAGTTACAATAATGTAACTTATATTTCTCTAAAATTGTATATCTTAAAAATTTGAGCTCCTAGGTACAAATGAATACGTTATTTGAATTCAGGACATCAAATTGATATAGAATCAGCTCAAAAAACCTCGACACCAAAACAGCTGTTCCCCTGTGTTATTTATATAATCAAAAAATATTTTGAGTTGTCTATCTGTTCCTGTGAAGCAGGCTAAAATATCATTGACATATCTATACCAATAAATGAATTTTTTAAAAAACTGATTTTGGATTCTATAGAATTCATGAAAATTTCTGCTAGTAGAGGACTAAGGGGATTACCCATTATGAGGCCTTTATTATTAGTGTATATAGTGTTATTAAATTCAAAAAAGTTTTGTGTTAAACAAGTCTTAAGTGTAATGAGTATTTCTTGTTCTCGTTATATTTCTACACTTCTTCAAGCTCAGAAAATTGAACCTTCCCAACAAGATATCGTTGTCTATATCAACCTGCGGGTATACTCCATCTACTCTTCTAGATATATACTTCAAAAACTTCCTCTGAACCCTCTCCAAAGCAACAATATATTGACTATAGAATGGTGCCCAGACAACAGACCGATACTCAAGCCTGCTTCTAACCAATGCATTAAATACTGTCGCAATATTCTGAAAAGACTTGCAATTTCTGATTGCAAACCCCATCACCTTCATCGCATCCGAAACCAATGTGTTAATCTGATGACTGAAGTTTAGCCTAGAATCAAGAACAACGCTCAAGTCCCTGAAAGTTTTCACTCTTTGAAACTCATTAATACCAATATTATATTTATAGTTTAGTGGAGATACCTTCCGACTTATCGTCATTACCAAACATTTTTTTGCATTGAGCAAGAGACATCTGGCGACACACCACCTTTGCACCGCGTCAACTCCACTTTGTAGTCGCTCACAGTCGTCGCCGGACTCAACCTAAACATATAATTTCAGATCATCCGCAAATATCAGGTATTCCATGTCAATAACAAGCTGGATATCATTCATCAACATAATAAATAACAAAGGCCCCAAGTTCGACCCCTGCGGAACACCAGACGTTGCATGAAACGAATGTGACCTAAAACCACTATACTGCACATATTGTAACCTGTTCACCAGATACGTCTTGAAAAATCTAACGAAATTAGGTGTGAAATCAAAATTCACTACCTTATCTAGAAGCACACCATGATCTATTCTGTCAAATGCCTTTGAGAAATCTCTGAACACCACATCAACCTGTCCTCTCAAATCAAGCACTTTAGAAGTGAAATACACAAAGCATGCCAAGTTGGTGGAGGTCGACCGAGCCCTCACGAAGCCGTGCTGTGGCACCGACAACATCGGTTCAACCTTGGCGACGATGTTCTTGCACAAAAGCATCCCAAAAAGTTTTTTAAAATTTACAAATAAATTAAATCGCCCTATAATTCTCGACTTCCCCTCTGTTCCCGCTCTTATAGATTGGACATATCTTAGCTATTTCTACATATCTTTCAATGGATATTGCCAGGTTAAACATTTTACTAAGAAGAAGGGCCAATACATTTATGGTATCCCTAATAAAGAAGCTGGGCACAAAATCCGGGCCACTGGACAACTTTGACTTGAGACGCTTCGACACCCTCACGACGTCATTCTTACCAAAGCACGGCGCCATAACCTGAACAGTCCCCCCGCATACAGACGGAGAAACACCGATGACATCCCATGCAGTATTATAACTATCCTGGAAATGAGCAGCAAAAGCATTAATAATGTCACCTGGACTATTGAAATTTGTATTTTGATATGTCATCTTTCCTGGAATAGCACAACTATTTCTTTTCTGCTTAATGTACCTCCAAAAAGCTTTAGGATCATTATCAATTCCCCTCTCAATATTCCCAATATAGAAACTATATGCTGCTTTTACCATCTCACTAGTCTCCCTCCTTAAATCTTTCATAGTAGCGCATATTATTTGATTTCTTATATTTCCTGAAAATATTATTCTTACGCTTTAAATTTTTTAGAATTTCTGCATTATACCAAGTAGGAAAGATGAAGACACTCCCAAAATATTTTCCCGAAAGACATCCTCAAACATTGATCTTTACAGGATGTTTCACGGTGCGCTGAACCAATGGGTTAGTGAACATTGACCAAACTCGTGGGATGATAACTTAACCCCAAAATGAAGCTTCATTGGTAAAAATTACATTGGTCAATTCTCGATGTGTGTTTTCTTCTGACTACGCCAGGGGTGCTCAAACTTGAACTGCTGGCGATCTACCTCAATATTGTTAGACTACGATCGATCGACTCTGAGAGGCTGCAAGTAAGTGTGATGCAGGATTGTCGTCTAGGTAGGGGTGTATCGTGGCATAGATATTAGTTTTCCGCATAATATGCATTTTTTTAGTCAAGATAAATGTAGGTCTGCTCTAAAATGTCAATGAAAAAACTCATAATTATTCAAAATTGCGAGTTTATTGGTTCTTACAAAACAAACGAGTTCTAGTGTCTAAACTTAACTAAAGAGTGACTTTGGATGTTGAAGCGTGGCACTGCATGTCCTCAGCATACTTTTCATAAGATGGTACGTAATTACCGAGTGCTAATTGCAAGCATGATGACATATGTTCGTCTAGTTAGTCGATTGCGATATTTTGACTTAATTATCTTCATTTCAAAAAATGCAGACTCGTACAAGTAAGTTGACCCAAACATTGCCGTCAGTTGAAGGGCGATTTGCCTTAGATTCGGATATTTATCTTCAGATATAAAACACCAGAATTTTGTATCAGATGCTGTGGCTTTGAGATATATATCTGATATAATCTGCACTAACTCATTTTCAACAGAACATGAATCCATGTTAAACTGACTTGCTATTTCAGTAGCTAATTCCTCAATGTTTTTACACGAAACAGGATAATTCATAAATGATGCGATATTTGCCAATTAACTGAAATCATAAAAACGTATTTCGAATTGGCCCAAAATATTTGATAATTCGGCCTCATAAATATCATAATTCAACTGAGGAATCCTTGCTTTCAAAGACCGAAAATTTTTCAGATCCTTTCTTTTCAGTTGATCTATCATAAGTTGCAATTTACTTTTGAATACGTTTACTGCGCTAATCATCTCAATATTAGTTTTTCCTTTACCTTGAACCTCCAAATTAATGGTGTTTAAATGCATTGTGATGTCTGTCAAAAATGCCAAATCAGTCAGCCATTTTCCGTTTTTCAGCATCTGAGTGTCATCACCTCTTTCGTCCAGAAAAGCTGTTATTTCGGACAATAATTCTTGAAACCTTTCTAGGAATTTTCCGCGACTCAACCACCTGACGTCCGTGTGAAGAACTAAATCAGTGTGTTCAGCTGACTCACTATCTTCCAACTGCAATTTAAAGAGCCGTCGTTGCAAGCTACGTGCACGGATAGAATTCTCAATTTTTATTGCAATGCCTATAATCTCCTCCATGTTTAGAACTTTTGAACACAAAAGTTGTTGATGTATAATGCAATGGAAGGAGAAAAATGAAGGGAAATCATCATTAGCTCGACACAATGCTACAAAACCGTTTTCGTTTCCAGTCATTGCTGGTGCTCCATCGGTTGTAATGCACACTAGTTTATATATTAGTAGCTTGTAGTTTGTTACAAAATTGAAGAAAACGTCATATATATCTTCGCCACGGGTCTTTCCTTTCAGAGGAATCATTGTCAAAAACTCTTTCTTAGCCGACATGTCATTGAATATCATTCGAATAAAAATACACAGCTGGGCAGTGTCTGTCATATCGGTGGATTCGTCGAACTGTAAAGAAAAGTATGTACATTCCATGATATCATGTTTTAGTTTATCTGCCATGTCCTGACTCATGACTTCAACACGCCTTGTGACAGTCAGACGAGATAACTGAAGTTCTCTAATAGCAGACATAATCTCTGTTTTATTTTTAAAATCTCCAAATAAAGTCTCATACGCTTCAATAAATGCTTCCTTCACAACCAATCCATCATCAAATGGTTTCTTGTGTTTCGCCAATATATGAGATATTTTAAATGACGCGATCGTTGCAGCTTTTGATTGTTTGGCTGGTCTTGTGAACATGGTTTGTTCTTTTTTCAAACAAGTTATCAAATCACGTACTTTTCGTTTTCTTAATTCACTCTGTGACGGAAAATCCTTTTCGCAGTTTTTATGAACCGTGTTATGATGCCTCTCTAAGTGCCCACGCTTAGGTATTGCAACTGACGCACGGAAAATGAGACAAAATTCTTCCTCCCAATCGTTATTAAAATGATAAGTTTTACCTTTCTTCACCGCACTCATTTTGGACTATTTATTAATAAACTTTGTATCGATGTATCGCCTTCAAGTTACAACTCAGGCTGACTCCTATTCCTGCAGGCGCAACATTTATAGCGGCGCGAACGAAGTCTCGAATGTTCCCGTCAAACACGCCGCCCGAAGTTTCTAGAAAAATCGGCGGGAATCAAAAACGCGGCTTTTCTTTGACAAGTACCGCGCGTTCTTTGATAAAGCCGCCTTTTGCCGCTAGCAGGGGGTTATTACGATAAAAGAAAGTGATGAGGGGGTTATTCTGGCCTAATTGTGGATCAAATAAATTTTAATAGTTTATTCATTACATTTTGTTTTAGTTACCTAAAACAAAATCTGTGAATAGTTCTATATCGGAATTTTTTTCTCGAGATCGACTCAAAAAGCACTCGCGATCGACCGTTTGAGCACCCCTGGACTATGCGATCGCACGCATATCGTGTTGTTTTAAGTGTTCCGTATTTTAAATGCAAGAGCAAAACTTTCTGACCGTCGTCATCTGCCAAACCACCATATTCACGGATCCTGAACACATCTTTTACTGTTTTAACAATACAAATGGGCTCATATTTCAATAAAAAATATAAATTGAACCATAGATCCATCATATACTATCTATTCATCCATTTACCTATTGATAACTATGTTATTCATTTTCCTAAAAATTCATATTCGCTCAGAAAAGCGAAGGTTATTTATGAGCCTCCTAATACGCGGCTTTAACGAAAAAATAAACAAACTTTCACGGAGCCATTTTTCATTCTGATTTATTGAAGACCATTTTATTAACTTAGATAATAAAAGTTAAAGCTACAAGTCAGATATACATTTATAGCGGGGGAAAGTCGGGAAATATCGATCTATTGGGTAATACTGAATACTGGAGATAAGGCGAAATAATGATAGATAAGGCGATATAAGCCGTTCCGTACGGAACACTTATAAGATCACTTCGGTGCCTGTCCGTCTGTCACACACGATTTTCTCCGAAACTATTTGACATAGAACGTTGAAATTTGCTACTAATATAGGAATTGGGGCCTCATCAGAGCCGTGTACTTTTGAAAGTTAAATTTTGACTTATAGGGTTAGTTTTGGGGAGTGAAATCGGAAGTGAAAATTTTTTTTTTCTATGTCATCGAGTGGGGTGTCAAGTGAAAGCTTGTAAAAACACAAGTTTAAACATATATATAATGTAATACTTGCGAGCACTTTTCTTTGTATTATTTTTAAAAAATCGCGAAAAATCGCTGTCCTCCCCTTTATCTCGAAAAGTACTGATCAAAAAATTCTAAAAAAATTCTGGAATATTCTCCTTGGAGTGTAAATTGAACCAAAATTATCACAAGTGCATTATCTTTAATAACACAGGGGAACAGCTGTTTTGGTGTCGAGGTTTTTTGAGCTGATTCTATATCAATTTGATGTCCTGAATTCAAATAACGTATTGATTTGTACCTAGGAGCTCAAATTTTTAAGATATACAATTTTAGAGAAATATAAGTTACATTATTGTAACTCAAATCCGTAAGTGTAGTAAACAAAAGTAGATACGAAATTTTTATTTTAGTTATACAAAATACAATATTATGTCGTACTTACAAACAAAAAAAAAACATTGAAGAAATTAAATAGTCACTCAACACTTGGAAAGCTTCTTTTCCGCGACATTCTTGAATGTTTTTTTAAACAGTCCCTTTTTAAACTCCAGCAGTAATCTGCCATCATGTGCATGTCCCATCTTCCTTGGTAGCGGTCCTCCATAACTTTAATATCTTTGTGAAATCTTTCACCTTGTTCCTCACTCATGTCTCCTAAATTTTCTGGAAAACGGTCTAAGTGGCTGTGTAAATAGTGTATTTTAATACTCATATTGCACCCTAAGGATTTGAAACTATTAAGCATCTTGTTAACCATTTCAACATAGTTTTGAGCTTTATGTTTGCCTAGAAAATTTTCTACAACTGCAACAAATGATGTCCAAGCTTCTCGTTCAACTTGATTCATTGAATTTATGAAGGCAGGATCCTTAATTAATTGTCTTATTTGTGGGCCGTCAAATATCCCTGCTTTGAGTTTTTCTGTGCTCAACTGATGCATTTTTACCCCTATATATGCAAAACAAGACCCATTCTTATCAAGAGTCTTTACAAATTGCTTCATTAAGCCCAACTTTATATGTAACGGAGGAAGTATGATTTTTTCTCTTTCAACCAAAGCGTCGTTAATGACATTCTTTTCCCCAACGTCCATGTTTTCTCTCTGAGGCCAATCTTTTCTAACCCAGTGGTGTGTTTTGTCCCTACTATCCCAGAGGCACAAGAAACACGGATATTTCGTGTAACCACTTTGCTGCCCAAGAAGAAAGTTTACCATTTTTAAGTCTACACAAATCATCCATTGATGTTAGTAATACTTTATCTTCTGCAAGACCAAAGCTATGGTATTATATTCTTCTTTCAGTTTCGTTGAGTGAGCTAGTGGTATTGAACCATATTTATTCCCATTATGTAGAAGGACACATTTTAAACTTCGCTTTGAACTGTCAATAAATAGGCGCCAATCATCTGGAATATATTCAGAAAGTCCCATTTCTTTCATGAGTCCCCTAATTTCGTGACAAAATACAAGATTGTCTTCTTGAGAAAAGAATGGTAGCAGATCTTTTTCTCTTGTACGGTAAAAGGTAATTTTGGTTCCTTGTTCCAGTAAATTTTTGTCGTTCAACCTAGAAGCCAGTACTTCAGAAGCTTTTTTCGATAAATTGAGATCCCTGGTGAGATCATTTAATTCATTTTGATTGAAGCATTGAGGAACTGATGACGTCCCCTCATAGTCACTGTTAGTTTCATTAGCATCAGAACTTTTATTAGCATCAGAAGAGCGATCAGAGAAAAATATACGTCATCGGAGATATGTGGTAGCTGATGAAATGTTGGAATCGGTATTTCATCTGAGTGCGGGATAGGGCGTATTGCCGAGTCTAAATTGGGATAAGTCCACTTACTGCGGTTATTTCGATTGATTCCATTAGTATTTACTAAACAGAAATAACAATCATTGAAGTGGTTTTTTGGTTCTCTCCAAACCATTGGTACGCCGAATTTTAGACATTTTCTTTTCCCGGTAGTCCACTGCCGTAAATGCTCTGTACAAGTTTTACATACGAGATGCGGGGCCCACGTTTTGTCCTGATCACCAAGCTTAACTCCAAAGTATCCAAGATACGCTCGCTTTACAAAGTCAGTAATAGTTTGTCTGTTTTGTTGAAACATGTATTCTCCGCATATATAGCAAATCAGGTTGATTTACACAACTTCTTCTTGAACTGGAACCTGAACTCATTTTAATTCTGTTCAATAACACAAAAACACTCTTTTCTTAACATAAAATAACACGCCGAATTCGATCTACTCTCATTAGTAAGAACGCACAAACTGACGAGACTTACCCGAGTTAGGTGATTAAAAGGGTCAGTTCAGGTACCTGATAGGCAATGGTTCCACTATTTATAGATTTACCTGGAATTTACTCAATTACAGACTGACAATAAAACCATTGTACCTACATTAATGAATATATAATAATTTTAGAACTCTCATAAATGAATATACTGAATAAAAACCACATTGGTAGATAAGTTGATGTATCTAAAAAAGTAGAGCTGATAGAGAAAAACGGATTGCATGTATAGATTTAGCGTCCCAAATATAGTTAAAATCAGCTCTAAAATCCCAGGCACCAAAACAAAAATATTGTTTTGTTGCCCTGTGATAATTTATCTGGTATACAAAAAAAACAAAAACTTCAAGATCATCAGTTTTCATCAAAGATCGGAAACAAACTTTGTTGAAAATTCATTTGGGGTGTGTTTTCTGAAGTCACTGATCATTTTATATCTCCGTTACAATTCTTTTTATTTTAGAAGCAATCAACGTACGGAACACTAATTGCGCAAGTTCAACTTGCACTTGACCGCTAAATTTTAAATATAATTACTTTGCTACAGTAAACCTATATCATAGTTACACTTCTATTGATATTATAAATGCTAATTAAGAGTATGCTATTTGAAGACAGGTCGATTTATTTACATATTAGGCATTCGGAGTATCAGAGACATATCTCTATGCACAATCGATTTTTATAAAAATATAATTATTTAATTTATCTCTAACTTAAACATAACTTTATTTCTTAGAAAGTGGTTAGACACCTTCCGAGGTTTTTGTAAATTACTATAAAAGACTTTTTACATGGTCATATCAGTTCTCAATTCCGTTTCACTTTCAGTTTACGTTTAATCTCAGTCCGTTCAGTTCTCAGTCCGAGTTACGCTTTCAAAGTGTATTTCGCGTTCAAACACGTATTGTCATACTGTCCAGAAGTGTACATGTATAAAATAGCTTATGGATGAAGACTATCTCATTGCAGTAGCCTTAGCTGTAGCGCTGAAGAAACGGCGGAAGATAAGAAGTAAAGCTTGGCACCGTGGAGTTTATTGTCTCAAGTAAATGTAATGAAAGAACTTCACTTAAAACAATGTTACTGACTGAACTAGTTACAGATGAATGAAGATATGTATCTCCTGCTATTACGCTGAGTGGCACCTACTATATAAAAGCAGAATCCCGACATAAGGAAGGCTATTACTGTCCATAGTATTGACAATTCTTAGAATCAGCTGTTGGTCGCTGACGAACAAAAGGAGGTCATAATACCATAGTGATGGTTTGTATACTTCTCTGTTTCCTATTCCACTTCTTTCACTATATTTAACTACTATTCTAAGTTCTTTGTTATAAATTGAGCGTAGGCTAATAATTTGGATTTTACCATCGTCTTTGTTGCCTTTTCGTAGTAGTCTTGATATTTATCCAATAAGAGAGTGTAGACAGCCTCCCCAACGTTTACATTGTGATAGTTTGGGTCGGTTTTATTACACAAACCCTCACTAATTTCAATGAATTCTACAACAAACTCGTGATCCTTCTTGGACATAGCGACAATTGCAATTCATATGTACACTGAGGCAGAGTTTCAAAATAATTGACGTGAGCGAATGGACCGAGGCATGACGCGTTTGTTTACACATACTAATTCTAAGAACTGGAATGAAACAAATCGGTCTACCCCATCCAATCAGGTCTCAGTCTCCGGTTCAGTTCTACTTTCAGTTTTTCCTTTTTACACATAGGAAAAACGGTCAGTTCAACTGAAACTAAAACTGAACTGAGAACTGATATGACCGTCTAAAAGGGCCTAAAGAATGATATTAACAATTTAACAAGAAACAATAACGCTTAGAGCTGTTCATGTCTCTTAGCCTACTGCAGGGAAATCCCTAAACGGCTATAGGAGCAATGTTCATGCTCAAATCGCTGTACATTGCACTTAGTGGGAAACACAGTCCAGGGCAAATCATTCGAAAGAGATGAGGTTCTCCACATAAAAGACTGCTTAAAAAGTGTTGTACGAGGAGGGACAAGCTTCATACGGATGTGAAGTATTAGCGCTATGTATATTCCTAGCATGCACCGCTTTAGGAGGAATTAGGCGAGCTACATTCATTGAACATTTCCCATGAAAATACTTGTAGAATAGACCCAAGTCGCCAACTGTTCTTCGATTTTACTGGTTAAGTCTGGGCCTCAAATCGTGCGAACAGCTCTCTTCTGAATAGAATCCAACAATTGCAGTGTATGTTTGGAAGCAGTATTCCATTATTAATCGAATTTAAGCTTTGTTCAGAATTAACAGTTGTTGTGGAATGTAAAGTTTTTCAGTTCTAATTGTAGATGAATATTAAAAAAATTAACTAGAGAACCTACAAGATGCACAGACCAGATAGACGGACGACATAAAAAGATTAGCGGGACACGATTGAATGCAAAAAGAAAACAACGGAGCTCAGTAGAGACAACTTGGGGAGGGTTACATTCAACTATGGACGGAAGAAGCTAATGATGGTGATGATGAAACTAGAGCTAGTATAATTCTTCGAAAGAACATTTCAGACGTAAATATCCCGAGAATAATATTTTTTATTGCTTCAAGAACCTTCATAAAATTATAGAATTATGGAAAATTATAAAAGAATAATAATATAATAGTTGACGCAAGACAAGATTTTTTCTTTGTCGGAGCATTGTCGCTATATTAGGTAGTAAATAATAAGAAATGATCATTCTTATAAAGAAAAACACATATTTACTGCTAAATTAATCCGTTTTTGGGGTATTTGTAATTTAAACTTTGATTGCAGAATAAAAATTTATGAGCAGGGCGCCATAAAGAATTTCTATTGTAGGTTATCTATAATATATATAAAATGCAACGTCTCTCTGTCTGTCTGTCTGTCTGTCTGTCTGTCCGTTAGTGCGCTTATCACTGGAGAACCACTTATCCGATTTACATACTTTTTTTTTTAAAACATACGTATGTTGTCTGGTCAGGTTATAGGCTATATTTTATTACGATAGGTAGCATAAGGAATGAGCAGTGACGATAATAGTGAATGAAGTCGGAAAAAAGTTGGCCGCTAGCGCGTTCCCTTGCAATACACAGCCTAAACCATTAAATATGGAACAATATTATGTAGCAGAGAATATCTATAATCTATAATCTATTATATATATAAAATGTAATTTTTCTGTCTGTCTGTCTGTCCATTAGTGCGTTTGTCACGCGAGAACCACTTATCCGATTTACGTTTTTTTTTTTTTAAATTCATACTTTGGTCAGGTTATATAATAATAATAATAATCTATATCTATAATATATATAAAATGCAACGTCTCTCTGTCTGTCTGTCCGTTAGTGCGCTTATCCCTCGAGAACCACTTATCCGATTTACGTGATTTTTTAAATTCATACATATGTTCTCTGACCGGGTTATAGATATATATTTTATTACATCTATAATATATATAAAATGCAACGTATCCCTGTCTGTCTGTCGGTCCGTTAGTGCGCTTATCACTCGAGAACCACTTATCCGATTTACGTGTTTTTTTTTAATTCATACATTTATTCTCTGGCCAGGTTATCTATAATCTTCTATCTATAATATATATTAGATGCAACGTCTCTCTGATTGTCTGTCTGCCTGTCTCTCTGCCTGTCTGTCCGTTAGTGCGCTTATCACTGGAGAACCACTTATCCGATTTACGTGCTTTTTTTTAAAACATACATATGTTCTCTGGCCAGGTTATAAGATATATTTTATTGCGTTAGGTAACATAGAAAATAAGCAGTGTCGATAATAGTGAATCAAGTCGGAAAAAAAACGTTACCGTTAGCGCGTTCTCTTGCAATACACTGCCTAAACCATTAAATATGGAACAATATCATGTTGCAAAGAATATAATATATATAAAATGCAACGTCTCTCTGTCTGTTTGTCTGTCCGTTAGTGCGCTTATCACTTTAGAACCACTTATCCGATTTACGTGTTTTTATAAATTTATACATATGTTCTATATAATTCGATATAAACCTAGATAATACGAGATAAGGTAAGATAATGTTAGATAAATATAAATAATGGGAGATAAGCAGAGATAAGTGTAGATAATGGGAGTTATGGTGAGATAATGGAAGATAAGGAGAAATAATGGGAGATAAGGAGAAATATTGCGAGATAAGTCGAAATAAGCCTAGATAATGGGAGATAAGGTGAGATAATAGGAGATAAAGGGAAATAATGGGAGATAAAGAGAAATAATGGGAGATGAGTAGAGATAAGCCTAGATAATGGAAATTATGTAGAGATAATGGGAGATAAGGAGAAATAATGTGAGATAAGAGGAAATAATGGCAGATATTTTATTACGTTAGGTAACATAAGGAATAAGCAGTGGCGATAGTAGTGAACCAAGACCACGCGAGCGGAGCCGCGGGGATGGCTAGTAACCCATAAATTAAAGTAAAGAAAATATTAATATTAATACAGAATTAATTAAAGCTGTCAAAACACTATACGATCAACCCACAACAAAAATTAAAAGGAACACAAATAACCCCAGAATTTATTACGTCAAAAAGTCTGAAGCAAGGATGCTGTTTATCACCAATCTTTCTTAAGATGTATCTGGAAAGTATACTAAAGAAATGAAAGCAGAAATGCAGACCAATGGGAATACCATTAATTAACACCATGTTGTACACGCTATGTTTTGCGGATGACTAAGTGGTAATGGCCTAAGATCGCCACGACCTGAAATACATGACGAGAAAACTATTTGACGAATACAAAGATTGAGGTTTAGAAGTCAATATAAAGAAGACAGAATAACTATGTATTGGAGGGTAACAAAAAGATCTTATACTGGTCGATCGAACCACGATAAAACACTATAGCGATGGAAAACTCGACAGGGCAATAAAAGAAAGAAATACGGCAGGAAGAAAGGCCGTTAAACTGCTAAATAACGTTCTATGGGATAAATCTATAAACAAAACCAACAAAAATAGAATATTTGAAACCACAGTAAGAGTATCTCATTATATACCGGTAAAGTATGGCCCCTGAAGGGAAGAGCATTAGCAATATTGAGAGCAACAGAAGTGGTCTTCTGGAGAAGAGCAGCAGGAATGTCCAGAAGAGTCACCAGCAAACGTATTAAAGAAATCATGGGAATCAAACTCAGTATTACAGACAACATTCTAACCAAACAATTTATATGGTTTGGGAACATCTAAAGACTGGACCAGGATCGAATCCCGACACAAATACTAAAATGGCAACCGGAAGGCAAGAAAAAGCGAGGTAGACCGAGAACAAGTTGGAGAGAGGGGATAGACAGGAAAATTGAGGAAGGGAACTTGTAAGATCTATGAAACGACCGAAAGAGATAGAGATTGGACGTCGGAAAACGTCGGAGAAGGTTGTAAACCGATATATATGTATGTATGTATGTATGTATGTATGTATGTATGTTTGTATATGTATATATATATATATATATATATATAAAGATATTTAAATATATATATATATATAAATAATTTAAATATATATATATACATATTAGTTTAGAGGTTCTACAGCCTACTGTATAGACAGCGACGTAACTATATTCAAAGGACGGGGTGGAGGGTGCATATAGATACAAAAGACGTTTCTTAAAGGGAAAAAAAGATAATACTAAAAGCGCAGTTGTTTATAGAGCAAGGGCGCCAATCAAACAACGAAAGGGGAAGGGCATACCATAACCTAAATACCTTATATGCTTGTACTGAAACTCTAAAATCTTAGGCTCTTCCCAGCAGAGTAAACTAAAAATCAATGACATGGAGAGAAGGCTTTTAATGAACAAAAACCCTCTCCTGCAGTAGAGCTTTAAAAGCTTATACCCCAATTTAAAAATCAATAACCGAGGAAATTGGATATATGCGACAGAAATAATTCAAAACTACTTCAACTAATTTGAAATAAAGATCCGAGATCATCACATTCAAATAAGTAAATTACCAGATACACCATACTTGTTTTGATATTCTGTTAATACTGATAAAGTGATTTACGTGTTGTAAATTTAAAGCTTCCACCTCTTTACCTCAGGTAGTACTTGACGAGTAAAAAATTGTGAGACTCTAACTGTAGGGCTAAATTCTACTTGGTTATTGCCATCCTTAGATAAAATTTCTTCCAGGTCTTTGTTAAGTTGAACCACTTCCTACTGTCTGCGAATATTTGCATCAGTTGCCGAATTTATACTGTATTTTAACGAAATACACCTTAACAACCTTTACGATTTTTGTGATATTCCCTTCGTCAAAAGCGGAGGTATGGAGGTAAAAAATAGACCTTAAATCATCACACCAAGTAAGCTAAAGCTTGAATAACGGACACTAGTTTGTTGGTGTTCGATGTACCTCAACATTCTCCTAAAGCTACGCGAGTCCGATAAATTTATATTAAGTTTTGGAATACAATAGGGCCGTCCATAACAGGAAAAGTCCATTAAAACCGTTTTATGGGAAAATGTTATCCGCTATATGAGAGTGCAGAATTTCAAATGAAAAAATATTTTGTAGAGGATTATGAGTTTAGTTCATTGTCTCCATAAAAATATTGACAAAGAAACGGTGGGAACAATGTACGTCATAAAATCGAACAGGTGCACAATAAAAACTCAAAACGACACATAATTAAAAAAGGACAATAGCGTACAGAGCCGGACAGTCAACCACATTACGGGAAATGCCTCTCGAAAAATCCTTGTGATACAGTTTCAGAATGAGTTTAAATACAGGCAGGCAGATTCACGTTGTTTTTGAAGACATTGAAAATAAATTACACCTCTGTACTTGAGTTTTAAAAATAAGCTTTATATAACAAGTTATCTGAAAGTAAAGACTACATATCACATAGGCGCAGCTCAAAAATAATAAGATAACACAATATATATAATATATATATATATATATATATATATATATATATATATATATATATATATATATATATATATATATATAAATATATATATATATATATATATATATATATATATATATATATATATATATATGTATATATATATATATATATATATATATATATATATATATATATATATATATATATATATACATGTCAAAGTTGTCTAAGAGTCAGTTCCGGAACAAATAAGTCATATGGCCTTTCCCTCGTCTTTTATCCACGTCTTTACTATATTGTTCAGAACTTTTAAATATAACTCTTTGGTCACAGTTTCCCCTTTTTGGAAGAAATGAGGTGGTACGACATCACCCTCACTGAACACAACACTTAGTAGTGGAAACCTACGTACTGGAACCTTGGACTGTCCCTGAACCTTGTACTTGGCAACAACGTCATAAATGGTTGATTTCGAGCATCCGAAAAATCAAATTATTTCCGGTACTGGCCGACTAGGCGTAGGCCTTCCTTGTTCGCGGCTCTTCGATTATACTCCGCACTTGCTCTCGACATGGCGACAGTTTTGAGACTAATACTATTTACCTTCAGATGCATGGCAACCTCTGGCGATAGCAAAATATGGCGGGAAATTTAAATTGAAATTTGTCGGGATTTAGGTGATGCGTCCTGTAGATAATTGAAAATAATGAAAAAATAACACCGTTTCGAAATTTCGTAACTCCAGCCCTTTTCGATTCTTTATATCTTTAACCACGAATGTTTAAAAATTTGTTCATTATCGCAATTAAAAACTAGGAAAAATTACCTTTACACATAGGTAATTAACTGACTCAGTCGTTACTTGATAGAAATTTATATTCAATGAGAATAAAATAGTAAATTTTTATACTTGACACTTGTTAAAACATTAGCTTTATCAAAAGTATGGGTATACAATGAAATAAACATTTTTTGGGTGATTTTATAAGTAAATATTTACAGGTAGATTGTAACTAAAGAATAACAACAAAATTTAATAATTATATAAATTCATTAAATAAATTCAACAATGGGTAATTTCCGTGGTCCAGTTGGTCATTTAACAGTGTGTTTTTATTCTTTCTTTCATTGATCTCAAGGGTCTCAAATAAATTTAATTTATGCGATTTGTACTGAACGGGTAAAATATGGAAATTATTATCAAATACATGATTCCCTTCTATTAAATCTTTAGCATATAACGAATCAGTATTACTTTTTAAAGAACTTTCATTTTCTTCTGAAATTCTTTGTTCGAGTGTTTTCCCTGTTTGTCCTATGTAGTAGTTTGTCCTAATTAAGTTGGTAAACACCAGATTTATGCTTTTTCAAGGTTATATCTTTATTTTTCTTGATATGTTTGTTTAAGTTATTATTTGTACTGTATGTGATTGTCACGTTCTATTTTCTTCTTCGATTTTTTTTCAGTAGTTGGGTCTATATAGGTTAATATTGCGAAGTTGTTTTTGTTTTTGGATATATTAGATTAAGTGTTTGTTGTAACTGTTTTTTACGTACGTGTAAAATTGAATCTATCGTTTTTTATATTAAATCTGTTGTTTTTTGGCTATTTGTTTAATAAGATTAAGCTCATTTTTAAATAATAAGTGAAGTTTTTAGAAAAAGTACTTTTATGTATTTAACCTTCAATGGTGTCCATAAATATTTCAGGTAGAACTGGACTCAGGAGATTCCCCATTGTTAAACCTTCCAACCATGAATATATCTTATTATTAAACTGGAAATAATTTTGTTTTTTACAAACATATAGTAAAGTTATTATTATCTTTCTGACAACATTCGAACAAAGAATTTCAGAACATAATAAAAGTTTTTTAAAAAGTAAAACTGATTCTTCATATGCCAAACATTTAATAAAAGAGAATCATGTAATTGATAATAATTTCCATATTTTATTTGAGACCCTCGAGATCAATAAGACAAAGAATACAAACACATTGTTAAATGACCAACTGGACCTCGGAAATTCGCAGACGTAAAAGCTAAAGAACAGGCAGGCTTTAGAGCAGGAAGATCCACAATAGACCATCTCTTCTCACTAACACAAATCCTAGAAAAGAAAACCGCATTTGATCAGGAAGTCCATATCTTGTTTGTTGATTTAAAAAAGGTCTGCGACAGCGTCCCCCTAATGAGATTGTGGGAAACACTACAATAGAGTAATGTAAGCACCGAAATAATTAAAGCCGTAAAATCCTTATACCAAGACGCAAGAAGTAGAGTAAAAACCAAATATGGTATAACAACAGGGTTCCAGGTCACAAAGGGTCTCAAACAGGGCTGCTGTATATCTCCAACGCTATTAAAAATCTATTTGGAGAGTGCACTGAAGAACTGGAAAAGGAAATGCAGCAGTATGGGATTACCACTGGATGACGATGCTACATTGTACACGCTATCATTCGCGGACGACCAGGTAGTAGTCGCTCGAGACATCGATGATATGGAATACATGACACGAAAACTTATGGAGGAATATGAAAAATGGGGCCTAGAAGTCAATATTAAAAAGACCGAGAACATGTGCGTCGGAGGACAACAACAGGACTTGAAACTGGCCACAGGACACACCATCAAACACTGTGCCAGTTATAAGTATTTGGGAACGAGAATATCTAGGGACGGAACACTGGAAGAAGCAATATTCGAGAGGAATATCCAAGGAAGAAAAGCGATTGTAATGCTTAATAATATACTACAATAACTACAGCTCCCAGGTGTGGCCATTGAAGGAAAGGAGAGAAAAAATACTAAAAGCTACAGAAATGGATTTCTGGAGACTAGCAGCCAGAAAATCCAAAAAGGACCGTATACCAAATGACATGATAAGACGAGCTTTAGAAATAAAGCACGATATAGTGGACGAAATCAGAACCCCACAGTTGGTATGGTACGGACATGTACAGAGAATGTCACAAGACCGACTACCTAAAAAGATCTTAAATTGGAACCCTCATGGAAGAAGAAAGCGAGGAAGACCACGCCAAAGCTGGAGAGCAGGAATCAACAAGGAAGTTCTAGAGAGAGATCTGGAGGAGGAGGGATGGAGAAACCGAGAGGAGTGGAAATTAGGCATCGGAAGACGGAAGACGTTATAAAACCGATTGATATATATATATATATATATATATATATATATATATATATATATATATATATAAAGTTTTGTTATTATCCTTTAGTTACAACCTACCTGAAAATATTTACTTATAAAACCACTGAAAAAATGTTTATTTCATTCCATACCCATGCTTTTGATAAAGCTAATGTTTTAACGAAACACGTGTCAAGTATAAAAGTCAAGAAAAGTGGAAATTTTACTAAAAATTTAGTATTTTATTTTCATACATATAGGTTCCATTCCTTCTTCAAATGTTAGATGTGTACCAAATTTAAAATCGATATGTCATTTCGTTCGGGAATTATTTTGCCAACAGCCAGATAGGCTAATGAAAAGTTCTATGTTTGTTGCATGGGGCCTTAAAACGTGAAGGAAAGCAAAAAATCATAAATCTGAGATTTTTTCACTATTGCAGTATGTTTCTTTAGCAAGGAAAGTAAGAGAAATGAAATATTAACTACGGGAAAAAGTTGACTAAAGAAGGACTTCTGAGATATTAACATCTAAAACCTGGCATATCCCTCTGGATACTTTTTCTTTCCATTAAAATTAAAAATAATGAAAAAATTATATAATTTTCATATTTCTCGACTTTTCGAACCCTGACTACTTCATATAACAGGATATATTTGAAGGAAGCGATACCTCATTTTAATCGACAAGTATCGTGCCAATATACGACCGCGCCGATGGAAATAACGCAAAATTGAAACAATCTCTAAGCGTGATTTCTTCACGAATATAACACTTCCCTCTAAAGAAGGCACTAAAAATTTATTAAAACATTTTACAGTTTATAAACGTTTTTTTTTTCTCACTTTCCATTCCATTTACATCTGGAATAAATGAATATTTACGTACTTTAAAATAAATATATTTTAACAAAAGCAAGAGAGAGGAAATTATTTTTGGATTAAATTTTTTCACCTGTAAAAAAAAATAAATAAAAATAAAAAAAAAAAACTGCCTTATATCGTAAACTTAGCCTAACAAAGCATAAAATAAACTCACCTCAATTTAAATCTAATCTTCCACTTTCTCCATTTTCTTGGCTTCCTTGTCATTTTCAATCGCCTTTTTAAGATTTCTCTTGAACTTTTTTTCTATTTAGTATTTTTGGGTAAACTAAGTTAAATAACACAAGAAATACATAACATCTAAATGATTTTATACCTATTTAGTAAAAATTATCTTAAAAAAAATGTATAATAATAATAATAAGACGGCCATAGCCTTGTCGTTTTCTTTCTACGCCAGTGATACGAGTTCGTATCACGGCTCGGGAAGTAATAAAAAAAATAAAATAAAATTTACGATGTGGCGGCTCTCTCGGGAAGGTAATGGCAAACCACCCATAGTATCATGCCTAATAAAGCTCTCTCACTTTGGCCGCTCGAAGCCGGCATTAAACTGTAGGTCCCCTTTGCCTGTGGAAACACTTGGAAAGGTACCACCCACAGGCAAAGGCGAGAGGGTCACCTACATCTCTATTGGATATGGCACTTCAAGAACAATAATAAAGTGTAATCAGTTAAGTTACCTAAAAAAAATTTTTAGGTAATTTTTAGAAAAATCGGTATTTTTCAAGAACTCATGCTAAATTACATTAAGATGGATTCATTTACTTTGTAAAAAAATTATTTAAATAAATTCTCGTAAGCCAAACGATATGTGCATTTACTTATGTAAAAATAAGTTTAGGCTGTATTCAACTCCTTACATGGGGTGAAAAGTCCCGAGACTTTCCGAGAGACGGTAGCAGAAACAAACAGTCATATGATTTTCATTTAGTGTCAACTCTCAGAAGATTCATGTAAAATTTGCATGACATTTTGTCTATTAGTTAGTGAGTTACAGCTTTTGAACTTTCGTGTGTTATTTCGTGTTAAAGATTGCATTTTGACGGGAAAAAGTACAACCAGAACTCAATAATAGCTTGAGAAGTATTATGGCACATCTGCTCCGTCGAAACCAACTATATGTCGATGATTTAGTGAACCTAAATGCGGTCGTACAAGCACCGATAATACCCCACATTTCGGACGTCTAAATGAGGTAGTCACGTCGAAAAAACACAAAAAAATCGACCATAATAATAATATTAGTAACACAACAAGAAAATTCCACATTTACTGCACAAGAAATGACAGAAACAATCAAACACACAAACAACTGGAAATGCCCTGGAATAGACAATATGCAAACTTTTGGTACAAACAGTTTACCGCTACACACGAAGCACTCACATACCAAATCAACAAAGCTATTCTACAACCACACACATTCCCACACACAAGGAATAACATACGTCAAACCCAAAAGCTCAGACACCACAAACCCGTCTAACTACCGACCTATCACCTGTCTTCCAACCCTATACAAGATCATGACAGCCACAATTTCCAAGAAAATAGAACAACATCTAATAAACAACAATATTCTCACAGAAGAGCAGAAGGGATGCAGGAAAAATAGCCGAGGATACAAAGAGCAGCTGATCATAGATAGCGTGATTATGGGACAAACCAGAAACATTCACATCGGTTACATAGACTATAAAAAAGCCTTCGACTCCATATCCCACAGCTGGTTAATCAGAGCCCTAGAAATCTACAAAATCACCAAAACTTCAAGCAATTTCTCGCGCAAATTATGAAAACATGGAAAACCAAAATTCGCCTAGAAACACAAACCGAACGCATCCAAACATCAGACGGGGTATATTTCAGGGAGACTCCGTCAGCGCTCTATGGATTTGCCTCTGTCTCAATCCACTCTCAAATACACTAAACAGAACAGAGCACGGCTTCAACATCAGATACCAAAAAAACTCTACGCTGCCACAAAAACACAGCCGAAAAAACTTCTCAAAATCACAGAAATATTCACCTTAGATGTCAATATGGAATTTGGTATAAGTAAATGCAAAGTGCTCCACATCAACAAAGGCCAATGGAAAGGCCACCATGAGACAGAAACCATCAACAACAAAACACCCGATAACATGCTCGACAAAGAAACATACAAATATCTAGGCTTCCAACAAAGCACCAAACTCAACCACACTCACATCAAAACAGAGCTCAGAACCGAATTCAGAAACAGACTCACGAAACTTTCACAAACAAAACTCAACTCCAAATATCTCACTAAAGCCCTCAACACGTATACTCACATATTCATTTGGTATCATCAAATGGTCACACACAGACACAGAAAACATTCACATCCTTATACGTTCTCAATTCACCAAATACAGGAAATTACACCTCAATGCATGCGAAGAAAGATTTATCATCGAAAGAAAGGCATGTGGAAGAGGAATCGTAGACATTAGATCACTACACACAGAACAAATCCAAGCACTTAGGAACTTCTTTCACACCAAGCAAACCAGCCTCAACACAGCAACAGTGAAAACAGACAAAAACTACACACCTCTCGACTTATCCCGGGCAGACCACCCAGCAGATATGCACAGTCACACCCAATTACAAGGGGGAAGATGAAAACGTGGTCAGAAAAAACACTCCACGGAAAACACAGATACCACATAGAACAAGACCATGTAAATAAAGAACAATCATACACCTGGCTACAGGGAGGGCAGCTATTCCCTGAAACAGAAGGCTTCTTACTTGCCATCCAAGATAAAGTCATATTAACCAGAAACTACCAAAAGCATATCATCAAAGACCCAATTATTACAGAAGACAGATGCAGGAAATGCCACCAGCAGAAAAAGAAACGATCGAACACCTAACAAGCGGATGTAAAATATTAGCCGGAACGGAATACACAGCCAGACATGACTCAGCTGCAAAAGTAGTTTACCAAGCACTAGCCACAACATACAAACTCATAGAAAACACAGATCACTACTACAAATACACACCAACATCCATACTTGAAAATAAAGATTACAAGCTCTACTGGGACATCAGTACCAGTACACAGGCCTTACACCAACAACATTCACACTACACTTAGTACAATTAGGACTCTATACAAACATACACAGAAACATTCAGAAGTCAACGATTTTAAAAACATGTAACATTGTCAGGTCATTCCTGAATACACAATGGTAATAGCGTTTGTACTGACTTGGCTTGGGCCCGTCAGCCAAACATGGAACCACATTGACCAAATGTGAGAAAAAGAACCAAAACAAACATAATAATACATACTATATATTACCGTCAAAATACAACAGAGTGAACATTGGTTCGTCTTGTCAGATAAATTAATTAAAATAAATAAAGTAGTAGGTATGTATGTATGTTTAAATGTAGCGCATCGATAACAAAGATCATTTAGCGCCAGTTCGTGTGTTATTATATTTTAAAGATCTGTTTCTTTCAAAAATTCTATTAGGCCTTTTATATTACACTGGTCAACAAAAAAAAGAAAATTGCTTGTTTCCTGTGATTTTTTTTTGTTTCTATCTCAAATTGACGCGTATTTTTTAAATATGGCAACAATTTTTCTCTGACAGCTTTTGTTTTTGAGTTATAGCTAACTACCCTCATTTACTATTTTTACTTAGATTTTTGTTTTTTATTGGACACTAAAATATATTTTGTTGTTGTTTTAGATATGGCTTCGTCAAGAAGATGTTGTGTGCTTAATCCCGATTGTTTTTGCTATATTTGTGGTGAATATATATGTGCAAAATATCGAAAACCTATATCGGACTTTGTGAAAACTGCGTATCATCAATACTTTAAAATAAAATTGTGTAATCAGGACAAGCCATGGGTTCCTCATATGTATGCCAGAAATGTGTGTATGTCTACGGTTATGGTCCAGTGGAAAAAGAGATGCAATAATGTTTGTAACACCCATGATTTGGCGGGAACCTCGAAACATCATGACGATTGCTACTTCTGCGTTGTGAAAATAAACGGAACTAACCTGGAAATCGAAGTAAGTGGTCATATCCTAACTTATCTTCAGCTCAACGACCTCAATTAAAATCACAAGAGGTACAACCCAGCACATCTAAATCTTCTGATGATCCAAATCTCTGTGAACCCGACCGAAATACATCAAGTGAAGACTCTGATTCAGACTACAAATGTAGCCTTTCAGAATCTCAACCATTTAATCAGAAAAAAACTAAATGACTTAGTAAGAGATCTGAACTTACCAAAAGAAGCTTCTGAAATTTTAGCATCTCGTTTAAAAGAAAAGAATTTGCTTACTCGGAAACCAACATTACATTTTATCGTACCCGAGAAAAAAATCTGTTACCGTATTTTTCTCAAGAGAAGGATTTAGTTTTTTGTAACGATGTTGGTGGTATTTTGCAGCAGATGGGATTAAAACAGTACCAACCTAGTGATTGGCCTCTTTTCATAGACAGCAGCAAAAGAAGTTTAAAGTGTATTTTGCTTCATAACGGTAACAAGTACGGATCTATACCTATTGCACATTCGACGACTTTAAAAGAAGAATACGTAAATGTTTCTAAGGTTATGGAAAAAATTAAGTATCAAGACCACAAATGGGTCATTTGTGTTGATCTGAAAAAACTTTCTTTTAGGTCAACAAGGGGGGTACACAAAGTTCCCTTGTTTCATGTGTCTCTGGGATAGTCGTGACAAACAACACCATTGGTCACAAAAAGTTTGGCCAGTGCGGGAAGAGCTAAAAGTTGGTACAAAAAATGTTATAAACGTGCTTTAGTTAGCCGAGACCGCATCATATTCCACCACCTCATATTAAACTCGGCATAATGAAACAGTTTGTGAAGGCGCTTGACAAAAGGGGCGAATGTTTTAATTTTCTTTCACGCAAGTTTCCAGGATTAAGTTCAGAAAAATTGAAAGCTGGTATTTTTGATGGGCTACAGATTAGGCAACTCGTGAAAGATCCTAATTTTGTCAAATCAATGACTGAAGTCGAATTCAAAGCTTGGAATTCATTTATTTTGGTTATGAGTAGCTTCCTAGGCAAAAAGAAATCTGACGACCATGTCGAGCTTGTTGAGTGCATGCTATCGAACTTGCAAGAGCTAGGGTGCAACATGGGCATAAAAATCCACTTCCTGCACTCGCATTTAGACCGATTTCCACAAAATCTGGGTGATTTTAGTGAGGAGCAGGGTGAAAGATTTCATCAGGATCTTCGGACAATGGAAGAGCGTTATCAGGGGCGGTGGGACTCACATATGATGGCAGACTACTGCTGGAGTTTGCAATGAGATCTATATAAAGTCGTTCATTCAAGAAAATCTTATAAAAGATCATTTGCTAGTGTTCAATAGAAATTTTGTTAACATAATGTATTATTTTTTTGTATTTTTTTGGCAAAATAATAAAACTGTATATTTCAAAAGGTAAAGCTGTTAGCAATCTCCCAGTATTTTTTTAATAGTCAGGGCCATAGAAGTACCCAATAACAGAAAAAAAAAATAAAGGAAACAATACTTGTGTTGACCAGTGTTTGGAGCTACTATTTGATGTAAGGGTTTCAATAAATTATGTTTAGTTCTTTGGGGAAGATAATGATGGGAAAGGATGTGTTTTATTGTGAGGGTTGTATGACATTGTTGACATATTGGGGGAGGTTCCCCCTTTAATAAGTATGAGTGAGTTAGGTACGTATGTTCTATGGAAATTCTTTTCCATATGATATTCTCTTTTCTTGTTAAACTTGGAAGATGGAATCGTAGATATACTGTAGGGTTTGATTCCCAGAGCTTGTTATCATCTTGCAAGTTCTAGGAAAGTTGAAATATGTTTCGGAAAGTATCTTTGAAAAAATTTGTCAGGTCTGATGGTAATAAAATTGTGTTTATGGTTATTCTAGAGGTGATTGCCAATTTGGCATTAGTATCTGCTAAGTCGTTTCCTCTTATGTTAATATGACTAGGGATTCACAACAATACTAAGTTAATCTTCCGCATATTACTTAAGTGTATAAGATTCATTATATCTGCCACCAATGGGATGGATGTTTTCGATGAATTTATAGATTTCAAAGAACTAAAGGAATCAGTTATGATGAGAATGTTACTATTTTTTGTTCTTAATGCTATTCTGATTGCTTCCCTTATGGCCAGTAATTCAGATGTATAAACTGTAGAAATAGTATTTAGTTTGAATTTGTGAATAATATTAGGTGCGATTACTACGGCACCCACTCCTAGGTTAGATTTAAATCCGTCTGTGTAGTAGTGGATATGATTTTGATATTTATCATGTATAAGTTGAAAGAATGATGACTTTATTTGAGAAGAAGGGATTGACTCTTTGTTGTGCTTAGTCAAGCTGATATCTATCTTTGGGGTGAGGGCAGTCCAAGGAGGGAGTAATGGGAATTTTGATGAATCTGGTGAGATGAAGATGGATTCATGAGTAAATACGATCTTTATTCTGGATTCTATGGAGTTAGGGCTGAATGATTTTAAGTGTATCTGGTGTAGATTGAAGGCGTGTAGGAGGAAACGACAGTAGAGTATATACTTGCACGGAAATACATAAATAAATATATACAAAGTAATGTACAAAAGTCCCAATTAAATCAAACAAACACACGAAAGCAATTCAATTAGACTAGTGCAGATGTTCCAGGCTTGTCAAATGCCACTTTAAAAACAAAAAAAAAATAGATATGTAAATAAAAATTTCAAAACCGATATCAACTCTTGTAAAAATCACTTACTGAGTAAACGGCATTGTCCAATAAAAGAGACTTGAACCAAGAAACAAATCTCGTGCCACGCATACGAGGCTGGTTTGAAAAGTCCGTGCAAAAATAAAAACTACTTATATGTTTGGGGTAAACTTTTTTTATTTTTCAACATAGTCTCCTTTTAGGCTTATACACTTCGTCCAACGATGTTCTAGTTTGTTGATCCCTTCCGAATAATAGGATTTGTCCAAGTCTGCAAAAATATCCATTAGCGTCTGCATCACCTCCTCGTTTGAATAAAATCTTTGTCCCGCCAGCCATTTCTTCAAATTGGGGAACAAATAGTAGTCCGAGGGAGCCAAGTCTGGAGAATAAGGGGGATGTGAAACGAGTTGGAATCCTATTTCCATTAATTTTGCGACCACAACTGCTGAGGTGTGTGCTGGTACGTTGTCGTGATGGAAAAGGACTTTCTTGTGGGCCAATCGCGGGCGTTTTTCTTGCAGCTCGGTTTTCAAACGGTCCAATAACGATGAATAATATTCACCTGTAATAGTTTTTACCCTTTTCCAGATAGTTCCTTGCGAATCCCAAAAGACAGTCGCCATAACCTTTCCGGCCGAAGGAACGGTCTTTACCTTTTTTGGTGCAGATTCCCCCTTGGTAACCCATTGTTTAGATTGTTGTTTGGTCTCAGGAGTATAGTAATGTATCCACGTGACGAAACGATGCTTAAAATCCTCTGGATTCTTCTGGAACAGCTGCAAACCATCCTTGCAACACTTCACACGATTCCGTTTTTGGTCAAGCGTGAGCAATCGCGGCACCCATCTTGCGGATAGCTTTCTCATGTCCAAATGTTTATGCAAAATATTATGTACCCGTTCAGTCGAGATGCCCACAGCACTAACAATCTCACGCACCTTAACTCTTCTGTCATCCATCATCATATCATGGATTTGATCAATGATTTCTGGAGTCGTAACCTCAACAGGCCGTCCAGAACGTTCAGCGGCACTTGTGCCCATATGGCCAGTCCTGAAAATTTTGAAACCACTTATAAACTGTTCTAATCGAAGGTGCAGAGTCACCATAATGTTTATCAAGCTTCTCTTTAGTCTCCTGAGGCGTTTTGCCTTTCATAAAGTAATGTATAATCACCACACGAAATTCTTTTTCGTCCATTTCTTGAAAATCACTCGACTTCCTTGATTCACACGAATGCCAAACACAAAGAAATAGACCAATATGGCTGAAACTTGGTGTGCGTTCATTCAAGAGATGGTACTAACTAAACATGACCTCGATACGCGCCGGTGGTGCCATCTCTCGGACTTTGCACGGACTTTTCAAACCAGCCTAGTAGCTTGCAGTCCTGCATGTAACCTATTATAGAGGATGATGCAACTGTAGAGGGGAGAGTTTTTAAAGAAAGTTGATTTGTGACTGGGTATAACTAATAAACTGTTACCCCTTGTGTTATACTTATTTGTAGATCCCAACACCTCAAAAAAGTGTCACACACACAAAAGTTAAACACCGCAACATGTATTGGGTTATTTCTGAATATATCTCTACAGCTTTCACGAAAGTCGAGATTAAAATTTAGACGAATTATTTTCTTCTGGCTCACAAAAACACGTTACATTTTTCACCAGCAAGCACCCAGGTCACAACATTGTTACACAGATGGCTGAAAGCCCAAGCATAATACACCGCCAAGATGCCTAACAATTGAGGGTATTTTTAAGCTCAAAATTGCAAAGTACCTGAATTCAATTTAGAGCATCATGGTCGATATGATTCCTAAAAGAAAGCTGAGTATCCACAAAAGCGCCCAAGATCTTAGCCCTCTCCACAAAATTTACCCAAGGGAATCCACAAATCCCACCGCTATAGATTTCCTATTAAACTGTTTTTTCAATATTTAATATTAATCCTTCTTCTTCTGCACCACACCGCCATATCTCTGCATATACTTGTAACAGCATCAAACAGACCATCCACAGATTCAGTGCTGTTAAAATGGTAGTGTCATCCAGCATAGTTACATGACCTGTATTGATGTTTAATGGCAGGTCATTTAATATAAGATATATTATAAATATTGTTTTGAATGACGCAAAGTGAATGTAAGAGAGATAGCTGACCTCGTGAAGGTATTAACAGAACGCGTGGGCACATTTTATATTAATATTCACTCACGATTGACGAAAAACAGCAACGTGTCGAAGATCCGCTGTTTGGCACTACCTCTCTGGACTATTTTGAGAAGGAGCCAACAATCACCGGACACTATTAAGTTGGTTTACTGGACCGTTTAAATTGTGAAATCAAGAAAAAAAAGGCCGCATTTAGCGAAGAAAAAAATGTTGTTTCACCAAGATAACGCCTCAGCTCACAAGTCAATAAAATCGATATGAATTGGTTCTTCATCCGCCATATTCACCAGATTTGGCTCTCAGTGATTATTACCTCTTTCCAAATTTGAAAGGGTTGCTTCAGGGAGAGATTTGGCTCAAATAAAGAAGTAGAATGGAAAACTAAGGTTTATTTTAGAGATTTCGACAAATCGTACCATATCAAAGGTATCCAAATGTTGGAAAAACGCTGAAGTAAGTATATCGCTCTTGAAGGAAACAATGTTAATCAATAAAATCGATTTTCGGCAAAAACATGGTTTTTTCTTCAAAAATCTTGAGACTTTTCACCCCGTTCCTTACTATTTGATTTTTTTTTAATGTTTATTCAGTAATATTGAACGGTAACAACATGATTATGACAAAACTATTATCGCATCAGAAACTCTTTAAAACAGCTTTAATACTCTAAATATGAAAGTTGTTTCTAAAAATAGTGAATTATATTGTTCTTATAGTCAAAAAAGAGGGTGTTTTGTAAAGCCAACAGTATTCAGAAGCAAAATTTATTGTTAGAACGAACTGAAGAGCTAACGAGGACGTAAGTAACTTATCTTATTACTAATGTCTTTTTAAGGCATTGCTTAATAAATCTTGCTTGTTTTTATTCATATTCTTCGTTTGTTGCACAATTTTTTAGTTAACTTTTATAACGAAATACGTGTTACCAAATTTCAACAAATTCGGCAAAGAATATTAAAAAAAAAAACAAATTATATAAAAATTTCAATAAAACCGGTATCCCTCAGTTCTGTCAGTTGTTACGTTTAGTACGTGGATTACTCCTATTTATAATAGATTTTAGCCTAGTTCATAATACAGTGGTACTTTCTGTCCCTTGCAAAAAAATGCTCTTTATGATTGACTTAAAATAAAAAAATACCCCATTGATATGGCGTAGCAGACTACTAGTATTTATAATTTGAAAAAATTATAAACAATAGGCTAATCGATTTTTTTGAACGCAACTCTTTATTTTCCAACAACCAAAATGGATTTCGAAAAAATAAATCTACAGTTAGAGCGATTTATCAAGCATTAACTCATACTAAGTTCTTTAAATATTAAGAAGCTCACAATGGCAATGTGCATTGACCTGTCAAAGGCGTTTGATAGTGTCAATCATAATACCCTATGTTCCAAGCTGGAATGGTATGGTGTTCGGAGACATGCGTTGAATTTGTTAGCATCCTACCTGGAAAATCGGACACAACAGGTTATGGAAATTGATGATTTTGGTAGGCCTATAATTTCCCACAAGATCGGGGTGTCGAGGGGTGTTCCTCAGGGATCAATATTACTCTCTTATATATTATATATGCGAATGAACTCGGTAGAATATCCGGAGAATTTACTATACTTTACGCAAATGACACTGCATTGATCTTTAGTGAGGAGAGCCCGCATGCAATGCTGACCAGTGTGAAAGGAGCGTGCGAAGCACTTGATGGATACTTTTCGGCTCATGACTTATTAATAAACGCTCAAAAAACACGATGCCTATTTTTCGGCAATAGAATAGAAAACACTTTATCTTTTACATATCGAAATATTAATATCCAATCGTCCGAACGTGTTTCCTTCTTGGGGGGTGGAAATAGATCAGAGACTGGACTGGAGAGCGCATATTGAGAATGTTGCGTTGAATGTTTCAAGGTATTGCTATGCTTTAAGAATTATTTCTGAAAATGTTGGAGTCGATGCTGTTCTGTCAGCTTATCATGCCTTCATACAGTCAAGAATAAGATACGGTCTTATCTTTTGGGGTAATTCACGGAAATTGAAAGAGTTGTAATTCTTCAGAAAAAAATGTATTAGAGGTATATTTGAAATGACGCCACGTGATAGCTGTAGGAATGTATTTGTAGGCAGAAAGATCTTAACATTATTTCTATGTATATCTTGGACAGTTTTATGTTTGTTCAGACCAACAGCGATATTTTTGAGACTTACATGAACAATCACAGGTATGCCACTAGACATAAATTGAATCGGCTTCCCGAAAAGTGTAATTACAGCTACATACAGAAAAATGTTAATTATGTCATATTAAAGATATATAACACAGGGCAACAAAAAAATATTTTTGTTTTGGTGCCTGGGATTTTAGAGCTGATTTTAACTATATTTGGGACGCTAAATCTATACATGCAATCCGTTTTTCTCTATCAGCTCTACTTTTTTAGATACATCAACTTATCTACCAATGTGGTTTTTATTCAGTATATTCATTTATGAGAGTTCTAAAATTATTATATATTCATTAATGTAGGTACAATAGTTTTATTGTCAGTCTGTAATTGAGTAAATTCCAGGTAAATCTATAAATACTGGAACCATTGCCTATCAGGTACCTGAACTGACCCTTTTAATCACCTAACTCGGGTAAGTCTCGTCAGTTTGTGCGTTCTTACTAATGAGAGTAGATCGAATTCGGCGTGTTATTTTATGTTAAGAAAAGAGTGTTTTTGTGTTATCGAACAGAATTAAAATGAGTTCAGGTTCCAGTTCAAGAAGAAGTTGTGTAAATCAACCTGATGTGTTTTGCTATATATGCGGAGAATACATGTTTCAAAAAAAAAACAGACAAACTATTACTGACTTTGTAAAGCGAGCATATCTTGGATACTTTGGAGTTAAGCTTGGTGATCAGGACAAAACGTGGGCCCCGCATCTCGTATGTAAAAGTTGTACAGAGCATTTACGGCAGTGGACTACCGGGAAAAGAAAATGTCTAAAATTCGGCGTACCAATGGTTTGTAGAGAACCAAAAAACCACTTCAATGATTGTTATTTCTGTTTAGTAAATACTAATGGAATCAATCGAAATAACCGCAGTAAGTGGACTTATCCCAATTTAGACTCGGCAACTACGCCGATTCCAACATTTCATCAGCTACCACATATCTCTGATGACGAATATTTTCCCTCTGATCGCTCTTCTGATGCTAATAAAAGTTCTGATGCTAATGAAACTAACAGTGACTATGAGGGGACGTCATCAGTTCCTCAACGCTTCAATCAAAATGAATTAAATGATCTCACCAGGGATCTCAATTTGTCGAAAAAAGCTTCTGAAGTACTGGCTTCTAGGTTGAATGACAAAAATTTACTGGAACAAGGAACCAAAATTACCTTTTACCGTACAAGAGAAAAAGATCTGCTACCATTCTTTTCTCAAGAAGACAATCTTGTATTTTGTCACGAAATTAGGGGACTCATGAAAGAAATGGGACTTTCTGAATATATTCCAGATGATTGGCGCCTATTTATTGACAGTTCAAAGCGAAGTTTAAAATGTGTCCTTCTACATAATGGGAATAAATATGGTTCAATACCACTAGCTCACTCAACGAAACTGAAAGAAGAATATAATACCATAGCTTTGGTCTTGCAGAAGATAAAGTATTACGAACATCAATGGATGATTTGTGTAGACTTAAAAATGGTAAACTTTCTTCTTGGGCAGCAAAGTGGTTACACGAAATATCCGTGTTTCTTGTGCCTCTGGGATAGTAGGGACAAAACACACCACTGGTTTAGAAAAGATTGGCCTCAGAGAGAAAACATGGACGTTGGGGAAAAGAATATCATTAACGACGCTTTGGTTGAAAGAGAAAAAATCATACTTCCTCCGTTACATATAAAGTTGGGCTTAATGAAGCAATTTGTAAAGGCTCTTGATAAGAATGGGTCTTGTTTTGCATATATAGGGGTAAAAATGCATCAGTTGAGCACAGAAAAACTCAAAGCAGGGATATTTGATGGCCCACAAATAAGACAATTAATTAAGGATCCTGCCTTCATAAATTCAATGAATCAAGTTGAACGAGAAGCTTGGACATCATTTGTTGCAGTTGTAGAAAATTTTCTAGACAAACATAAAGCTCAAAACTATGTTGAAATGGTTAACAAGATGCTTAATAGTTTCAAATCCTTAGGGTGCAATATGAGTATTAAAATATACTATTTACACAGCCACTTAGACCGTTTTCCAGAAAATTTAGGAGACATGAGTGAGGAACAAGGTGAAAGATTTCACCAAGATATTAAAGTTATGGAGGACCGCTACCAAGGAAGATGGGACATGCACATGATGGCAGATTACTGCTGGAGTTTAAAAAGGGACTGTTTAAAAAAACATTCAAGAATGTCGCGGAAAAGAAGCTTTCCAAGTGTTGAGTGACTATTTCATTTCTTCAATGTTTTTTTTTGTTTGTAAGTACGACATAATATTGTATTTTGTATAACTAAAATAAAAATTTCATATCTACTTTTGTTTACTACACTTACGGATTTGAGTTACAATAATGTAACGTATATTTCTCTAAAATTGTATATCTTAAAAATTTGAGCTCCTAGGTACAAATGAATACGTTATTTGAATTCAGGACATCAAATTGATATAGAAGTTTCCCAGAGAGTGTACGTGCGTTATCTAAAACGGAAGTAAAGAGACTTTTAACCAAATATCTGCTTCAAGGAGCTTATTACTCATTAAATAAATTTTTCCAGTTGAAATTAGCACGAGGATTTGATGACTCTCTCAGCAGAGGTGGTTTCCTGTCTTTTCCGTTGTGCCTCTTATCTTATTGTGTCTTTGTTACTATATTGTAATTTTGCTTTTAAAATGTTTTTACTTATTTACTATTTTTTTTTCCTTTTATTTAATTATAGTTTATTGTAAACTTAGTTAACATTGTTTAATGTCTATTGGCTTGTAAATGTAACCTATTGTTACATGAAAACAAATAAATTATTATCTATCTATCTAATTTTAACAGAAATCGAAACATTTTGGAAGAAATAAGTTTTTTTTTTTATTTTAGTAAATATATGATGACATTAGTTTTATTGGATCCCTAGTTACAGTGAATATATGGAAAATATGAATACTAAATAGATGAGACAGCCAGTTTGGCGTTCAAGATAGCCTCGGCACGCGAGAAGTATTGTTCTCTTTGAGCATACTAACACAAAAATACAGAGACATGAATGTAAACGTGTACACGTGCTTCATCGACTAGCAGAAAGCCTTTGATTGCTTTAACCACCACAAATTGATTGACATATTAGGATCGGGAGGAATCGACGAAGGAGACCTAAGCTTCATCGCGAAGCTCTACTGGAACCAAATAGTAGAAGTTAGAGTACAGGGCGTCGATTCACAATCTCCGTTGCTGTTTAACATCTATTCATAGCACATCTTCATGCAGGCGCTGGACGAACTCACAAAGCGAATTAAGGTAAACGTCAAGACAATTAATAACATTAACTATGCCGATGATACTGTCGTACTAGCAGAAAGCTTTAACGATCTTCAATATATAATGGACCGCATTGTTGAACATAGCGAAGAGCATGGGCTCTCTCCAAGACAAATTAATGGTATTCTGTAAGACCGCCATTACCACGAATCTACTAATGAAGCAAAATACAGTGGAATAAGTGTCGACACCCCGATACTTAGGTAGCATAATCAACGACCAACGTGACCCGAAAAAAAAAATACAATCAAGAACAAGCACGAAGAACGTTCATAAACATGAGACAATTTTTTACGAGATCAGATCTTAGTCTAGAGCTCAGGGTAAAAATCATAAATTGCCACATTTTTCCGGTACTACTTTATGGATGTAAGAACTGGATACCCGACTCAGGTACCGAAAGGTAAATAGAAGCTTTCAAAATGTACGCGTACCGTCGGATGATGGGTATATCGTGGGTCGAAAAGAAAGCAAATATTGAGATCCTTAATTTATGACTATCGAAATAACAAAAACACTTAACCTGGGGCACATAATCAGAAGAGCAAGATACGGAGGCTGAGCATTGAGGGTAAGCTCGAAAGTAACAGATCAATCGGAAGACGCTGAAATTCGTGGTTTAAAAACAAAAGAAGATGGTTTAATCGAACATCCATTGACATGTTTAGACAAGCAACATCCAAGAAAACATTAGCTATATGGATCGCCAACCTCCATCAGGAGGCAGCACGCTTAGAAGAAGAGGTAGAGTGATAAGAGTGATGAAAACTGAGTTTCAGACTAAGTTGGGAATGTGGAATCTTTGGCACAATGACACTACTTAGTATATATCACCACTACACCAAACACTTTATTATTGCACTCGACGTGCGTTTCGCTAACCATGTTAGCTTCATCACGAGCGATGATTGACTTGATTTTTCTTGTCGCAATCATTACAATTAATTTCATAAAGTCCACTTTTTTCACAATTAAGAATCTTGTCGTTGATGAGATTACCTAAGATATTACTCTAATTGTCTTATGACTTATAGATTAATGTGAAGCCTACCTTATTAAATATTCAATAAGGACCGAATAAGGTATTATATTATATTAGTTGCGCTAGAGTAGATTTGTAGTTTAGCTCTAGTTAGTCATCGCTCACAAAAAAATCATTGGGAAATTTTCAATATTTATATATATATATATATATATATATATATATATATATATATATATATATATATATATATATATATATGTATATATATATATATATATATATATATATATATATATATATATATATACATACATACACATATATCGAATGCCTTGAATATATCAAGTGGAACCGCTCAAGATCCTCTGTTCAATTACGTTGTTTCAAACATGTGTTACCCTTCTAGATATTTTAAAAGATGCTGACTTTTTTCATAACCTCCGATATTATTGAAAGCAGTCCGACTGGTATGGAAAGATATTTTTGCTTTATCACCACTACACCAAACACTTTATTTTTGCACTCGACGCGCATTTCGTTAACCATGTTAGCTTTATCAGGAGTGATGACTGACTAGAGCTAACCTACAAATCTACTCTAGCGCAACTAATATAATATAATAACTTATTCAGTCCTTATTGAGTATTTAATAGGGTAGGCTTCAACTTAGTCTATAAGTCATCAGACAATTTGAGGAATATCTTAGGAAATCTCAAAGACAAGATTCCTAATTGTGAAAAAAGTGGAATTTATGAAATTAGTTGTAATCATTGCGACAAGAAGAATCAAGTCAATCATCGCTCCGAGTGCAAAAATAAAGTGTTTGGTGTAGTGGTGATATATACTGAGTAGTGAGTTTTAGACAATGAACTGTGACTGACTTTTGAGTTCAATTTGGTATCGACCAACAAATTACATGCTTTAAAAAGCATGCTATAATGATTGCGTATACATTAATGTGCCGGTGGTTTTTGCAATTTCAAAGTGGTTTTGAGGCGCTTGAGGACGATGAAAAATCGAGCTACCTAAAAATTAGACTGAGCAAATTAACATTCAAGATGTACATGATTTCAGTAAAGGAAATACGAGATTGTCAATGATATTGATTGACGATCAACTGAACATTTCAAAGTCAATTGCACACCACATTTTAGCCTAGAAGAGATTATGAATTTGACTTGGATGAAAATATGTAGGCTTTGTGCTCGAAATAGGCACTGTAAAAATTTGAATCGATGCGTCAGTTTTAAAAACCTATCACTTCAACTATGACATGTTCAGGCTACGCTAGCACTTTTTTTTTATTTATAGTCTGTCTTTTTACAATGTCTTTACCCTAAATTATCGACTCAATTTCCTCATAACCTCGGCAGTGCATGGCAGAAACATTTGGTGTAAATCTTAAGGTGTATCTACTGTCGGTTACAACTACACAGCAGCCTGAATAGAGCTCCTCGTCTAAGAACTACGGTCCGACATGGTGTATCGCTATGAATTTCCCTAACAAAGTAACCAGGAAGGACGAAGTTAAGTATAAAAGCAGCAACTGACAACAATTAAACGAAAGCAGAACCAATGCAAACGAAATATCAAGCGTCGTCCTGCACGATGTAAGACGGAATCGAACTTAGTACTATTATACTAAGGGATTATACTAACGGACGTTCCCCTACTACAATTCACACGAAATAAGCTTAATTCTCATACATCTAGCTAATGACAACATAATTTTTTTTATGAAACAATATCCTTCAACGAGTTAAAGCAATACACCTCGGTTATAAAAACCCAAAATTATCGCTCTGAAACCGTAAACAAAATGCACAACACCCTTATAAATCTTCCGTGGAGTGGTAATTGTACCCGTATAACAGAGCTATTGTATTTTATTAAAGCCAAAGCGGTTGTAAATATGATATAGAAATAAAAGCAGGACAAGGCAGATTTATATGATAATACTCCTATTTATTAGAGTTTTTATTTGATATAAAGTGCGAAACAAAACAAAAAAAAATCATTGGGAAATTTTCAATGTTTATATATAACACATGGGCTGAAAAGTCCCGGGCCTAACAAAGAAAACACGGTTTTTTTGGTTCAAAATTAGCTTTATTCATCAACGTAATCTCCATCAAGAGCAACGCAATCATTCCAGCGCCGCTCTAACATTTCAATACCACTTTTGTAGAACGATTTATCTTTTGCCTCAAAATAGGCCTCAGTTTCAGCGATAACCTCTTCATTCGTGCGAAATTTCTTACCGGCGAGCATTTTTTTCAGGTCTGCGAACAGCCAGTAGTCGCTGGGAGCCAAATCTGGCGAATACGGTGGATGTGGGAGCAATTCGAAGTTCAATTCATGTAGTTTTGCCATTGTTTTGATTGACTTGTGACACGGTGCGTTGTCTTGATGAAACAAAATTTTTTTCTTTCCCATATGCGGTCGTTTCTTTGCAATTTCGGCCTTCAAACGCTCCAATAACGCTATATAATATTCACTGTTGATGGTATTTCCTTTCTCAAGATAGTCGATGAATATTACACCACGCACATCCCAAAATACCGAGGCCATAACCTTTCCAGCCGATTGTTGTGCTTTCGGGCGCTTTGGACGAGGTTCACCAGTTGCTGTCCACTCAGATGACGATCGTTTTGATTCCGGAGTGAAGTGATGGATCCATGTTTCATCCATTGTCACATATCGACGCAAAAATTCATCGGTGTCTCTACGACCACGTTTGAAGTCAGCAAACCAACGCTTTATTGTTGTTTCTGATGGAGCGGAGTCCCCATAACACTTTTCAAGCCATTGCTTCGCTTGAACGGTATTTTTTCCCATCAAGAAGCAGTGTAAAATTAAAACACGAAATGTTTTTTGATCCATTGTTTTGAAAATAACAAAAGTAGCGTCACTCTTAGCACAATAACTCACAAACTAATGAATAGAATATCATGAAATTTTAACAGCTGTCTTTTGAAGGTTAATATTAACTGAAAAAAAGGTGACTGCAATAAAACTAGCGCCATCTATGTGTTAGGCCCGGGACTTTTCAGCCCATGTATTATATATATATATATATATATATATATATATATATATATATATATATATATATATATATATATATGGACTTTCGTTCCCTATACAAATCTAAAGTTATTTTAAAAAATGTGACCGTCTTAGTAACACCTTTTAAAGAATGTTAAGTGTGTCTTCGTTTCAACCCACACATGTAAGTTTTCATATATATTTTGAGTGTATTTTTATTATTATTTTCACCTTCTACATTGTATTATAAGTTTAAGAATTTTATATATTCATAATTAAAAAAATTTGTGCGTCCTATTGAATATCCAAAACAGAAAATTTCAATTTTTAGATGAACTGAAGAAGCCTGAAAATCGGGCGAAACGTTTTCAATAAATTCTAACTAGAACATGATGTAATTTCTCTATCCTTAAAACAAAAGAACCATAAAGCCCAAGAAATTGAAAAATATATATATATATATATATATATATATATATATATATATATATATTACGAAAGCCATATTGATGATCTCTCATAATGTTAAACCCTTCTAGATATTTTAAAAGATGCTGACTTTTCCATAACCTCCGATATTATTAAAAGCAACACTGGTGGGGAAAGATATTTTTGCTATATCACCACTACACCAAACACTTGACGCGCATTTCGTTCACCATGTTAGCTTTATCAGGAGCGATGACTGACTAGAGCTAAACTACAAATCTACTCTAGCGCAACTAATATAATATAATACCTTATTCAGTCCTTATTGGGTATTTAATAAGGTAGACTTCACTTTAGTCTAGAAGTCATCAGACAATTTGAGGAATATCTTAGTTCCTAATTGTGAAAAAAGTGGAATTTATGAAATTAGTTGTAATGATTGCGACAAAAAGAATGTTGGCCAAACTAAAAGGTCAATTAAAACACGATTTAAAGAACATTTAGCATATTTAAAATATAGCAGAACAGAATAGTCTAGCATTGCAGAACTTGCCCTTGAAGCTGATCATACTACAACATCAGATAATCTACGATTAATTAAAAACGTATCTGATACGAAATCTTTGAATGCATATGAAAGTACGAAAATTATAAACTATAAAGGTAGTTTAAATAAAGACAGAGGCCCTATTCCTTATAGTCCTCTCTACTGAATACTTGATCGAAACGGATGGCCTCGCCTATGCCATAAGTGCTGAGTAATTCGCTAAATAAGTATAAATAGGGTAGATTTGTGATTTAGTTTTAGTCAGTCATCGCTCTTGATGAAGCTAACATGGTTAGCGAAACGCGCCTCAAGTGCAAAAATAAAGATTTGGTTTAGTGGTGATATATACTGAGTAGTGTCATTGTGTCAAAGATTCCACATTAGTATCGGCTGATGTGTAGCACATTTCCAACAGGAAGGAAATATTCCCTTTTTGTAGGATAGGTGGAAAAGCCTACAAAAAACTTAAGTCAGTTTGCTTACGTATTTTTTTTAGTATTATGGTAAGTATTCCATCAGCACCAGAAGCTTTTTGGTGCCTAGCTTCATTAAAATATGTTTTATAATACGCTGTCTGAAGACAATATTAGGCATCTTTCACTGCACTATGGGAATAGTGGATGGTATTTTTCCTTGAAAATCGACAGTATAATGTGAAGCAAGAGTTCAGCCAACAAGTTGGCTTTCTGAGCACAAATTATTATCTTTTGAGTGGTAGTATAGTGGATTTGTAAAATTTTAACTTAGTCTTAGCGACTGAAAAAAGGACTTTGAGAATTGTTGAGGCAGGCAAGAAGTGTATTTTTAATTCGATGATTGTATGCCTTCTTGGTATATATATATATATATATATATATATATATATATATATATATATATATATATATATATATATAATATATATATAAACTCCTGGACAAAATTAACGCAACCATCTGAAAATTAATTTATCTTTTTCTTATGTCAGGTTTAAAGTTTATCGAGTATTTGAATAGAAGGCCATGCATATTTTGTTTCGTTGTTCATGACAGAAATCAAAACAATTCGTTTAGATTTACAGTTTTAAAGAATTTTTTAGAAGATAAACAATTTTCTGTAATAATGCGATAGATTTTCTTTAAAAGTAAGCTTATAAATTGTTCCCTTTTTCAAAGTAATACGTTTTTGTGGTAGACTGTTTTATTTTTGACCCCGAAGAATTAGAAAAATGAATCGAACAAGGAATTTAACTGAACACGAGGTAGTGCGAGCCTCAGTTTTATTGGACGAGGGATATTGTCAGAGTTATGTTGCCAATTTGTTAGGCAAACATCGTTCCACAATAAGTCGTATGGTAAGACGCTTGAATGAAGTAGGAACTTATTCTAGAAGACTAGGGTAAGGGCAAAAACGATGCACTAACGACCTAGATGAACGTTTTATAAGACAATATGCTTTAAGAAACAGGACTGTCACTAGTTTCTATAATAAGAAACGAACTCGAAGCTGTTCGCAATGTCACGATTTCTTCTAAAACAGTTAGAAGACGGTTAAATGAAACTGGATTAAACAGTAGGAGACCAGCCACTGCGCCCTTGCGTACTAGAGAGAACAGAGTTGCCAGGTTACGTTTTGCTCGAAATCACGAAAACTGGTCTGTGGTTGATTGGAAACAAGTTTTCGTCACAGATGAAACTAGGGTTAGTCTAAAACATCTAGATGGTCGTGAGCGAGTATGGCGAAGACCAGGAGAGAGGTTTGGTACTTGCAATATCTCTGCAAGGATTCCATTCGGCGCTGGCTCTGTTGTGTTCTGGGGTGGCATCTGCTTTGATGCTCGCACAGAGTTAGTTGCTGTCTGTACGAGATCCATGAATGCTGACTACTATATTGAAAATATTGTAATAGAACATGTGATGCCTTTCGGTCATTTTGTGGGGCCCAATTTCTTGTTTATGCAAGACAAACGCTCGACCTCACGTGGCTAGGGAGGTACTCGATTATCTTAATCAAGTTGATATACCGATTATGCAATGGCCACCAAAAAGAACGGATCTGAATCCGATAGAACATATATGGGATCACCTTAAGAAAAATGTGAAACGTCATATACCTGCACCTAGAAACCTGAGGGAACTTGAAAATGCAGTTATCACAGAAAGGGAGCAAATTCCTCAAGATTTTATCCAAAATTTAATTAGAAGCATGCCTAGGTGCATAAACGCTGTCATCTGAAGTAGAGGGGGCAACACACGCTACTAGTGTCCCAGTTACACCATTAATTTTTGCTACTAGTGTTCCAGTTTATTTTTTTCATTATTACATAATTTCAACGATTTTGTTATTAGGTCTTAAGAATAATTTTAATTCGAATCTTATAGAGAAATTTGGTAGCTAATTCACTTTTAAAGTATCCGAATAAGTTTTTTCTAACTTTTAGTGTAACCAATGTTCATAAAAAATTATTAAAATTAATTCATTATAGAGATTTGTATGATTTAATATATTGTTGCGTTAATTTTGTCCAGGAGTGTATATATATATATATATATATATATATATATATATATATATATATATATATATATATATATTTATACAAATATATATATATATATATATATATATATATATATATATATATAAATATATATATATATATATATATATATATATATATATATATATATATATATATATATATATATATCAATTATTGCTAGGACTCCATAAAAGTAGGGAATACGCGCATTGGGAAACGTGAATAATTAAAAATAAAAACAAATATTTACAATTTTAAAATTAACAGAAAATACCACCTATTAATTAGAATGAGTTTTTAAGAATTAAACAAGAAACAATATTAAATTAATTTTGGTGTTATTACTATTTTTGTCACTTGGTCAAAAACACCACTTCAGTTGATAACTTCAAAACTAAAAAACAAATCATCCTATTTTATAAGAGTTGTTAAACATGTAGTTCGTTGTACTGGACTTCACTTACTTTTATATTACAAATAAAAAAAGTTTTTAAACTCCTTTCCCTCTTTCTCCCAACATTTCCTCAATCTTCCTCTCTATTTCCGTTTCAACAGCATCACTATTTTTTTTATCACATACACCTATACCAATCACCAAGACGTTAAATTTTAATATTTACAATGTTTTTTTTAAACACACATCCACAGTACTTAAATTTGTCACGGTGCCACTAAGGTCACTAAGAGACTAAGAAAAATTACTGCAAATGGATATTCCAGCCTTAATTGTCCCCCGTGTTGCATGGCCGCTGGATATTCACCTGGAACAAAAAAAGATTAGTAAAATAATAAGCCAGAGAGATTAATTTCATAAATCAAAAGCAATAGATTGATATTCCTTAATAAAAAAAATCATTTGTCATTATTTCAATTATCTATCGACGTTATTTTTTGAATCAAAATTTAATAACTTCTTTCTTGTACGGAGACCTAAAACAACCAAAGCAAATTTAATAACTTTGGGTCTCTTTTATATTAGAAACATTCCGGTCCCAATTTCCTTTAGTCCCAACTCGACAACAATTCATCTTTATCTTAAAGAAACAGAAAACTATGTCAACAAAGAAAAATAAAATACTTTTTTTGAAGATAAGACGAATTTCCAGTTTTCAGGGGGGGGATGACACACCCCCGAAATTCCATAAATAGTCGCGTTATCGTTCTATATACTTAGTAACATTGTTTTATCGGAGGAAAACTCATATCTTTATTAACAATATTTTATTTTTCTTTTCATAGAAAAAAAACCAAGCACATGGCTTTATTCACAGAAAATATTGCTATCGCTACAGAAAGACAAACTCGTGGAATAAAACACCGCAGTAAAACGAAGCCGGCTAGCTACCAGAAGCACCGTAAAAATTAGACTTTCTTAGAGATATTGCGCATATTTTTCTCTATTATTGTTACAGATAATCTACTTGAGCGGCATCTTTAAAAATTCGACCAGACACATTTTAAAGTGATGGTGTTAGTCAGCCGGCTTCGTCTTGCGGTGTTCGTCTTTCTGTAACGATAGCTATATGTTCTGCTTTATTTAAAAATAGAGTTCTAAAGTCCGTACGATTTGTAATGACATAGTCGGCCATAAAACCAAGAGAGAAGGTGCCTAATTATTGTACCTGCTGTGTATGCTAAGAAGGGCAAGTCTCACCCAATTATCTGCCAGTGTTCTGCCTTTATCTATTACGCCCCGGAATCGTATACTCGGCAGAGATAGCACCAATTAGCCGCTAATGACAGGAGTTTCCACTATCAAACAGGGTCGCATTTGAATTTGTTTGTTAATTGTGATTATGTCGATAGAGATATTACAAATAAAAATTCAAAATGCCACGAGAAGTATTGAATGGTGAAAGTCGGAAGTTAGTACTAAATGTTCTCGATTATTTCCAAAATAAAAAGAAAACTCATTGACAAGTTTGTCTGTGACTAAGTGTGCATCCGAGGCACTAAAACTAAATTTGAGAATGGTAGCCAGAATAAAACAAGAAGGTATTGATGGTGCTAAAAAGAGTATACGAAGATAAGCGGAGCTCCAAAGACCAGAAACTTCAGACTCTGCTGATGATGTTTCATCCTAATACAATCTAAATATGGTTTATTTGTATATTTATTTTTCAAAAAAATATATTGCCAAAACGCAGGTACCTACCTGTTATTTTAGGGACTTTACCTATATCAATTTTCTATTGTTAAATTTGCACCTGCAACATTTAGGTTAGCTTTAATTCTTTTATTACCTTGAAAATATTGTATTAAATAAACATTCTGAAACTTTCACCTAAAGTAGTTTATAATTCTGACTGTATTATTTTAGAAATGTGATAATTTATGTAAATATCTTTTGATAGAAATATGCTATAACTTCATCTTTATAACCAATAAAGCCTTGCAATTATTAGAAATATGAGTGAATGTTTAATATCCTCTCCTATTTTCCGCTTCTTATAGTCCATTATAAAAAGACAAACTCCATATGTCCAAAACTTATAATCATAATACTTCCTAATACTTATAATATAGATTTACCTGAATCCATTTCTGAGTATGGGTTTACGTATTAAATTAATAAATGACACGTACAATTGAGTTTTATCTCTCTTTCTCCCAAATAATATAATCGAGATCGTTAATGACGGCTGTCTTACATTGATCAGATTGATATTTAAGGCAGAACAACATCTGTTGAAGTATAAGTGGAAGCAAGATGCACAATATCTTTTATTCTGTCTAGCATTTATTGCCAACTATGCCATTACAAATCGTACGGACTTTATTTAATTGAATACCGAGGTATTGCCAAACATGTGGTGGAGGATACTCTTAGAGATAGGCTAGTGGCGGGGTGGGAGACGGCAATCGACAGACCAGCGCTGGCGGTGTGTTATGTTTGTCTTGCACTTGCAGTCTCAACCTATAATTTAATTTTTTCGAAATTTAGTGACACGATGAGTTGATGTTATATTTTTGAAGATGAAAAAGTTTGTTGTTTTGTTATTCGTAGTTTTATGATTCTTTCATTCTTTTTGTGAGAACATGGTAGATACTTTGTTAATGTGAATAGGTACTAAATAACAATGAAAATATTTATTTATTGTTAGTAGTGTATTTTTGTTCAGTAAGTACCTAATAGAGATTCATTTACAAAACAAATATTATTTTAGTAATTTTACTTAATTTAGGTATACCTACCTACCTCATCTAGTTCTGAGCTCTCTGCTATTTAGTAAGCGTTTTCTGAAATATCTACTAAAAATTGCGTGAAATTATTGCATTTCCTTTCACAATTATTACGTAGTTAATTTCAATTTAAGGTGTATGATGCAACTGTTTAATTATTATTAAGTAGTTTTTTTAGTGTTTTATGTGTGTTATTTATGGGATTACTTCAGTGCCTGTCCGTTTGACTATCACGCCTGATTTTGTCCGAAACTGTTAGACATAGAAAGTTGAAACTTAGAACAAATATAGAAATTGATAGCCTAAGGCTCTTGTAGTTTTAAAAGTTAAATTTTGACCTAAGTTGGAGGGGGGAGGGTAAAATCGAAAGTGAAAAAAAAAATTTACCAGAACATCGAGTGGGGTGTTAAATGGAAGCTTGTGAAAACACGAGTTCAAAAATAAACATGATGTAATACTTGCGCACACTTTTCCTTGTATAATTTTAAAAAATTGATCAAAAATTGTTTGCCCCCCACACTATCTCGAAAAGTGCTGATTAAAAAGTCTTGAAAAAACTCTGGTTCGTTTGAAAATTTAACTGGCAAAAAAAATTTAATATAGTTTTCAGTACATCGAATTGAAGGATCTAGTGCTGAACGCACACAGCTACTTGACAGACAAAATATACGATCCATAGCGTCTATTCCTCATATTCCTATGATCTCAACGGATTTGCGGATTTATATCAAGCGGTTGGAATTTCCGGTGAAAGGATCGTTTGCTCTCAGAATAAACAAGTCCCAGAGAAAAACTGTTAAACTCGTGGGAGTCGATTTGAGACAGGAACGTTTTTCTCATTGCCAATTATATGTCGGGTTATGAAAACGCGGAACTCTAGAAAACCAATATATTTTGCTACCAGAAAATAATAAAACATTAAACATATACAGAGAAGCCCTAACCAATTAACATAGCCTAAATAAAAAAAAAGAGCCTTTAAAAAAATAACGTATCCACGCGAACGAAGTCGCAGGCGATTGCTAGTCATATATATGATGACTAGCAATGACTTGATGACATTGAATTTTTTTTCACTTCGGAAAAAAAAAACTAACCCCTTAAGTCAAAATTTAACTTTAAAAGCTACACGGCTGCGATTAGGCTATCAGTTCCTATATTTGCCACAAATTTAAACTTTCTATGCCATGTGTGTACGAAACATTAAAAAATTCATTCAGATGTGCACAGTGAGCGGCTGTAGGCGAGTGGGGTGTGCCGGTTAACAAAAATTACGACAGAATCGGTAATAGTGGCATTTTTCATGTTTAATTTCCCGCAGAGAGAAAATCGGGTCTGCTTCTTTACGCGAGTATCTACGCGAAACATGCTATTTTCAAATTTATAAAATTGATAAATTTAAAGAAGGAATAAGAATGTCAGATGTGGACAAATATGATGCATACTCTTGCACGTATGTTTGTATATATATATATATATATATATATATATATATATATATATATATATATATATATATATATATCGGGTGACACAGCTAACATGTAACACCCTGTAATTTTTTTATTTTGAAAGTTACATATTTGCATTTTCAGTTACCAGAATGGGCCATTATTAGGCTTTTTTAACACTATCCATTTATCGCGCCATTTTCTCGAGTCTAAGTGGTTCCTACAAAATTTTATGCTTTACATTCAGTTACAGAATTTTTTCTTTAAATAATGATCAATATCACCGAAATTAAGATGGAAAGGCATATTTTTTATTTAACCTAGTTGCACATTACAGGTTTTTTGTCAATAGAATTATTTAACGCCAATTGGATTTAATATTATTTTCAAAAAATAAACGTTTATTATACAATAATGTGATATCAAGTTCCATTACGGCTAGGCTAGGATAAAAGAGACGAACCGAAAGTCATGGTTGCTGCGTGTTACCAAAATGGCCATTATTATTGTTTATTTTACGTCAAAAATAATTTTTCGTTAACAAAAGTGTATCCAACGGAGAGAACAGAAAAAATAGCCGACCCAGCCGCTGAGTTGTACATGGCAAGATAACTCGATAGGAGGCATCCAGCCAACAATTATTTTGTAAGCAGTTTAGAAGGTAACCGATTGAACCTGCTGATGTATTTATTGGTGACGAAGAGTCAGAAATCAATGTATAGACCATTATTCAGGTAGATTCTACAATTTCTATAAGACATGTTGAAAAACAAACCGGTGTAAATCGTAAAACCGCTCGCCGCATTTTAAGAAAATATAAATTCAAGTCCTGCGAATATCAAAAAAATCAACATTTATTTCAAACAGATTACCAAAGAAGAATGAATTATTGTAATTGATTTTTGCAAAGCTACCACCACTACTTTCCGATGCGTAAGTTGCTATTGGTAATATAGTAAACCAAAGACTACTACTCCTTAATTCCTGACTAAACCTCGTACATCTTACGTGCTACAAAACAATTACTCAACAAACCACAAGGTTTATTTGTATCCTGTATCGACCACCAAGTGATACCAATTTTCGAACACTTTTCGCTTCTCTTGCAGACACCATCGATCATTTACAAAGTAACTATCCAAGTGCCGAAATTGCCATCCTGGGCGACTTTAATGTCCACAATATCAACTAGCTCAAATATTCAAATGCTACCGACGAACAAGGTCGTGAAGCTGAATCATTCTCAATCAGTTGTGGCTTAACTCAGCTTATTGACGAGCCAACACGGATCCCTGATCGAGACGGGGGAGTTCGCCAGTCTTCTTGATCTGTATTTAAAGACCAATCTGGAGATTTACACAGTCACCGTAAATCCGCCGTTAGGTTCTTCCGACCATAAACTGCTTTCGACATCGAGTATCCTGCCAATCAGTGACAGAGAGGCGCCTAGGCTGCGCAAGATTTGGCACTACAAATCTGCTAAATGGGAAGATCTCATGGAATACTTTCGAACTTTCCCTTGGATGGACGTTTGTTTTCGATCCGATAAACCATCTGACTGCGCCAGGGAGGTCTCCGATGTTATTTTGGCTGGTATGGAAGCTTACATCCCTTTTTCGAAGAAATGCTCCTCCAACGGCAAGCCTTGGTTCGACCGAAAATGCAAAGAAGCTGTTGCTTCTAAACATATTGCCTACCGACAATGGCGTGAAAATCCTAACACCGTAAATCGAAACATCTTTGTTCATGCCTGGAACAGATGCAAGGGAATTATCGACGAAACCAAGGAGGCACACAATCAACGAATTAGAAAACAAACTTCTCGCTTGTCCCAACAATTCCAGATCCTTTTGGGCAGTCGCTAAGGCAGTTAGTCAAAATTTTACCAAATCCACCATACCACCACTCACACGGCCAGATAATTCCATTGCAACCACACCTGTTGAGAGAGCGAACTTGTTGGCTGAACTTTTTGCTTCACATTCTACTGTCGATTTCCAAGGAAAAACACCACCTACTATTCCCATATTGCAGTCAAGGATGCCCGATGTTGTCTTTAGACAGCGCATCATAAAGCGTATTTTAATGAAGCTAGACACCAAGAAGGCTTCTGGCGCTGACGGAATACCTGCCATAGTTCTCAAAAACTGTGCAAGGGAACTAACACCAGTTTTCTGTAGACTTTTTAACCTATCCTACAGAAAGGGAATATTTCCGTCCTGCTGGAAATGTGCCACGGTTCAGCCGATACCTAAAAAAGGTAAGAAGACCTTGCCAAATAACTACCGACCAGTTGCATTGCTTTCAATAATATCGAAAGTCATGGAAAAGGTTATCAATGAGCATCTTCTAAAATATCTTGAACGATTCAATATTATTAGCGATCACCAATATGGTTTTCGTAAACATAGATCAACAGGAGATCTTCTGACTTATGTAACACATGTTTGGAACAACGCAATTGAACACTTTGGAGAATCTCGAGCGGTTGCTCTTGACATATCCAAGGCATTCGACCGTGTTTGGCACGATGGACTGTTGGCTAAGTTGCGCTCTTATGGTATGTCTGAAAGGTTCTGTTTGTGGCTCTCATGTTTCCTCAGAGAGCGTTCTTTACGAGTGGCGGTCGACGGATTTCTTTCTAACACCCTCACTATCAACGCTGGTGTGCCTCAGGGCTCCATACTGTCTCCTACTCTCTTTCTCATTTACATTAACGATCTGCTGGAAAAGACCGAGAATCCAATCTATAGCTTTGCAGATGACAGTACGCTTGTCTCTTCATTCACCTTGAACGCTCGGACATCAGCTGCTCAGGCGAATATCCGCAGACAGCAGGAGGTCGTTCAACTTAACAAAGACCTGGAAGAAATTCTATCTTGGGGTGACAGTAACCAAGTGGAATTTAACGCTACAAAAACCCAAGCGGCAGTTTTTTTTCTAAAAAAGTTAACGTTGCTGAACCCGACATAGTTATGTCGGGGCACTCCATTCCCCTAGCATCGTCGCTCAATTTGTTGGGCATTAGTTTGGGAGCAAATATGTCTTGGCATGAACATGTTGCAGGCATAGCAAGGAGAGCTTCTCAAAAGTTGGGAATATTATTTAGAACCAGAAAGCTTTACACCCCACAACAACTGTTAATTCTTTACAAAGCCCAAATTCGACCAACTATGGAATACTGCTCCCACGTTTGGGGCTCCGCTCCCAAACATACACTGCATTTGTTGGATTCTGTTCAGAGAAGAGCGGTCCGTCTGATTGGGGACCCGGAATTCACCGGCGGCCTTGATTCGCTGGAACATCGAAGAATGGTTTGGCGACTTGAGTCTGTTCTACAAGTATTTTCATGGAAAGTGTTCGAAGGATGTAGCCCGCTTAATTCCTCCCAAAGCGGTGCATGTTAGAAATACACGTCGCGCTGGTGCTTCGCATCCGTATGAGGTTCAGCTTGTTACTCCGCGTACAACGCTTTTCAAGCAATCTTTTATATGGAGAACGTCATCCCTTTGGAATAATTTGCCCAGCGCTGTGTTTCCCACCGAGTACAATTTACAGCGATTCAAGAACAACGTGAATTGCTTTTTCCGCACTCGTGCCGCTCCTGGAGCGCTTTAGGGACTTCCCTGCAGCACGTGTGCTAAACCAATAAAAAAAAAATAATAAAAAAAAAAATAAAAACAAATTTTTTCTTTCATCTTATAAAGAATTTTTCATGTATAACTTAAAGGAAAACTTCAGTTCAGCACAAATATGTTTTCTTTATAAATCAAAGGAAACTTAATAAAAACAACAGACTAAAAACATCGATCCCGAAAAGAAAAACTTTTTACCAGCTTTTAGTATACTCGATTTAACGGTATAATATTAATCTTTAAAAAAAATATGGCTTAAACTTTTTTATTTTATAAAGTTTGACGAGGGATAGAAAACAATAAAAAAACGGCCACCAGTGTATTCGTTGCAACTTTCTTATTTGCAAACTTTTTATAAAGTTGAGTTATTTTCTAGACCGACCGGCATCTAAGAATCGAAAATTGTGTTCTTCCGGGAATACAATAATTTTTTTATGGATGTGGTACACATGTTGCAGGGGAATCACTAAAAACTACAGGAGCAACACATGTGCGGAAAAAGGACTTTACGTTGATCTTGAATAGTTGCAAATTACTATCATTAGCTTATTCCATCGATAGTCGGATGTAAGCCTTCCCAAGTTGTCTCCAATGAACTTTATTGTTTGCTTCTTGCATCCAATCGTGTCCTGCTAATCTTTTTATGCCGTCCCATAGTGTGTCGCGTAGAACATGCTAGGTGGACAAAATTCATGTTATGATTTCCAGGAAATCTTATTTGCAAAACGTAAACAACACCACCAAACCCCGAATTCCGAGAAAAGGTTGTTTATCAAATTTGCAAGTGGCGAGTCATAAGCGTCAGAAGTCAAGTAATGAGTTTAATGCAGCTCTTTCAATCAATCAGTTGCAATTTAGCGACACTTTCGTGCACATCTTATAGTGACATATTGTAATATTGTGAAAGTTTTTGTGATGAATATAGCAACAAAAACAAAACAAGCACTAAGGCTGCCTAACGCAGAAAGCATGCCACGGACTGCCGGCCTAAGGCGGACGTATGTCGCGTTTCAGTGCTTAATTATACACCTTAGACCATGAAACGCATGGAAATGTAAAGAATATAAGTTAAATATCTCAGTCAGCGAACAAATTATGTAAACTAGATATAGCAACTCAAACGAACTGTCAAGGGTAAATAAAGATGTAATATGTGTTGCGTATGTACAGCGTAAATAAAAAATTTTTAAAAAAAAAAACACAATGTTACTTCTATAATATATATAAAATGCAACGTCTCTCTGTCTGTCTGTCTGTCTGTCTGTCCGTTAGTGCGCTTATCACTGTAGAACCACTTATCCGATTTACGTACTTTTTTTTTTAAAACATGCATATGTTCTCTGGCCAGATTATAGGCTATATTTTATTACGATAGGTAGCATAAGGAATGAGCAGTGACCTAAAATAGTGAATGAAGTCGGAAAAAAGTTTGCCGCTAGCGCGATCCCTTGCAATGCACAGCTTAAACCATTAAATATGGAACAATATTCTGTAGCAAAGAATATCTATAATCTATAATATATATAAAATGCAATGTCTCTCTGTCTGTATATTAGTGCGTTTATCACGCAAGAAACAATTATCCGATTTACCTGTCTTTTTGTAAATTCATACATATAATCTTTGGCCAGGTTATATAATAATAGTAATAATCTATATCTATAATATATATAAAATGCAACGTCTCTATGTCTGTCTGTCTGTCTGTCCGTTAGTGCGCTTATCACTGGAGAACCACTTATCCGATTTCCGAACTTTTTTTTTAAACATACATATGTTCTCTGGCCAGGTTATAGGCTATATTTTATTACGATAGGTAGCATAGGGAATGAGCAGTGATAATAATAGTGAATGAAGTCGGAAAAAAGTTTGCCGCTAGCGCGTTCCCTTGCAGTACATAGCCTAAGCCATTAAATTTGGAACAATATTATGTAGCAGAGAATATCTATAATCTATCATATATATAAAATGCAATGTCTCTCTATCTGTCTGTCTGTCCATTAGTGCGTTTATCAGGCGAGAATCACTTATCCGATTTACGGGTCTTTTTTAAATTCATACATATATTCTTTGGCCAGGTTATATAGTAATAATAATAATATATATCTATAATATATGTAAAGTGCAATATCTCTCTGTCTGTCTGTCCGTTAGTGCTCTTATCCCTCGAGAACCACTTATCCGATTTACGTGATTTTTTAAATTCATACATATGTTCTCTGACCAGATTATATAATAATAATAATAATCTATATAATATATATAAAACACAACATCTCTCTGTCTGTTTGTCCGTTAGTGTGCTTATCATTCGAGAACCACTCATCCGATTTACGTGATTTTTTTTTTTATTTTTAATATAATATATGTCAAAAAAATCTATAATATATATTAAACGTAACGTCTCTCTATCTGTCTGTCTATCCATTACTGCACTTAGCACTCAAGAACTACTTATCCGATTTTACGTGTTTTTTTTATAAAATACAAAGGGAATAAACAGAGACAAAATGCTAATATGTAGGAAAAAAGATGGAAGTTTAGCAGTAAGCTTCTCAGAAAGACTGAATAGATGGGGGGAATACTTTAAAGAAACACTAAATGGAGATGAAAATGAGTTGAATAAGAAATAGGAAAGAAAATTAACTGAGGGGCAGGAGCGGACAAATAAACCCTGCAAAGAAGAAATAAGAGAAATACTCAGAACCCAAAAAAAAATAAGGCCACGGGTGGAAATTGTAGAACTGATAAAAGCTGGAGGAGTAGACATGGAAAATGAAATATGCCGGTTGGTGCAAGAAATATGGGAAACAAAAAAGATGCCAGTGAGCCGAAGAGAGTCTCTTATTTGTCCAATATACAAAAAAGGAGAAAAAACTATATGTCCTAATTATAGACCAATAGCCTTACTGGATGTCGTGTACAAGATAGTAGTGTTGACTATCAAAAACAGACTAGCAGAGAAAGCCGAGTCTATTCTTGGAGAGTACCAGTGTGGATTCAGGAAAAATAGATCGGTTACAGACCAGATATTTTCGATTAAGCAAATCCAAGATAATAGCTTAGAACAAAATTTGGCACAACACTTGGTCTTTGTGGATTTCAGAGAAGCATATGACTCTGTAAATAGAGAAGGACTCTACAAGATAATGGAAGAACTAAAAATTCCAAGTAAATTGATTCGCATTGTGAGAATGACCCTGAATGACACAGAAAATAGAGTGTTGGTTGAGGACAAAGTATCAGACAAGTTTAAGGTGAAGAGAGAATTAAGACAGGGGAACCAGTGTCGACATGTCTATTTAATTTGGTACTAGAGAAGATAATCCGTGAGTCAGAAATAAAAACAAATGGAACGATATACCAACAAACCTGCCAATGCTTGGCCTATGCGGATGATGTAGCAGTGATTGCAAGAGCAAAAGAGAATCTCAAAAAAGCCATAAGTAGGACAGAAGAAAGGAGAAGGATGAGAGGACTAAAGATAAATGAGGAAAAAACAAAATACATGGAAATTACAAAGAAGAAGGATAATAAAAACAACGAAAGTTAAGATATAATAAACAACTTAGGGAAAAGATATATGTTTGAAAAAGTAGACAAATTTAATTATCTGGGGTAACAATAACAGAGAGTGGACAAGAAAGGACGGAGATACAAGAAAGAATAGCGAAAGGACAGAGATGTTTGGGGGCAATGAATCCAATATTGAAATCAAATAATATATCAAGAAAAGCAAAAGAAAGAATATATACAACAGTTGTCAGACCCACGGTGACATATGGATGCGAAACGTGGAAACTGAATGCAAGAGAAAAGGAGACCTTGGAGGTGTGGGAAAGGAAAGCTTTGAGAAGAATCTACGGAGGAAGGAAAGAAGAGGAACTGTGGAGAAGAATAACAAACTACGAATTAAAATGCCTATATATGAAACCCCTTATAAGCCAAATCATAATAAGCCAGCGATTAGGATGGTTGGGACACGTGGCAAGGATGAAGGAAGAAAGACAAGTAAAGCAAGCCCTAATAAGAGGAGTAGTTGGAAGAAGAGGCAAGGGTAGACCTCGATCTACATGGATTCAGACAGTAAAGCAAGATCCGGAGTTGATGGGAATCCCGCAATGAGAAAAGCTAACAGGAGACAAAAAGAAGTGGAGACAAGTATGCAACTAAGCCATGGGCCTCTAAGGCCCCTCGAGCTATATAATAATATAAACATAACGAATAAGCAGTGACGATAAAGGTGAATCAAGTCCACGCGAGCGGAGCCGCGGGCACGGCTATCATGTAAATAAAATACCAACCTAGAAATATATGTTCGTATATAAATAGCCGATAAGAGCAAAACTTTAAACAAACAAAACAAGTAAATAGATTAAATGATGTATATAGGTGAAAAAGAGAGATGCATGAAAGAGCGGGGATATCAAAGAAAGGGAATGAACATGATAATAATAAGTATAATTAAAACAAAACTATTAAACTACCTGTACCTGAGATAAAATCGAACTGGGTGTTTAAACCACAATTTTTTCTACTAAACAAGATGGAAACACTATACTAAAATATACTAAAGAGCAACCAAATATTTTAACAAACTACAATAATAAAACCCATACCATGAAAGTATCATCGGAAATGGCAAAGTACACCGCAAGTATACAAGGTTTAAATTACCACCAGGAAGTACACCGGCCTGCTGGAAGGCAATAACCGGCCAAGTGCCAATCGGACTTGTGCAATTAGTGTTCCGTACGTTGATTGCTTACAAAATAAAAAAATTTTGTTACGGAGAAATAAAATGATCAGTACCTTCACAAAACACACCCCCAAATGAGTTTTCAACAAAGTTTGTTTCCGATCTTTGTTAAAAACTGATGGCCTTGAATTTTTTTTATATACCAGATAAATTATTAAAGGTGATGCACTCGTGATAAGTTTCGTTCAATCTACACCCCGTGGAGAATATTCCAGAATTGTTGGCAATTTTTTAAAAATAATACAAAGAAAAGTGTGCACAAGTATTATATATGTTTTTATGTGCGTTCACACCCTTTCATTTAACACCCCGCTCCATGATCTGGTAGAAAACTTTTTTTTTCATTTCCGGTTTCACCCCCCAAACCCTTCAAATCCAAATTCAACTTTCAAAACTACACGGCTCTGATGGGGCCATCGATTCCTATATTAGTGCCAAATTTCAACTTTCTATGTCAAATAGTTTCGGAGAAAATGGGGTGTGACAGACAGACAGACGGACGGAGATACGCCGAAGTGATCTTATAAGTGTTTCGTGCGGAACACTAAAAAACGTGTTAGTTCGCTCGCGCATTTTTGAGATATACAGTCAGTCCAAAAAGCCTCCATGCACCATCTGCTTCCTATGCTATTTTTCTGTTATGTTTAACTAATTAATTGGAACTATGTGAAAACATGTTTAAATTAATATTTGAAACTTAACCAACGAGAATTAGTATTAAGAAGAACTACGGAACATTTTGTTTACAAGTTGCATCATTGTTATAAAAATATAAACAAATTTAATGTCAAAAAAATCTCCATACATTCAAGAATTGCATATAATTAGCTGCATTTTATCAAGCTATCTGTTCCTCGCTAAACTAAAAACAAATGAATAATTTTCGGCCATACCTTATAATCTGTCACTTGTTGCTAGCAATTTTGTAGTGGGTTTTCAAAGTAGTATTAAAAATGAGCTAGAAAAAAATTGTGGAATTCCATTTCAAGTTCGAAAGGTCAGGTTAATTCAGGTTAGTTACACACTGATTTGTGGAAAGATGGAAAACCGTTAAAAAGTCGCATGCTAGTGTTCAGTACATTGTAAACCAGTATAGATTAATGGGTTCCTATAAAACTCAACCACGCTCTGGTCGTCCCAAGAAACTGACTCCACGTGAAGAGGCCATTATTGTTAGACAAATAATTATAGATCCCAAGAAAAGTGCACCAAAATTAAAAGAGGAAGTACAGGAACTCTTTTCGAAAAATGTTTGTTCACAAACAGTGAGAAATTGTTTATATAGGGCAGGCTATAAGAAGCGCGCAACCAGAAAGAAGCCGTTTATTTCGGAAGCTAATCACAAAAAGCGGTTAGCTTTTGCTACGGAATGCTTTACTAAACCTTTTGGGAGTCCGTAATCTTTAGTGATGAAACTAAAATTAACCTTTTTGGGTCTGATGGTAGAACTAAAGTTTGGAGAAAGAAGAATACCGCATTAGATATTAAAAATATTTGTTTCACGGTGAGACCATGAATCAGCATGTTTATCGGAATTCGTTTTTTAACTGATAGATTTCTACCGGAATATGGCCGTAATATAAATTTTGATACACCAAATGTCGCGTCCCCTATAATTACGAATGGCATTACCTTACCATTTACATCATTTGGAAGACATTTAGCTTCGGGAATATTTAATTCACTATTTACAAGTTTACGTGAAAATAGTGATTTCTTAAAAGGGTTTGAATCACTTGAATCTCCATAAGCTCCAACTTCAACATTAAAATTATAATTAGAGTCTGCTATGGATAAAAGGACGGTGGAAAAAAATCATTTGTAGTTATAAAATTCAGATCCCGTTTGATTAGGCTTGTTTATTCTAATATGTTTTCCCATCGACCGCGCCTATGCAGTTTGGAAATTGCATTTTCTCAAAAAAATCTTGTGAAACTTCTAGCCAAGAATTGGAATCCATTGCTGGCATGTAATGTGGTAATAAACATTTGCAAAGTACGTCACAGGTTTCTCTAATAATTTTTCTTATTGTAGAATCACCAAGTAAAAAATCGTAATGCAGTGATGCAAAGCTGTTGCCCGTTGCTAATTATTAAAATTAGTTGTTCTATTAATGCGTAATTTGTACATAAACCTTTCTTAGGAGGAGTTACAAAACAAATGGAAAAAAAAAAACCTAAGGACTTGTTTCAAGCGAGAGTACGATGCTCAAACAAACGCCCCCTCTGGTTCTGGAACCACAAAAATGCGCAAATATATCTATTTTGATAACCTGTTATTTTTTACAAGACATAGTGGAAAAATCGAAAAACAGTCTTGTTGTTGACAATTCAGAAAACGAAATTGATATTACATGTGACTTGGAAGATACCAGTGAAGGTCCGATAATTTCTAAAAAAAGAGATTGCCGAAAGAGGGCCCCTCGAAATAGTACTAGCACGTACGAAGATTCTCGACTAGAGATTTTGAGGGGAAAAAAAAGATGACGATAAAGAAATTGACGAAGATAAATATTTCTTATTATCACTAGTACCTTCCTTCTTAATTTACGAAGGGCCAAAAATTCATTGCCAGGACAGAAATAATGAATGTAATGAGACGTGTTCGAATGTCTGGTAGTTTAGAGAATCAGAGCAGTCAAAGAAATCATTTAAAATTTAAGAGAAAGTGTCCAAAATTAGCACTCGAAAAAAAAGACATATTTTTCACCAGGGCAATGATCAGAAACATACCGCAAACTTGGTGCAAGAATGGATGACTCATAATGTGCGACAGCAGCTTCATACACCTCCGCAATCACCCGATGTTAACCCCATCGAGTATTTATGGGAGGAACTTAAACGGCATGTTCGCAAACATAATGTTTCAAATAGAGAAGAATTAAAAAACAGAATATTGAACGAATGGGCGAACATGCCAGCAGAAGTTACTAGAAAGCTGGTTGCAAGCATGACAAAAAGGTTACAGGAGGTTATCAAGACCAACGGCGCACAGTGGAGCCATTTGCCCGATTCGCGGCAAAAATTATATTACTTCTTAAATATGCAATGAATGATCACATAAACTATTTGTGTGGCATTATAATGATTAAAAATAATATATTTGTGTAAAATTCACATCATACGAACACATATATTTAGCCTTTTCAGTCACGCAATTCGGGGAACAGACGGATCTTCACATCATGCATGTTATTACAGGTTTTTAGGGTCGCTGAATTCAAATACGCTGTCAGATTTCAAAAATTCAAAATGGCGGATTTAATATAGCGATGGAATTTCCGAAAATTGTATGCCTTCAAATTTAGAAAATGTAAAGGTTTCAACCATCGAGGAGATACACTCTATGAATTCTGTCAGAACAATGATATGATTGTCTCAAATACTTGGTTTAAGCTCCCCAAGCGACGCCTTTACACTTGGATATCTCCTGCTGAGGATAACAGCAGTGAACCTGTTAGGAATCAAATTGATTATATATTGATCAATAGACGATTTAGAAATATTATCAAGCGAATAACCACATACCCCGGAGCAGATGTTGGTTCTGATCATGTCCCATTGATAGCCGATTTGAGGGTACGTTTTAAATCAATGAAACAGAAAATGCAAAAGCAAAAATGGGATATATCTAAATTGGGAAACGCCTCCATTAAAGATCAGATGCGACAAGAAATCACCAGAGAACTTAATCGAGCAGGAAATACCAGCGGCGATGTCCCATCCTTGTGGAATGGTCTCAGGGACAAACTAACAAACGTTTGTAATAGACACTTGAAATCCGATACCAGAACACGGAAAAAGAGATGGATGACCACAGACATTTTAAGCTTAATGGAGAAGAGGAGACTGGTTAAAGCAAATAGGGAAGAATATAAAAGACCTAGTAAAGTGATTCGAAAAGAAGTAAAAATGGCAAAAGAACGATGGATGAGAGAGATGTGTGAAGAGATGGAAGAAATGGAAAAGAAACATGATATTTTCCAAATGCACCGAAAGATGAGAGATATAACTGGTATGTATCGAAAACAACCAACCCATGTATTATTCGATTCATCCAATCAACCTATTATACGGGATGAAGAAATCAAAGAAGCTTGGGAAACATATATCAACGAACTTTTTGATGACAACAGAGCTTCCAAAGGAAACAATGACAACTGTTTAAATGGACCCGAAATCTTAAAGGAAGAAATCCTTCACGCAATCTCTATTACACAGAATAAGAAAGCCACAGGACCTGACGAAATTCCCATTGAAGTAATCAAACTTATAGCAGAGGAAAATATAGGACAAATTACAAAACTGTTTAATCTAATATACAGCACAGGCACTATACCAGAAGAATGGTTAAAATCAACATTCATCACAATCCCCAAAAAATCACATCCCGAAAAGTGTAGTGATTACCGCTTAATCAGCTTAATGAGTCATCTCTTAAAGGTTTTTCTACGGATCATCCATTCCAGAATCCGTACAAAGTGTGAGTTCGATCTGGATAATAGTCAGATGGGGTTCAGAAATGCATTCGGGACGCGCGAAGCCTTGTTCGGTGTCAATGTGCTCTTGCAGAAATGTCGGGATCAGCGTAAGGATGTGTTCGTTTGCTTTGTCGACTATGAGAAGGCTTTCGATAAGGTTTAGACACGACAAACTAATATCAATACTACAACAACTACAGCTGGATGACAGGGACATTCGAATAATTGAAAACCTATACTGGGGACAAACAGCCGAAGTCCGCATAGGAGAGTTGAAAACAAATAACATAAAAATTAAGCGCGGGGTCCGACAGGGCTGTGTCCTGTCTCCACTTTTGTTCAACCTATACTCGGACAGGATTTTCAAGGAAGCATTAGAGGATGTGGAGTTGGGTGTTAAGGTTAATGGGGTTGTGCTGAGCACAATAAGATATGCTGATGACACCCTCATTATGTGCGATAGACTGGAAGGTCTGCAAACTATGGTAAACAGAATTGATGAGGCTCGACGGGGTCTGGTCCTGAATGTCAACGTTGGCAAAACCAAGTTTATGGTGTTTAGTCGAAGCCAATATGATGATGCGAGGCTGACACTCAACAACTCACCGATAGAGCGGGTTCATAAATTTAAATATCTTGGAAGTATAATAACAGATGACTTGGATCCCGACGTAGAGATAAGATGCAGAATTGAAACAGCTCGTACAACTTTCAGAAAAATGAGCACTCTTCTATGCAATGACAATTTGAACCTCAAACTGAGGCAACGGATGGCCAAATGCTATATCTGGTCAGGGTTGTTGTATGGAGTGGAGTGCTGGACCATAAAAATAAGCACATTGAACCGACTGGAAGCTTTCGAAATGTGGACCCGAATACCGTGGACTGACTTGCTGACAAATGAGGAAGTCTTGCGTAGAGCAAACTCTGAAAGACTGATCAATACTATAAAGTGTCGCAAAATTGCTTATCTCGGACATATACTACGTGGAGAAAAGTACGGTCTTCTCCAGCTCATCGTGAAAGGAAAAATTGAGGGAAGGCGCGGAGTTGGTAGAAAACAAATGTCCTGGCTAAAGAACATCAGAGAGTGGACAGGAATCCAAAGCGCTGGAGATCTTTTTAGATTGGCCGAAGACAGACAGGCACTCTCCATGGTGATCGCCAACGTCCGGGCGACCGGATATGGCACATGAAGAAGAAGAAGAAAGGTTTCAAAAGGTATCAATTATAGAAATATCATAATTAATTAAAATAATCAAAATGGCGGATCAAATTTGCGGACAAAATTAAATCTATGTACATGAATGTGTTCAAATTTGGGATATAAGTTTTTGAACGCACTAACTACAAAAAAATATTAATAAAAAAATTTAGATCGATCGTCAAAGGGAAAAACGCGCCTGGATTCGATATCGCATTTCTAATAGGAAGCGATGTTTGCTATTCGATTGTTATTCATGATCATATACATAACAATATATATAAAAGTTATAATAATATATTTTACTTACCTTATTATACAGAGTGATTTTTAATTGTTTAATAATGCTGCAAAGTTGCAAATGTAAGAGGACTATCAACGTCAAATTGTTTTAACCGTAAAGCTTCAACGCGCTCGAAATGATAACCGTTCGTTATAACCAAACGCATAATATTTGTGAGTCGGTCACTGAAACGATTACCATAGTAACAAAACAGATACTCAATTCCTTAGATGGAAAGAACAATCGAAAGATTGCATAATAATCATTTGTTTCATGCTTAGACGACATATGTTCGTAAACTAAGTTGGGAATGTGGAATCTTGGCACAATGATACTACTCAGTATATATCACCACTACACCAAACACTTTATTTTTGCACTCGACGCGCGTTTCGCTAACCATGTTAGCTTCATCAGGAGCGATGATTGACTAAAGCTAAAACTACTAATCTACCTATTTATACTTAGCCTAACCCTTGAATTATTTCCAATATAACAATCAATTTTATGTTCAGAAAGAAGGAACAGCTATGGGTAATTGCTTATCACCTTTCATAGCCAATTTATTCATGAGTAAGTTTGAAATCGAAGCCAGTCAAGAATTCGAATATTTCCCAAGGGTATGGTATAGGTATGTGGATGATATTTTCGCGATTTTTGATACAAAGAAAGCAAATATTGATCATTTTGTTTCTAAATTAAATAGCCGGTATGATTCCATTAAATTCACTTACGAAGTTGAGAACAAAGGACAATTGCCTTTTCTAGATATTTTAATTATTAAAAATAATAATAGATTAGAATTTGATATCTATAGGAAGGACACAGTGACAGATAGATATATTCCTAATAATTCATTTCATTGCAAACAACATAAATTAGCCTCATTACATTTTTTAGTTCATCGTTTGGTCACTTTCCCTCTGAATAGAGTAAACTTTAATAAAGAAAGGAATCGTATTAGAAATATAACTAGAGTTAATGGTTATGACGATGACTTAGTAAATAAGCTAATAAATAGACATAAGTTTAGGTTTAATATTCAGAATTCCACCTTTTTTACACGCGAAGAAAATAACACCAAGTATGTCTCCATACCATATAATCTGAAATATAGCAAGGGACTCAATAAGGTATTTAATAAGGTAGGCCTCACCTTAGTCTATAAGTCATCAGACAATCTGAGGAATATCTTAGAAAATCCCAAAGATAAGATTCCTAATTGTGAGAAAAGTGGAATTTATGAAATTAGTTGTAATGATTGTGACAAAAAGTATGTTGGGCAAACTAAAAGGTCAATTAAAACAAGATTTAAAGAACACTTAGCACACTTAAAATACAATAGAACAGAAAAGTCTAGCATTGCCGAACATGCCCTTGAAGCTAATCATACTGTAACATTAGATAGTCTAAGATTAATAAAGGATGTATCTGATAGGAGATTGTTGAACGCATACGAAAGTATGGAAATCATAAAATGTAAAAGTAGTTTAAATAAAGACAGAGGGCCTATTCCTTATAGTCCCCTCTACTGGTTACTTGACCGGAACTGACGGCCTTGCCTATGTCATTAGTTCCGCTTGAGTAATTCAAGGGTTAGGCTAAGTATAAATAGGTAGATTTGTAGTTTAGCTTTAGTCAATCATCGCTCCTGATGAAGCTAACATGGTTAGCGAAACGCGCGTCGAGTGCAAAAATAAAGTGTTTGGTGTAGTGGTGATATATACTGAGTAAGACATTATATAGTTCGGCGATAATTCAAATATGTTACGAGAGTAGTCTGAAAAGTTTTGAGTTTCAACATAAAGATGGTGTTATTCGTCAAAACCATTATTTTCAGACAACTCTCGTATATTGATTGTGAATTAAGACATTTATATACACGCCTTCCACATATGAATGACTCTTTCTCAGGGCTTAATATATACGCTACACAGCTAGAGTTCATAAAAAAAACTAGTGCACTATATCTATCCTTATATAATTTAATTTCTCTATATTTCAAGTTATATTTAGCATTTAGAATATTTAACTGTCTCTTCTAAAAGGAAATTGTATAAAACAGGCAATTTTTCGTCTACTGACAGAACTTTAACCTTTCGCAGTGTGGCTAAAGTGAGATTATATATCCCTTTTTTCGCCTAATCAAATTGTACGTTCGTGGATATATGATTTAATTGTACTCGTAATCGCACTTGATCGCACTTAAAACCATTTGGATATGATAAATAATAATGTAATATTCTAATAAAAATTAATTTTAGATTGTAAGAAAGTAGATAAATAGTTACGCCTAAATAAAGATACAATTTTATGAAGATTTTTGGTTCTGTGGCATTATTTAATTTGGCACGTAAATATTCGCATCAGAAACAAAACCAATAAGTGTTAATGCAGCTATTATATCAAACTTTAAATTAAAAAATGTATATAACATAGTGTTCTTAAAAAATTGCAGCATATGAAATAAAAACGTAAGAATGTAATGTGTTATCAAAGGTAATTTATTTGAGCGATCTATATAAGGAATATACTGTATTCAGATAGGTAAACATAATAAATTACACTTGATTCTTTTAATTTAGAGATTTCTCTTCAAATTTTTGTGTTTATTATCCTTCTCCACATACTTTTATAAAATCGACTTTTCGCCGCCTCGGTTCCACTGTGCGGCGCGACGCACAATGGAGCGAATACGTTATTTTTCGGTCATTTGCTTATAACTTCCACATTTGTTATTGGAATGACTTCAAACTTAATACACATAATGTACGATTAATATATGTTCAGTATATGAAATAAAAATCATACTATATACTGTTATCGCGTGCGTGATAAAGCGTAAAGATGATTATTTCAAAATACTAGACAACAAATTGAAAAATTTTTCGATTTACATGAGTGCGAATAGTCATTTTCAATGTATTTTTGCCTACTGAACACGAATCCGTTGTCCAAATTTGGCTACCGCGTCGTAATTTTGAGAAAAATGACGGAAATTTGCAAGAAACGACGGTTTCAAGAATTTTCATGACATAACACAGGCACAAATATCAACATTTAGCTTTAAAATGCCTTTTGTTTCTTTTTGGTACATTTTTTTTATTTTCGAGGTATAGCTAAAATTAGAAACACTGGTTGCGCTTACGCAGCATTAATATCATTGTCCCGTGTTACGATTGCCCTACGCATGCGACATGTAACGGAACATTAACCCATCAAAATGAAGGGAATAATATTTCGAATATCAATTATCTGCTCTTAGCGTTACCCAGGATCAACGACGTGGACGTGACAGATATTTGATCCCTCGGGGGGTCCTTGATTTTTGTGAGTCCCCTTGCCTCTCACATTTGTACTTCTTGTTTTAATCATCGTAATCTGTATCATCATTACTGAAATGTAATAGATATTTTACATCTTCGGACAATTCTTTCTTCTTACGTTCCATCAATTTTCGCGAATTAAATATTATCGGATCTGAAGCAATCATCAAATTATTAAAAATATCTTCATTATTATATATTCGAGACATTCTTCGCGAATGGTTTCTCTATATTTTCTGAAATATTTGTGATTTGCTTCCTGAGCATTTTCAGATAATTGCCCTATTGGCACGATAGCATTTGTTATAATATCGCTGCCATGAATCAATAACTTGTGGATTGATACTGGCATGTAGTACCATGGGTATAGTGATACAAATATTTCGGCAGTTCTAAAAGCGTAAGATTCGAAGTCAATCACGTTAATTTTTTACCACTAGCGATTGCTTGCAATAGAACTCCAAATCGGGTTATTCAAATTTTCATCTATACCTGTAATGGCAGCTGATAACTGTGGATTGGCCAAAAAATTTCCTGGCAGTGTTGCCATCATTGGATGTACCCTTCCCTTGTTTTACAAAAGTCTGCCAAAAGACCTGTTCTCGTTCTGAAAGCAGTCTGTATCTCGCGTTTTCTTTGCTCCACTTCTTGTTTATGAGACCTAAATTGGGTATTTCTGCTCGAACGTCACAATCGCTTTTGGTCACGAATATCCGATGCATCGTTTATAATCTGCTGAATAGTTTTGATTCTGTGAATAATTATCTTTACGTGAATTATCTTTAGGCTTTATCGTGCTCGTGATAATAAATTGTATGATTTTGATTTCATATTTCTGAAAATATATAAATCGTACATTATCTATATTAAATTGAAGTCATTCCATTGACAAATATCGAAGTTATGAGCAAATGACCGAAAAATGTAGCATTTGTCTCACTATGGCGCGCGATGTAAGCAAACACCCGCATTGAGATCGAAGTTTCAAAGTAGTCAAGCCGCGTTGCCGAAGAGATGCAACAAGAGTTTAATTGCCCTTTTTTTAGAAGTGTATACTTCATAAGAAATGAGGAGTATATCGTCATTTTTTCATTTCATTGGAATATTGCCCGAGAGAATGGCTGAGTGGAGAACGTTAAATCAAGTCGGGGGAACTTTAATGTCCATTTTTTACCAAAGGAGGACGAAGGGGGATAAAAGTAGGATATCTCCGGAAAACTAGAGATGTTGCCCTATCAGATGGTGAAAGTGCCATTTCATTCCACCTCATTCCAAAAACTCTATACATCTTTGAATATTGAAGTAAGAATAATTTTTTGTGTCGAATATGTCAAATGTTTATTAATATATTGTAGCACTCTAATGACGTTACACTAAGATTAATTTGTGGTTTGAAACCTAATAAACAAGTTCTGGTAAGCGTTTAACTCATATTCGTAGTTATGTTGTCCACAGAGAATTTAAAATGTAATTTCTCGAATTATAGAAATTCCAACATTGACGAAAATGTCACACTTCAATGGATAATTTTATGGAAGGCAGAAGAAATAAATTAGTTATAAACATATTTATGTATGGTTTATGATATATATTAAAGAAAAAAAAATCGTCAATATTCGAAAAATACATCTTTAATTTTTTCATTCAATATCCGATTTTTTACGCCGTCGCACAGTGATTCGGCAAGAACATGCTAGCGGAACAATATTCATGACGTAATTTCCACGAACCACTGATAACGACTTGTAAACAACCCCCCCATTTAACGAATTCCAAGAATTAATTTGTTTATCACTCATAAAGGTATCTTATCAGGGTGTCAAAGTAACCCTTATAAGAGAGGTCATTTTCATTTGCAAATCAGTTGCATTTTATGCACACTTGTGATAACATATTTTAAAATTGGTAGCAAAGTGAAACGAGTTTTTTGTGATGGAATATTCTGTTGAAGGTATGTACTCTATTATGACTTATATTTTTTATAAAAAAATATGTATACTTTTGGTGTAATATCAATTTGTAAATGTATAGATAAATCCAACAAATTTTACATTAATTGTAAACTTTAAAAGTAGCAACTTTTTTTATTCACATATATCCACCTAGATTTTTCCATATGTAATACCTACAACATTCAGGCACAGATTCATATATATTATAGACCCGAAAAGGCCCGAATGTAAAATTATTTTATTTTTTTCAGAACGAGTCGTGACTATGACGAAAATGGAGTTTTTTGAAGAATGGCTAAAACATGACAAAACTGAATGAAACAGTGGCATTTTTTATTATATAAGTGAAAAATTCAATATGTCTGATGTTTCTGACGATTCTCTAAAACGACTCAAAATGAAAATATCAAGCCTTTCAGCAAAATTCAATCAAAAGTGGACTTCTTTAAAGTGTAACAAAGAAATGTTTCTAATCAAACATAAAGATTGGTTAGAGGGATCCGGAATCGAAATAAAGATGTGTGTTAACCAGCCGTGCACTTCAACATCATCAGCGGCTCTTTCCGTAGGGCGACCCAGAAAATCATTTGAAGACTCATCAACGAAAACGAAGAGACGGAGAGTAGAAGATCTTTTGGAATCGCGAAATGCAAGTGAGCTTATTACAACAGCTGAGTTAGCTACTCGAAAAGAAGGGCATCGAAGTGTTGCTAAACAGATCCATAACGTCGCGGTCAGTGAAACTAGAGAAAAGAATAAGTGTTCTGAACAAAGTCGGCAGTTAACACCAGACGAAGCTTTAGCTTATTATGTGGACTCGAAATCGACTTCTCACTCATATAAACAAACAAGAAAATGGTCAATGAAAGCGGGACATCAAGTGTATCCACCGTTTTATAGTTTAGGTAAGTCCAAAGCTTCTTGTTGTCCTTCTGACGAATATATTTCTGTGACTGAATCTCGAGCTGAAATTAAACTTCACGCGATTTTGGATAAAACGGCTGAACGATTAGTTAAAGCTCAGACGGAAGTCATTAGAAGTGTGTTACCTCGTTCATATTATACGTTGGTAAGCAAATGGGGCTGTGATGGGAGTTCGGGGCATAGCACGTATAAGCAGAAATTTGAGAACACTAACGCTACAGACGAATTTTTGTTCGTATACTCATTTGTCCCTTTGAGACTGCTTGATGGCGAAACTGTGATCTGGCAAAATCCAAGACCTTCCTCTACTTTATATTGCCGTCCTGTTAAGTTTATTTTTGCCAAGGAGACAAAAGAGTTTACGAAAGAAGAAACTTCTAAAATTTTAGATGAAGTAAGTCAGCTTCTTCCAACATTATGTAACGTTGCTGGATCTCAAATCTCTGTTAAACACGATTTGTTGTTGACAATGACTGATGGCAAAGTGTGCAATGCCCTTAACAGACACAAGTTCAACACAAAAGTGTTATATTTGCGGTGCCAGCCCGTCTACTATGAACGAGAAGTCAAAGAAATATCCCAGCAACGAAGAACGCCTTGCATTTGGTTTATCTACTTTACATGCATGGATCCGCACGTTTGAATGTTTGCTTCACATCAGCTATCGTTTAGAAATAAAAAGTGGCAAGTCAGGGGATATAACGACAAAGCTATTGTGAAGCAACGCTCACAAGAGATACAAAAAGTGTTTAAAGATCCTATGGGTCTCATTGTAGATAAACCAAAACCTGGGTAAGGTAACACAAACGATGGAAACACAGCACGTAGATTTTTTTCCAAAGCTGAATTGAGCAGCGAAATTACAGGATTAGACGTAAACCTTATTCATAGATTTCATGTAATTTTAAGAACTTTGTCATCGGGATATGACATAAATTATATAGAATTCGAAAAGTTTTGTGTTGATACTAGAAAATTATACCTTGATCTGTATTCGTGGTATTCCATGCCCGTTACTATGCATAAAATTCTTGTACACAGCGCGGAAGTTATAAAGTCTTTTCTTCTTCCCATTGGACAACTCTCCGAAGAAGCCCAGGAGGCAAGAAATAAAGACTGTCGTAGATTCCGTGAACGGCACACCAGGAAGCGGTCACGTATTGCCACAAATACAGATCTTTTGAGAATGCTTTTAATTACGTCTAATTCTGTTATCAACTCGTATAGAGAATTACCGCGAAGAAAATTTACTTCTTTGCCATCGGAGGTTCTGCAGTTGATTATCCCACCTTCATTGCCATCCGAAACACCATCAGTAAGTCATCATCACGAATTAAATAAGGAGGATTATTTACTCTCTGAATATTCTACTGAATGGGAGAGCGGTGATGACGACTCATCTGATGGTGATTAGTAGGTTTAAGTATTTTTTTATCGTAATTATTATTCTTATTTTATTGTGTGTTGTAGTTGCTTATAATTCATGCCTTAGTATACAAGTTATTTAATATTATATTTCTTTTACTTATACACCTTGTTATTTTAAATAATTGATATATAGATACTGTTATTGTACTAATTTATTTTAAAAGAAATAATATTTTGTAAATTAATAAATGTGGGTAGTATCATTATGATTTTTATTTTTTCCTAGAAATTTCTTTGTAAACAAACATGATTGTGCTTTTCACACATAATGAGTAGGTAGACGTATGTAGCTAATTAAAGAACAATTAGCGACAATAGTGAACAAATGAGACACATTAGTAAACCACTTCCATCTTGCAGCTACATATTTCGATTAATACACATACAGTACACATTTTTCAACTTTTTTTTTTCTTAAAATAGCTTAAGATACCTGGAATATACATAAACAATTGAAATAAGTGAAGAAATAATATTGTCCCGCTAACTTATACTAGTCGAGACACTGTGCGTCGCCCCAATGTGCGGCGGTCCCACTAACTATTAATTTAAACGAAGTGGTTATTTTCCGTTAAACTACGTCAAACTTGGTAATTGTTAAGTGTATGGAGACTTTTTCCACATTAATTTTGTTTATATATTTATAACAATGATGTAACTTCTAAATAAAATGTTCCGTGGTTGTTTTTGATACTAATCCTCGTTGGTTAAGTTTCAAATATTAATTTAAAACATGTTTTCTCATAGTTCCAATTAATTAGTTAAACATAACAGAAAATAGTATAGAAAGCAGGTGGTGTATGGAGACTTTTTGGACTGACTGTATAAAACTTTACTGGGTAAATTCAGGTTTTAGATTAATAATAGAAAAATAAATAATTCTGGAAAGTTCTATGGAAAATTAAACTCATTTTTTAATAACTTTCTTTGTAGTTTTACGTACATTTTTTGCGGCGCATATTCCTTTTATCATATCATGAATCGGGAAAGTAACATTAAACAATAAGCCAAATTTCAAAAGTCATTTTTATTTAATGCCGTTAAATTCCTTTTTGTTACTTTTTCTTTCGAAAGGAATTTAAAGAAAAATGGTTATTTCAGTCATTTCGTTATTTATTTTTAGAATTCATAATATAGCCATGTTTTATATTATAGAACATGACGAAAATGTTAAGAGATAAAATCTGAAAGAAAAGGCACTAGCAATGAGAATACATAAATTTTGTAGTACAAGAGCTGGTTTAGAGTCAGTTTATATGTTAAGTACCCAGTTAACATGGATTTTACCATGTGTGAAATGCCTTACGGGGGTTATAAATGTAAAAGTGATACATTTTCCTGGCCGATTTTTTTTGGTTGTCGTCCTTGAAGCCAACAAAGCTTGTAGTTTCTGTTAACCCGTTTTAGTGGTGACATTATATTTCATACTTCCTTAAATGTATCTCTGTTGAATCATCTGGTTCACATTCTACCCGATCTACTATGGAAGATCTGGCTTACGTTTGACTCTTTAATGCAGGAGAACATTGTTCACTTAATGGCTAGAGTAGTGTTCTTTTACGATATAATTTTCTATTATATACAAGGCTAGTTTGAAAAGTCCGTGCAAAGTCCGAGAGATGGAACCACCGGCGCGTATCGAAGTCATGTTTAGTTAGTAGCATCTCTTGAATGAACGCACACCAAGTTTCAGCCATATTGGTCTATTTCTTTGTGTTTGGCATTCGTGTGAATCAAGGAAGTCGAGTGATTTTCAAGAAATGGACGAAAAAGAATTTCGTGTGGTGATTAAACATTACTTTATGAAAGGCGAAACGCCTCAGGAGACTAAAGAAAAACTTGATAAATATTATGGTGACTCTGCACCTTCGATTAGAACAGTTAAGTGGTTTCAAAATTTTCGGACTGGCCATATGGGCACAAGTGACGCTGAACGTTCTGGACGGCTTGTGGAGGTTACGACTCCAGAAATCATTGATCAAATCCATGATATGGTGATGGATGACAGAAGAGTTAAGGTGCGTGAGATTGCTAGTGCTGTGGGCATCTCGACTGAATGGGTACATAATATTTTGCATAAATATTTGGACATGAGAAAGCTATCCGCAAGATGGGTGCCGCGATTGCTCACGCTTGACCAAAAACGGAATCGTGTGAAGTGTTGCAAGGATGGTTTGCAGCTGTTCCGGAAGAATCCGGAGGACTTTAGGCGTCGTTTCGTCACTATGGATGAAACATGGATACATTACTATACTCCTGAGACCAAACAACAATCTAAACAATGGGTTACCAAGGGGGAATCTGCACCAAAAAAGGCGAAGACCGTTCCTTCGGCCGGAAAGGTTATGGCTACTGTCTTTTGGGATTCGCAAGGGATAATCCTCATCGACTATCTGGAAAAGGGTAAAACTATTGCAGGAATATTATTCATCGTTATTGGACCGTTTGAAAACCGTGCTGCAAGAATAACGCCCGCGATTGGCCCACAAGAAAGTCCTTTTCTATCACGACAACGCACCAGCACACACCTCAGCAGTTGTGGTCGCAAAATTAATGGAAATACTATTCCAACTCGTTTCACATTCCCCCTATTCTCCAGACTTGGCTCCCTCGGACTACTATTTGTTCCCCAATTTGAGGAAATGGCTGGCGGGACAAAGATTTTATTCAAACGAGGAGATGATTGCAGATACTAATGGATATTTTGCAGACTTGAACAAATCCTATTATTCGGAAGGGATCAACAAACTAGAACATCGTTGAACGAAGTGTATAAGCCTAAAAGGAGACTATGTCGAAAAATAAAAAAGGTTTACCCCAAACACATAAGTAGTTTTTATTTTTGCACGGACTTTTCAAACCAGCCTCGTATATACACTCCTGGACAAAATTAACGCAACAATATACGAAATCATACAAATCTCTGTAATGAATTATATATGAAATTTTAATAATTTTTTATGAACATTGGTTACACTAAAAGTTAGAAGAAACTTATTCGGATACTTTTAAAGTGAATTAGCTACCAAATTTCTCTATAAGATTCGAATTAAAATTATTCTTAAGACCTAATAACAAAATCGTTGAAATTATGTAATAATGAAAAAAAAATAAACTGGGACACTAGTAGCAAAATTAATGGTGTAACTGGGACACTAGTGTGTTGCCTCCTCTACTTTGGATGACAGCGTTTATGCGCCTAGGCATGTTTCTAATTAAATTTTGGATAAAATCTTGAGGAATTTGCTCCTATTCTGTGATAACTGCATTTTCAAGTTCCCTCAGGCTTTTAGGTACAGGTATATGACGTTTCACATTTTTCTTAAGGTGATCTCATATATGTTCTATCGGATTCAGATCCGGGCTTTTTGGTGGCCTTTGCATAATCGGTATATCAACTTGATTTAGATAATCGAGTACCTCCCTAGCCACGTGAGGTCGAGCGTTATCTTGCATAAACAGGAAATTGGGCCCCACAAAATGACCGAAAGGCATCACATGTTCTATTACAATATTCTCAAGATAGTAGTCAGCATTCATGGATCTCGTACGGACAGGAACTAACTCTGTGCGAGCATCAAAGCAAATGCCACCCCAGAACATAACAGAGTCAACGCCGAATGGAATCCTTGCAGAGATATTGCAAGGAGCAAACCTCTCTCCTGGTCTTCGCCATACTCGGTCAGGACCATCTGGATGTTTTAGACTAACCCTAGTTTCATCTGTGAAGAAATCTTGTTTCCAATCATCCACAGACCAGTTTTCGTGATTTCGAGCAAAACGTAACCTGGCAACTCTGTTCTCTCTAGTAAGCAAGGACGCAGTGGCTGGTCTCCTACTGTTTAATTCAGCTTCATTTAACCGCCTTCTAACTGTTTTAGAAGAAATTGTGACATTGCGAACAGCTGTTCGTTTCTTATTATAGAACTAGTGACAGTCCTGTTTCTTAAACCATATTGTCTTATAAAACGTTCATCTAGGTCGCTAGTGCATCGTTTTCGCCCTTGCCCTAGCCTTCTAGAATAAGTTCCTACTTCATTGAAGCGTCTTACCATACGACTTATTGTGGAACGATGTTTGCCTAACAAATTGGCAACATAACTCTGACAATATCCTTCGTCCAATTAAACTGAGGCTCGCACTACCTCGTGTTTAGTTAAACTCCTTGTTCGATTCATTTTTCTAATTCTTCCTGGTTAAAAATAAAAACAGTTTACCACAAAAACGTATCACTTTGAAAAAGGGAACAATTTATAAGCTTACTTTTAAAGAAAATCTATCGCATTATTACAGAAAATTGTTTATCTTCTAAAAAATTCTTTAAAACTGTAAATCTAAACGAATTGTTTTGATTTCTGTCATGAACAACGAAACAAAATATGCATATCCTACTGTTCAAATACTAGATAAACTTTAAAACTGACATAAGAAAAAGATAAATTAATTTTCAGATTGTTGCGTTAATTTTGTCCAGAAGTTTATATATATATATATATATATAATATATATATATATATATATATATATATATATATATATATATATATATATATATATATATATATATATAGATAGATTTACAAGGTTCTCCAACGTTTTCTGACTTCCAGTCTCCATCTTTTTCGGTCGCTACATAGATCTTCCAAATGTCTTTCCTCAATTTCTCTATCTATCCCATCTCTCCAAACTTATTCTTGATCTACCTTGCTTTTTCTTGCCTTCTGGTTACATTCTTTGGATGTACACTTACTTGGTTTCATATGTCCTCTTTTTGTTGGTTTTATTAATGGACTTATTCCATTGAATGCTGTTTAGCAGTTTAATGACCTTTCTTCTTGCTCTATTTCTTTCTCTTATTGCCAGTTTTCTATGCTCTGAAATTCTTATACCCTGATACTTGTAGTTGTAACAGTGTTTTATCGTGGTTTTATCCTCGAATATAAGATCTTTTTGTTGTCATCCAGTACACAGATATTCCGTTTTCTTTATATTAACTTCTAAAACCCAGTTTTGGTATTCACCAAATAGTTTTCTCGTCAGGTAATTCAGGTGGTCGCAGTTTTGAGCCATTACCACTTGGTCGTGCGCAGAGCACAGCGTGGACAACATAGTATCAATTAATGGTATTCCCATTGATCTGCATTTGTGCTTCCATCTCATAGCATGCTTTCTAGATAAGAATGGGGGATAAACAGCATCCCTACTTCAGCTGTTTCTCTTTTAATTTTTGTTATTGGTTGATCGTATATAGTGTTTTGATGGCTATAATTAATTCTATGTTAATATTCGTACTGCCCATTGATTGCCACAATTTCTGCAGTGGAACACTGACATATGCTTGTTCCATGACAATGAACAGTAAGTAAGCTTCTTGGTTTCGTGCCGTCTTTCTTTCTATCATTAAGGTGAATATGCTGTGCATCGCCTGCTCGTTCTTCTGCTTCGAAATATTGATATTCATTCTCCATTTTATCCTTTGAAACCCTTCCATAGATTCTTCTCATGGATGCAGTAACTTATATTCCTTCTATTTTTTTTTATTAACTATAGTATTATTATTAAATATATATAGGGTGGCGCATAAGTAAGGTTATGATTTAATAAGTGAATAAATTTTTTGTTAACGTCTTTTTTTTATTTTTTTTTCAGAATTAACTTTGAAAATCTTGGGAAATTTATGATGGAAAGACTCAGCACAGAACAAAGAACCAAAGTTGTTCAATTTTATTATGAAAGTCAGCATTCGATTATTCAGACACAAAGATCATATCGAAATTTCTTTCATGTTCGAAATGCACCTAGCGCTACAACAATTTACCGATTGGTTCAGCGTTTTCGGCAACAAGGGGCTGTCTGTGATCTTCCGCGTGCTGAAAAACCTCTTGCAGTTCGAAATGATGTAAACATTGCTCGGGTGCAAGCAAGTATTGAGGAAAACCCCGAAACTTCCACCAGGCGACTTTCTTAGCAGTTGGTGATATCTAGGCGATCTTTGCAAAGAATTTTACATAATTTACACCTTTTCCCATATAAGATTCAATTGGTTCATGAGTTAAAACCAAATGATGTACAAAGACGCATTCAATATAGTCGCCGTTTGCAAGAATTGTGCCTAGAAAACAACGAGTTTATTCACAAACTCATAATGAGCGATGAGGCCCATTTCCACCTCAATGGTCACGTGAATAAACAAAATTGCAGAATATGGGGCACCCAAAATGCAAGAATAATTGTTGAACATCAAATGCACCCACTTAAATGCACAGTATGGTGTGGAATAACTTCAGAAAAGATCATTGGACCATATTTTTTCGAAAACGACGAACAAGTTGCGGTTAATGTGAATGGCATTCAATACCGGGCAGTGATTGAAAATTTTTTTAAGGCCCGAGGTAGAGAACAATCCAGAATTGTGGATCCAACAAGATGGAGCCACAGCTCACACAGCTCGTCCAACTATGGCTCTCCTGCGCGAAATTTTCGCCGATCGAATAATATCGCGTTTTTCTGATTTTAACTGGCCACCGCGTTCGCCCGATTTAACGGCTCCCGATTTTTTTCTTTGGGGTTACCTAAAGAGTAAGGTATATGCCAATAAGCCAAGAACCATCCAACAGCTTAAGGCGAATATCCGAGAAGAAGTGAGGGCGCTGGGACCTGAAATTCTAAGAAAAGTTATGGGAAATGCTCTGGAAAGAGCACGTCAGGTCGAAGCAAACAATGGGCACCATTTGAAAGATATTATCTTCAAAAACATAATGTGAACATATTTCCAAACTATATTCTAAATTTTAATAAACGCCAACGTTAAATAAAATCAGAAAGAAAAAAGTTATCATCATAGAGTTACTTATGCGCCACCCGATATATATATATATATATATATATATATATATATATATATATATATATATATATATATATATATATATACATATACATATATATATACATACATATATATATATATATATATATATATATATATATATATATATATATATATATATATATATACATATACATATATATATACATACATATATATATATATATATATATATATATATATATATATATATATATATATATATATTGTTATATAAAGATAAACTTGATGAGACAAATTCTGCAGCTCCGACTCACATAGGCCGCCATGCGACATTGCCAGATAGTGATAATCACGCCTCACATCTATTCGATTAGTGATCATCAGCCTGAGTAGTCTGAAAACAACTAAGGGTAACTGCCCTTTGCGTCTTTATTGCAAGTGAGTCAGCGAATATACGGCAAGCCTGTATCTTATTAAGGGTTTTCTAGAAATGCATTTTTAATTTTTTCTATTACTCTGATGACTAGGACCACCATTCTTGCTGAAAAATCTTTATACTTGGAAGGTTTTTTCCGTCTTTTTGATCATATTATATTTGTTTCAGCAGATGCCGAAACCACAATTATAGTTTTTTCTTTCGCGTCTCGCGAAGTACTATATTAGATTTGCTAGTCTTGTGGTGAAAAGGGTAAAATTCCACAACTGCCTCAGCGTAGGAATCTCATCATTGCCATACAAATGTCTGAGATAATAGTAGAAGACTCATAACGTTGCATTGTGAAATGGATGTACGTGGGTATAGCGGAAACTAGACAAACTAAAAGTAAATGTATAGGTGAGTCTAGTTGTTTGTTACATGCACCAAGCTTAATATCCGTCAATTAGGTAAATCGGCTACGATACGATAAAGTATTAATAACTCTGTCCTGATAAGCTAGAAGAAATAATCTTCGATCTCTAAACTAAGACTTGCTGATTGTAAGAAATTAGCCGTTAGTTATTTCAATAGCAGCAGCGAATCGCTACTTCCGTAGAATTTATCACGTTCGGGCTTTTTCGTGTGCTGTCTACAAAATTGATGTTGTTCTCTGCTATTTCAATAGGTGTCTTGAGTCTAGGCTTTACTAAATCTAGAATGTTCATCTCCTTATTTTGTTCTTCTATGACGTCGCCAAGGCTTATGCCAGACCATGTTCCTTCGTTACGGCACCTGTAGTTTTGCTATTCTATTCATTGTTAGAGACCACTTTCAACGGAGAATCTAAATCCTTCCCGCTAATCGTTATGCTAATATTTATAATAACAATATTATTATTTACTATTATTATACAAAAAAGTTCTCCTTTCTCACATTTGGTCAATGTGGTTCCATGTTGGACTAACGGGCCCAAACCAAGTCAGCACAAACACTATTACAATTGTGTATTAAGGAATGACCTGACAATGTTACATGTTTTCAAAATTACTGACTTCTGAATGTTTCTGTGTATGTTTGTGTTGAGTCCTAATTGTACTAAGTGTGGTGTGAATGTTAGTGGTGTAAGGCATGTAGCTGATATGATGAGGGGGACAATGATGACTTTTTCTTGTTTGTCTTTTTATTTCTGTTGCAAGGTCTGTGTATTTGCAAATTTTTTCTGTGTATTTCGTTTGGATGTTTATGTCGTTGGGGACAGCTATGTCAATTAGATATGTGACTTTTCCTTTTTTTGTATTGAAAAGTAATATCGGGTCTATTGGGGGGGGGGGGACTGTTTTATTTGTATGGATATTGATGTCCCAGTAGAGCTTGTAGTCTTTATTTTCAAGTCGGTGCCTAATGTGACTCCATTTCTGCTTTGAGTGTTTGTATAAGAGGTGATTCAGGGTTATGTGGAGATGTTATTGAAGGTGGTTGGTGATTGATTTTGTTGTCTGTGATATGGTGTTGTGAGGTGCTGGCTATCCGTCTTGTAATATTATTTTGAGTTATGCTCCTGCTGAGTGGTGGGTCTTGTGTGAATTTTTTTGTTCGGCTGGGAGGTTGTGTGTGTGAGGTTGGTTCGGTATCTGCTCTATTGTTTTTACTGTTTCTTTGGTCTCTGTTCAGTTCAGTAGCTACTGTATCTTTCATGGTATGCAATTCGAAAGGTATGAGGCAATTGTTCTTGGTAATAACTCTTTCTTGGTCTATTACTCTCTGTTCTGTAATAAGTAACATAATTGCGGATGCGGATATTGGGCCAAGAAAAGTCTGGAGCCCGATGTTATTGTTTCGAGTTTGGTGGCGGTGTAGTACCAGCGTATCACTCTTCTGTTCGTTTCATCTATCTATTTTAACTTCTGTCTTGGTTTGCCAGCCTTGGTAGTTGCATGTTATCCTTGCAAAACATACGTGGCTTGGTTTGGCTTTGGTGGTTGTGTTTGTTCCGCATCTGTGTCGATCGTGTTTGGGATTGATTTCGGTGGCTTCAGGCGGCGAGTAATTTTTTTCTTAGTGATTTCTTTGTCAAGTTCTGTAATTTTGTTATAGCAACTCATGACGTGTTCGTTGATTTCTATGGGGCAACTCATGCGTTGCTTTGATTTTCCCGCCTTGGTGGGTGTCGGCTTACTGGCCGGTACAACACTTTTGGCAGGTCCATTTTCTTTTGACCGGTCTTCATCGTTTTGGTCGAGACGAAATTTCCCGCGATGTCCTCGACCGTTGCGTCGCTCGCCCGATGTTTCTTTTATTGGTTTATTGTAGTTTAGGGTGTTTATTATTATTTTTATTATTATTGTTATTACTTAGACCTGAACACAATTCTTTATTTAGTTTTATGTCCAATTATGGGGATGTATTTTAGTAGAGGATTGAGTATCATTTGCTCTTTGACTATAAATAAACATATATATAAGTATAAAGCACGGATATTCATGTCACACAGAAATCCGCTACTTTTTCTAAAAAGGTCCGTTTATTTAAGAAATTTCATGAAGAAAAAAAAGAACAAAACGACGAAGTTCGCTTCTTTGAAAAAAAAAATAAATAAAGAACTTTTTTGTGTGTTTCCCTGTTAACATTGGCGAATAAATTTAATAAAAATCAGGCTCTTTTGAAAAATTTGTTTGTTGTTGAAAATTTTACTCTATTAGAAATGTATGTTTTTCCTTGAAAAATGTTAATTTTTTGGCATAAAAAATGAAATGAAAGATTAAAACAATTACATGTAATGTAATATAAACTTGAGGTGAACGGACAAGTTATCCAACATGAAATGAAATTTAAGTACTTGGGCATAGAGATATCGAGTTGTGGCGATGTTGAAGCAGAGGTGAGGGAACAAACAACGAGAGCTACAAAAATAGCAGGACACCTAAACGACACAATATGGCGTAACAAAAGTATAGGAATTGAGACCAAATCGAGAATTTACAAAATAGCTATAAAAGCTATTATGAGATATACCCCAAAGACCAGGGCGCAAATATCCAAGCCAAGAAGACTCTTGGAAACAACAGAGATGAGGGTACTACGCGGAATAGCTGGGGGAAAACAATGTTGGATAGAGAAAGAAGTAGGGATATAAGAAATACGTTTGGAGTACGATTGAGTATTAAAAAGGAAAAAAAAGTGGAATGAGCACATTGGTAGGATAGCGGATGAAAGAATGGTAAGAGTACCCCGAGATAAGTCACCAGGCTCTTCTGAAAAATTTGTTGTTGTTGAAAATTTTACTCTATTAGAAATGTCTGTTTTTTCTTGAAAAATGTTAATTTTTTTTGCGTAAAAAATGAAATGAAAGATTAAAACAATTAACAATTATTCATTCAGTCTAGCGCCTAAGTTACAGTGCATCCCGTTTGTTCATCAGAGCCGCACTTGTAGATTTTGAACGTCTATGTTTTTCAACATCTTCTGCTTTTGATGCGTTATCCGTTCCAACTATTCGAGATCATTAAGGCCATTTGGATTTTGTTAACAGCCATTCCGAAAAGATCTGTTGTCGTCATCGAGAACTAAGATCTTAGATTCTTGAGCCATGGAATGCGCCTTCGCCCAGGACCTCTTTTTTTCTAGTAACTTACAATGCAATATCAATATCAGCTGTAATAATCCGTATCGCCTTTTATTCCTCATGATGTGCCCGAGATATTGCAGTGACCTGATTTATATAGTATTAAAGATATCGGTTGTTTTATGCAACTTTTTCGGAACCTGAACATTTGTCACGTGATTAATCTAAAATATTATTAACATGTGTGTCTACAACCACATCTCGAACGCTTCCAGTTTTTTCATTGACGCTTCAGTCAGCGTCCACGTTTCCACTCCATACAATAGGACAGCAAACACATAACACCTTAATAGTCTGATTTTCGTATTTTTTTTTATGGATCTAGCACACGTGCTGCAAGGAAATCCCTAAAGCATTCCAAGAGCGACATATGTGCGAAAAAAGCGATTCACGTTATTATTGAATCGCTGTAATTTGTACTCGGTGGGAAACACAGTTCTGGGCAAATTATTCCAAAGGGATGATGTTCTCCATATAAAAGACTCCTTGAAAAGCTTTGTACGAGGAGTAGCAAGCTGAACCTCATACGGATGTGAAGTATTAGCGCGACGTGTATTTCCAACATGCACCGCTCTGGGAGGAATTAAGCGGGCTACATCCTTCGAATACTTTCCATGAAAATACTTGTAGAATAGACTCGAGGCCCCAACCGTTCTTCGATGTTCCAGCGAATCAAGGCCGCCGGTCAGTTCCGGGTCTCCAATCAGACGAACAGCTTTTCTCTGAACAGAATCCAACATACAGTGCATGTTTGGGAGCGGAGCCCCAAACATGGGAGCAGTATTCCATAGTTGGTCGAATTTGAGCTTTGTAAAGTATTAACAGTTGTTGGGGAGTATAAAGCTTTCTGGTTCGAAATAATATTCCCAACTTTTAAGAAGCTCTCCTTGCTATGCCTGCAATATGTTCAGCCAGGACATATTTGCTCCCAAATTAACGTCCAAAAAATTGAGTGACGACGTTAGGGGAATGGAGTGCCCCGACATAACTATGTCGGGTTCAGCTACGTTAACTTTTTTAGAAAAAACTGCCGCCTGGGATTTTGTAGCGTTAAATTCCACTTGGTTACTATCACCCCTAGATAGAATTTCTTCCAGGTCTTTGTTGAACGACTTCCTGCTGTCTGCGAATATTCGCCTGAGTAGCCGATGTCCGAGCGTTCAAAGCGAATGAACAGATAAGCGTACTGTCATCCGCAAAGCTGTAGATTGGATTCCCAGTCTTTTCCAGCAGATCGTTAATGTTAATAAGAAAGAGAGTAGGAGACAGTATGGAGCCTTGGGGCACACCGGCGTTGATAGTGAAGGTGTTAGAAAGAAATCCGTCGACCGCCACTCGTAAAGAACACTCTCTAAGGAAACATGAGAGCCACAAACAGAACTTATCAGACATACCATAAGAGCGTAGCTTATCCAACAGTCCATCGTGCTAACCACGGTCGAATGCCTTGGATATGTCAAGAGCGAACGTGTATTACTATGTAGCCTTCTAAACAGTTTCAGCATTTTAATAAACTTTAGCTCTCTCGATTGTAGACTTGATCTCTTTGGCGCTCTCCCATTTACCACTACCCAAATAAGATCACTCTTTCGATTGGCTGACAATTCGGCAATAACGGTTCAGGAGGGATTATGTTCTTAACAATATATTTGGTTTTCTTGATGTTTAATCCTAAACCATACTGTTGACTAATCACAGTAACATTTGTCATGAGCTCTTGAAGACCCTGAAAGCTATACGCAAATATCACGGTATCATCCGTATACCTAATAATATTTAACCATTCTCCATTAACTGTGACAACTGCATTCACGTCCTAAAGTGCTTTAGTGAATATTTGTTCAGAATATATGTTGAATAACTAGGATGATAGAATGTAACTCTGCCACACACAGCGCTTGATTTCAATTTCATCAAATAAATCTCCATCTATTTTGATGTTAACGAATTGATTCTAATACAGATTAACAACTATATGGAGATTTTTGTGATCTAAGCCGATGTTCTCAAGAATATTTATAAGCGTGACATACTTAACCATATCAAACGCCTTGTGGTGGTATATAAACAATGAATAATGCGTAGATATCTGGGTCAACCTGTCTACAACGCGAAAACCAAACTTGGACGACAAAAAGGGCTTGCCTTGTACCCGTAGCGTTCCGAAATCCAAATTGTGTTTGACTTAATTGTTCTTCTCATAAACAATCCAATAACAAATAACAAATCTTTCAATACGGGTATATCCGTCGGTAAATAAAATGTTTAACAATGTCAAAGACACCTTTAAGATGTAAACTTGAGGTGAACGGACAAGTTATCCAACAAGAAATGAAATTTAAGTACTTGGGGATAGAGATATCGAGTTGTGGCGATGTTGAAGCAGAGGTGAGGGGAACAAACAACGAGAGCTACAAAAATAGCAGGATGCCTAAACGACCACAATATGGCGTAACAAAAGTATAAGAATTGAGACCAAATCGAGAATTTACAAAACAGCTATAAGAGTTATTATGACATACACCGCAAAGACCAGGCCGAAAGACTCTTGGAAACAACAGAGATGAGGGTACTTCGCAAAATAGTTGGGAAAACACTGTTCGATAGAGAAAGAAGTAGGGATATAAGAAGTACGTGTGGAGTACGACTGGGTATTAAAGAGGAAGAAAAAGTGGACTGAGCACATTGGTAGGATGGCGGATGGAAGAATGGTAAGAGTACTACGAGATAAGTCACCAGTTGTGCATAGGAGCATGGGCTGCCCGCGTAAGAGGTGGTGCGATGACCTGAATGCAGAGCAGTAGTAGGCAGGTGTATGAAGATTAAACAGGCGTACGCCTAAAGAAAAGTAGGAAGAAGAAGAAGATAAACAATCAATTACCTTTTAAATTTTCAAATATAAAAAAAACTACCGGAAGAAACCAAAATGAACTTATTTTGTGTGCAGGGTTATCCAACAGCCAGACGCTGCTAGTCAATAATAACTTAGCATAACATCACACACAACAGCCAGTCGTTGGTCGTAATCCAATGAAATATCAAAGAAATAAAAAACGATTGGTTACTCCCAAATTAATAATGTTAAACACGGGAAAAATTTTTTATAAAGAATTAGTAAAATTACCGATAATAAATCAGTAATTAACCGTTTTTGTTTCACTTTTAGGAATTTACAGAAAAAATTGGAATCCTACCAGTAATTTAAAAACCGTAACCGTAAGTAACGTAAATCTCAAGATATAAGATCCTGCCATTTACTTTTTTAATGGGGTAATAAACAACCCTATTAAGGCTTTTTTTACCTGCTTTGTATACCGCCCTCACTTGCACCTGCAATCATATTGGATCTATTTTTACCTATATATTTACTACCAGGCAACCCCGTTTGGAGCCCTTTATGTATTTGATAATATAGGCTAAATGACCACAGGTCCCCATTAAAATTCGAAAGATACTTTTTATTATTTTTATGTTTAGTTTTACTTACAACTTACAACGTAACAGTTCTATTTTAATTATGTGGAGTCACTGGGAAAATTACAATAGTTGCTGTCACAAGAGAAAACATTTATCACTTGAGACCAAACAAATAGTAAAAAATGTTTACGACAGTTTGGCAAAAACAAATTTGAATAAACAAACTGCTTTGCAAGAAACCAGTAAACTAACAAAAACCCTGATTTCTACGATTAAGGGTATTGTAGGAAAACTATCATTCAACAGGAAAAAATGGAAAGATTTTCAAATGCATCATGTAGACGATTGTGAAAAAGACGTCATCGGGAGAAAAATATATTATATGTATGAAGAGCAGTTGGTGCCAACACTAGACAAAATAAAATTAAGATTGGTGCAGAACGGGACCAATATACATTGTGGCCGATCAACCCTTCACAGAATTCTCTTAAGAATGGGACTCACGTTCCGAAAAATCAACAAAAGGCAAGTAGTGATGGAATCACAAAGATTACGAATCTTGCGACATACTTATTTACAAGAAATTAAAAAGCATCGATCAGAGAATTAGCCAATAATTCACCTTAATGAAACATGGTACGATACCCATGACACTGTACAAAAAGTGTGGGTTGACAGCAGTACAAAATGTCAGACTACGTGCCTTCAAATAAAGGTAAATGAATAACAATTTTGTATGTTGGATCTGAAAAGGGCTGGGTTTCAAATTGTCTACTATTATCTGCAAAAAACATAAAAGATTCTAGTTTGGACTATCACGAAGACACGACCACAGAACTTTTTGAAAATTGATTTCAAAATTCCCTTTTGCCAAATATTCTCGAATAGAGTGTTACAGTTTTGAACAATGCAAGTTACCATAGTCGCCTACTAAATAGGGTTCCTAATGCAGCCAACACCAAATCGGAAATACAGGAATATATGTTAGAAAGTGACATTTATTTTGACTTTAGTTATAAAAAAAGCGATCTCTTGGAAGTTTGGAAAGACCATAAATTGAAAAAGAAATATGTTTGTGATAGTAGGGCTGAGAAAATGGGACACACTGTTTTGCGGCTTCCTCCATATTATTGTGTGTTTACTCCAATTGAACATATTTGGCATCAACTTAAATCAAAAATAAGGGCACAAAATGTTTCTCCTACTTTAAGCGTGTCAGTGGTTGAATTAATAAAAAAAGTTATAAATGATATACCTTGTGAAAGCTGGAAGAATTCCATTCAGCACGTCGTTAAAGTTGACGATTCATATATTTATGTAAATAATATAAAACCTCTGGTAACACAGCACCACAAAAAAAAAAGTGGGGTATACTTTTGATGCGATATATCAGATCCGTATTATTTTTGCCCGCTGATCACGAATCTGACGTCAGAATATCGCCATCACATCTCAATTTTTTTCTAACCTCAAAAAATAGGTAAAAATTAGTAAAAATTAAGAAAAATATACTCCTAAAAAATTGATTCAAGCTTTTTCATGAATCCAAAGATGTATTAATATGTATTCGGACACGCTAAGCTAATATTCATCGGTTGGATTAAGCCATACAGTTCTGTTTTCTTTCTAACCTCAATAAATCAGACAGATATAGTGCTTCTCGAATGCAAAAAAAAACGAATTCAAATTAAAATTCAACCGATTCTTACCAAATTTGGTACACGGGGGTTTTTTGGGTTGCTGATCATGAATCTGAGGTCGGATTTGCAAAATTCAAAATGGCGGATCCAAGATGGCGGACAAAATTTTTGAAAACCAACCGATTCCTACCAAATTTGGTATACAGTTGGGGAATCCTCAAACCTGATACTCTTAAACCCTAAACCCTGAAACCTTAGACTCCCACACCCTGTAACCTCAAAAAATAGACCTCAATAACCCTGTAACTTTAAAAATGAGACCCAATAAACTCACAACCAGGACTTTTAAACCATATACTCTCAAATAGTAGACCCTTAAGCCCTAGAATTGCGAAGGTTAGACCCGCGCCCAACTTTCCTTTTTTTGGCTGTATCTTGTTCTTTTTTCCGAGAATGACCTATACAAAGGCTTTCTGCCCAAACGCTTTTGAGGACTTGTTTCTCTTTTTAGCGACCAGCAATAGTCCGCTAGCATATGGTCATCCCATCGTCCTTGATACCGATTTTCTATGATTTTCAGATCTTGGTGAAAACGTTCCCCTTGCTCCTCACTGTAGTCACCAAGATTATCTGGGAGTCCAGGAAATGTAATTTTAGATTCATTAAGCAACCTAATGTTTGAAAATTTTTTACCATTTTCTCGACTATTTCTTTGTACTTAGGACTTTTATTATTTCCCAAAAAGTTTGTTGCGACTTCTTTAAAACTAAGCCAAGCAGCTTTTTCAACTTTATTCATTTTAGTAACAAATAATGAATCTTGAAACAATTTTCTTATTTGTGGCCCGTCAAATACGCCTGCCTTAATTTTAGCTTCAGAAAATTTCGGAAATTTTTTATGCAAATATTTGAAACATGGGCCGTTTGTATCTAATGCTCTCGTGAATTGCTTCATAAGTCCAAGCTTAATGTGAAGCGGGGGAATAAGAACTTTTCCTGGATCTACCAATGGTGGAAACAATACATTATTTTCACCAGGGTGAACGATTCTCTTGTTGGCCAAATTTTTTTCTTATAATGATGTTCCCTGTCTCTGCTATTCCACAGACATTTATAACAGGGATAACGTGTAAACCCTGACTGTTGGCCAAGCAATATTGTTACAATTTTCAGATCTCCACAAATTTTCCAGTTATGATCAGCATATTTTATTTTTATCAAAAGCTGCTTCATTTTTTCATATTGCTCTTCCATAACTGTGGAATGAGCAATCGGAATGGGAGCGTAAACGTTGGTATTATGCAGCAAAACTGCCTTAATGCTCCGTTTAGAAGAATCAATGAACAGTCTCCATTCTTCAGGATCGTATGAGTTATTTTGAAATTCATCCATTAGACCTTTTACATCGGTACAATATGAAAGTGACAATTCCTCGTCCATTGTGAAATATTTTCGAAATTCTTCATCTCTGTTTCTATAATAAGAAATCGTAGCTTCTGGCTTAAGTAAATGTATTTTCTTTAAAAAGGAAGCAAGATGCTCTGAACCATCTTTGGATAAGCCTAAATCTCTGACTAGATCACTAAGTTCTGACTGTGATACGAGTATTGGTTCTGGTTTACGGTTGTATGGTAGAAATTCTTTATCTATGTCACTAGTATATGATAGGTTGTCACTAGAACATTCATTAGTAACAGTGTTTGAATGTTTTTCGACAGTCTCAATGTTTTCGGCATGAACTGATAAGGTGAAATCATTTGTTTCCATAACATCAGCATCAAGTGGTTCAGGAGGCGGAATTAGTTTAGTTTGTCTTGTTACTGTCGAAACATCGTTATAAGTAATAGTGCTTTTTTTTTCGGTTATGCCTAGATACAACATTCATACAAAAGTAGCAATCATTTTCACTGTATGGTCTATTCCATATTGCTGGTCTGGAATATGTAATCGCCTTCTTATTGATGTACAACATTATTTTGCAAGAACTGCAAATGATGTGGGGAACCCAATCTGTATCCTGGTGCTGTATTTCAATGTTAAAACAATCCTTATATAAGGTTTTAATCTTATCCGTTATCGGTGACCCCATTTTACTCAATACGTGTTGACAGCAAATATAACAAAATTAATCACTGTTTTTATCGCACTTATGAAAAGTCCTTGTACCGTGAGACCGTTTTCTTGTAGCATTATACTCTACATGAGCCAAGTCACCCACACATGAAGAGCTACGGTCGCTGGATGACGACGGCTGCGGGCCCGCTTTCCCACCCTGACCAACCGCCGATACTGGGTTTCCGAGTCCCTGCATCGTAATTCTCTTTCTTCTACCTGCCATGACGGCATCTAAGCCGTTATCCAGGGACTCTGCCGGCTAGTGGAGTAACACCGTTGCCCACCGTCACCACGTGGAGGTGCCCTGGATGCAGGTAGAAGAATAAAAATCGACCGATGAATTTTCTCGGCGTTCAAAATGGCGCGAAAATATCTGCCATCTTGAATTTTGCAAATCCAACCTCAAATTCGTGATCAGCGACCCAAAAAATCCCCGTGTACCAAATTTGGTAAGGATCGGTTGAATTTTAATTTGAATTCGTTTTTGCATTCGAGAAGCAGCTTAGCGTGTCCGAATACATATTAATACATCTTTGGATTCATGAAAAAGTTTGAATCAATTTTTAGGAGTATATTTTTCTTAATTTTTACTAATTTTTACCTATTTTTTGAGGTTAGAAAAAAATTGAGATGTGATGGCGATATTCTGACGTCAGATTCGTGATCAGCGGGCAAAAATACTACGGATCTGATATATCGCATCAAAAGTATACCCCACTTTTTTTGTGGGGCTGTGTAATTAGCTCAGCTGATGACAGTGATAGTGAACCTGAATTAGGCTTAAGTTAAAATATATTTTTATTTATACAATATGTCCCCTCTTGTAAACCCCATTCATTTAAACTGTATATTTGTACTTCTTATCCATTTGTTTTTACATTCTTCTAAAAATAAACGTCTCCAAAAACACTTATAATTTTATTTATTTACATTAATGAATCAAATTCTTAAGTCCATCTCTGCAATTTGTCATAAACAAAAGGTCAGGATTTTTAAATTGCCCACTTAAAACGGCAAAAACAGGATTTTATATTTTGAGACAGGCTATACAGGTAGCTTTTATTCTCGTTAATAAATACGTACCTTATCTCTTTCATGTTTTAAATTTTTATTTAAGTATTTATAAAGAATAACGATTGTTTCGCCATTCGAAACTTTTCCGAATTACTTCTAAAAAGTTAAAATCTCTATACACAACAAAGCTTGCTGTTTAGTTAAATTTTATTCAAGTCTGCATCTCTTGTCATCTTTTCGAACTCAATTCTTAAGAAAACAACTTCTTATCTCCATTAATCCCTCCATTATATTCAAGATAGCAACTCACACACAAAAAACGTAACTTTAAACTTCCCAGCTTTTAAAGTAGAGTGCGTTTTTTGTCGATGTCAAACAACATTACAACAATGACATTGAAATGCTAAGTTTTTAAAAGCTAAGTAATTTGCTAATATAATTGTCTTTTAAATAGTGTAAGGAATAAAATTTATTTTTAATTAATGGACTTCTTTCCAGAGAAACGAAGAGAATTCTGATTGGCTATAATAAGGGAAAAGGCCATATAACACGTAGGTTGAAAAGTTTGTGGTCTGACACATAGATGTCGCCCTTTTCAAAAATTCAAATCCATATGATTTTTAGAAAGTACCAACCTTCAAACGATACGTGTCAAAATTCTATGACATTCAGATGATTAATTCACAAGTTACAATGGTTTTAGTGACGCTACTTTTGATATCTTCAAAACAATGGAAAAAATAGAATTTCGTGTGTTGATTAAACATTGTTTTTTGATGGGAAAAATGCCGTTCAAGCAAAGCAAGGCCTTGATAACCGTTAGGAGGACTGTGCCCCTGGAAAATCACTCATCATTTATTGGTATGCTGAATTTAAACGCGATAGTACATATACAAATGATGCTGAACGTTCTGGACGCACAAATGAGGTGGTTACACCGGAACACATAAAAAAATCCACAAAATTGTTTTGGATGACCGTAAAGTGAAATTGCGTGAGATAGCTGACACTCTAAAAATATCAAAAGAACGTGTTGGTTTTCTCCAATTTTTCCTTTTATATTTTCCTCTATGATATTTTTAATAATTTTTCCATACAAACGTCCCATACTCGATATTATGCTTAGGCCTCTATAGTTTGTGCATTTTCTGCGGTCTCTCTTTTTAAATATAGATACTATATAGGCTTTTGACCATTCCTCTGGTATTTTTTCTCCATTTATCGCTCTGTGGAACATGTTTCTCAGCATTCGATATAATTTATTACACCCGTACTTAATCATTTCATTTACCACACCTCCAGGTCCTGCAGATTTATTATTTTTGAGTGTTTTTATTGTCTTCTTTACTTCTTCATAGCTTAGTTCTATCTCTTTTTAGTGTTCCGTACAGAACACTTATAAGATCACTTCGGTGTCTGTCTGTCTGTCTGTCTGTCTGTCACACCCGATTTTCTCGGAAACTATTTGACATAGAAAGGTGAAATTTGGTAATAATATAGGAATTGATGGCCTCATCAGAGCCATGTAGTTTTGAGAATTAAATTTTGACTTAAGGGGTTAGTTTTGGGTGGTGAAGTCGGAAGTGAAAAAAAAATTTTTTTACTAGGTCATCGAGTGTGGTGTCGAATGAAAGCTTGTGAAAACACGAGTAAAAAATGTATATATAATATTATACTTGCGCGCACTTTTCTTTGTATTATTTTTAAAAATTCGCGAAAAATCGCTGTCCCGGGCCTTATCTCGAAAAGTACTTATCAAAAAATTTCGAAAAAATTCTGGAATATTCTCCACGGGGTGTAGATTGAACGAAAATTATCACGAGTGCATTACCTTTAATAATTTATATGGTATATAAAAAAAACAAAAATTTCAAGGTCATCAGATTTCAGTAAAGATTGGAAACAAACTTTGTTGAAAACTCATTTTGGGGTGTGTTTTGTGAAGTCACTGATCATTTTATACCACCGTAACATAAATTTTGAGGTTCGTTTTGAGGGGTGAAATCGGAAGTGAAAAAAAAAATTTTTTTACTAGGTCATCGAGTGTGGTGTCAAATGAAAGCTTGTGAAAACACGAGTAAAAATATATATATATATATATATATATATATATATATATATATATATATATATATATATATATATATATATATATATATATAAAAAAATTTTTTTACTAGGTCATCGAGTGTGGTGTCAAATGAAAGCTTGTGAAAACACGAGTAAAATATATATATATATATATATATATATATATATATATATATATATATATATATATATATATATATATTTTTACTCGTGTTTTCACAAGCTTTCATTTGACACCACACTCGATGACCTAGTAAAAAAATTTTTTTTTCACTTCCGATTTCACCCCTCAAAACGAACCTCTTAAGTCAAAATTTATGTTACGGTGGTATAAAATGATCAGTGACTTCACAAAACACACCCCAAATGAGTTTTCAACAAAGTTTGTTTCCAATCTTTACTGAAATCTGATGACCTTGAAATTTTTGTTTTTTTTTATATACCATATAAATTATTAAAGGTAATGCACTCGTGATAATTTTCGTTCAATATACACCCCGTGGAGAATATTCCAGAATTTTTTCGAAATTTTTTGATAAGTACTTTTCGAGATAAGGCCCGGGACAGCGATTTTTTCGCGAATTTTTAAAAATAATACAAAGAAAAGTGCGCGCAAGTACAATATTATATATACATTTTTTACTCGTGTTTTCACAAGCTTACATTCGACACCACACTCGATGACCTAGTAAAAAAATTTTTTTTTCACTTCCGACTTCACCACCTAAAACTAACCCCTTAAGTCAAAATTTAATTCTCAAAACTACATGGCTCTAATGAGGCCATCAATTCCTATATTATTGCCAAATTTCACCTTTCTATGTCAAATAGTTTCCGAGAAAATCGGGTGTGACAGACAGACAGATAGACAGACACCGAAGTGATCTTATAAGTGTTCCGTACGGAACACTAAAAAGAGATAGAACTAAGCTATGAAGAAGTAAAGAAGACAATAAAAACACTCAAAAATAATAAATCTGCCTGGAGGTGTGGTAAATGAAATGATTAAGTACGGGTGTAATAAATTACATCGAATGCTGAGAAACATGTTCCACAGAGCGATAAATGGAGAAAAAATACCAGAGGAATGGTCAAAAGCCTATATAGTATCTATATTTAAAAAGGGAGACCGCAGAAAATGCACAAACTATAGAGGCCTAAGCATAATATCGAGTATGGGACGTTTGTATGGAAAAATTATTAAAAATATCATAGAGGAAAATATAAAAGGAAAAATTGGAGAAAACCAACACGTTCTTTTGATATTTTTAGAGTGTCAGCTATCTCACGCAATTTCACTTTACGTTCATCCAAAACAATTTTGTGGATTTTTTTATGTGTTCCGGTGTAACCACCTCATTTGGGCGTCCAGAACGTTCAGCATCATTTGTATATGTACTATCGCGTTTAAATTCAGCATACCAATAAATGATGAGTGATTTTCCAGGGGCACAGTCCTCCTAACGGTTATCAAGGCCTTGCTTTGCTTGAACGGCATTTTTTCCATCAAAAAACAGTGTTTAATCAACACACGAAATTCTATTTTTTCCATTGTTTTGAAGATATCAAAAGTAGCGTCACTAAAACCATTGTAACTTGTAAATTAATCGTCTAAATGTCATAGAATTTTGACACGTATCGTTTGAAGGTTGGTACTTTCTAAAAATCATATGGATTTGATTTTTTGAAAAGGGCGACATCTATGTGTCAGACCACAAACTTTTCAACCTACGTGTTATATGGCCTTTTCCCTTATTATAGCCAATCAGAATTCTCTTCGTTTCTCTGGAAAGAAGTCCATTAATTAAAAATAAATTTTATTCCTTACACTATTTAAAAGACAATTATATTAGCAAATTACTTAGCTTTTAAAAACTTAGCATTTCAATGTCATTGTTGTAATGTTGTTTGACATCGACAAAAAACGCACTCTACTTTAAAAGCTGGAAAGTTTAAAGTTACGTTTTTTGTGTGTGAGTTGCTATCTTGAATATAATGGAGGGATTAATGGAGATAAGAAGTTGTTTTCTTAAGAATTGAGTTCGAAAAGATGACAAGAGATGCAGACTTGAATAAAATTTAACTAAACAGCAAGCTTTGTTGTGTATAGAGATTTTAACTTTTTAGAAGTAATTCGGAAAAGTTTCGAATGGCGAAAAAATCGTTATTCTTTATAAATACTTTTGAAAAAATTTTAAAACATGGAAGAGGTAAGGTACGTATTTATTAACGAGAATTAAAGCTACCTGTATAGCCTGTCCCAAAATATAAGAGCCTGATTTTTGCCGTTTTAAGTGGGCAATTTAAAAATTCTGACCTTTTGTTTATGATAGGTTGCAGAGATGGACTTAAGAATTTTATTCATTAATGCAAATAAATAAAATTTTAAGTGTTTTTGAAGATGTTTATTTTTAGAAGAATATAAAAAACAAATGGATAAGAGGTACAAATATACAGTTTAAATGAATGGGGTTTACAAGAGGGGACATATTGTAAATACACAATAATACGCAGGAAGCCGGAAAACAGTGTGTCCTATTTTCTTAGCCATACTATCACAAACATATTTCTTTTTCAATTTATAGTCTTTCAAAACTTCCAAAAGATCACTTTTTTTTTATAACTAAAGTCAAAATAAATATCATTTTCTAACATATATTCTTGTATTTCCGATTTGGTGTTGGCTGCATTAGGAACCTTATTTAGTAGGCGACTATGGTAACTTGCATTGTCCATAACTATAACACTCTGTTCGGGAACATTTGGCAAAAGGGAATTTTGAAACCAATTTTCAAAAAGTTCTGCGGTCGTGTCTTCGTGAAGTCCAAACTAGAATTTTTTATGTTTTTTGCAGATAATAGTAGACAATTTGAATCCCAGCCCTGTTCAGATCCAGCATGCAAAATGGTTATTCGTTTACTTTTATTCGAAGGTGCGTTAGTCTGACATTTTGTACTGCTGTCAACCTACCCTCTTTGCACAGTGTCATGGGTATCGAACCATGTTTCATCAAGGTAAATTATTGGCCAATTCTCTGATCGATACTTTTTAATTTCTTGTAAATAAGTATGTCGCAAGATTCGTAATCTTTGTGACTCCATCACTACTTTCCTTTTGTTAATTTTTCGGAACGTGAATCCCATTCTTAAGAGAATTCTTCGAAGGGTTGATTGGCCACAATGTATATTGGTCCCGTTCTACACCCGTCTTGATTTTATTTTCTCTAGTGCCGGCACCAACTGCTCTTCATATATAGAATATATTTTTCTCCTGATGACGTCTTTTTCACAATCGTCTACACAATGCATTTGAAAATCTTTCCGTTTTTTCCTGTTCCTATATATAATGTAATACTTGCGCACACTTTTCTTCCTATTACTTTTAAAAAATCGCTGTCCCCTACCTTATCTCGAAAAATACTGATCAAAAAATTTTGAAAAAATTCTGGAATATTCTCCACGGGGTATAGATTGAACGAAAATTATCACGACTGCATTACCTTTAATAATTTATTTGGTATATAAAAAAAAAACAAAATTTCAAGGTCACCAGTTTTCAGTAAAGATTGGAAACAAACTTTGATGAAAATTCATTTGGGGTGTGTTTTGTGAAGTCACTGATCATTTTATACCACCCTAACAAAAATTTTTATTTTAAAAACAATCAACGTACGGAACACTAATTGTGCAAGTTCAACTTGCACTTGACCGGTTTTTATTTTTCCTTATTCTGTTCTTCTTCAGGGTTCTCTTCTTCGAATTCTTGCCTGTCTTCTGTTAGCAGCTTCTTATAATATTCCTCCCACTCGCTTTCTGGGATATACTCTATATACGTCTTCTCTCTATTGTTGGTCCTTAATGCTTTAATTATTCTCCATGACTCTGTGCTTCTAGTTCCTCCTATATACTGTTCTACATGTTCGCACGATTTTTCCCATCTCTCGTTCTTTTCTTAGTTTATCATCCTTCTGTAAATCTTCTGATTTTGTATTCAGCCATTTTTCGTATAGTCCTTTTTTCTCCTTTATAGATTCTTTGATTTTTTTACAGATTCTAATTTTATGATTCTTATTCTCTTCTTCTTCTTATTCTATATATATATATATATATATATATATATATATATATATATATATATATATATATATATATATATTATTCCATGAACATCTGGGCATGAGAAAGCTCTGTTCGAAAGGGGTACCGCGTTTGCACACAGTGGATCAAAAACAACGTGTTCATGAATCTGAGCGCTGTTTGGATCTGTTTAAGCGCAATAAAAAGAACTAGCAGCATTCTCAGGGAATTGCATATTTACTGTCAAAATTGGTATATGCTTAGATAGGATTTACAAATGCTAATGTCTCTTATCCTATCGAAAACTTAATAAAAAAATTATTGATAGTAATAAAAAAAAAAACATTGCTATTTGCTTCAGAGTTATTTTAGCACAGTCGCCAGGGGTTTTGAGCTCTAATTAAAAATTAACAGGCTGCATTTGGGCACACTGGTAGTTTTTTGGACGTAGAATACAACAAAAAAAAGTTTGCTAAAGTTTGATGTACGCTAAGCCCACAAAATCCAAAATAAAATCAAAAACTCGGTTTTCCGGTAATATCTGGTAATATCCGGTAATATATAGAGAAGAGCGGTCCGTCTGATTGGGGACCCGGAATTGACCGGCGGCCTTGATTCGCTGGAACATCGAAGAACGGTTGGCGACTTCAGTCTGTTCTACAAGTATATACATGGAAAGTGTTCGAAGGATGTAGCCCGCTTAATTCCTCCCAAAGCGGTGCATGTTAGAAATACACGTCGCGCTGGTGCTTAACATCCGTATGAGGTTCAGCTTATTACTTCGCGTACAACGCTTTTCAAGCAGTCCTTTATATGGAGAACATCATCCCTTTGGAATAATTTGCCCAGCGCTGTGTTTCCCACCGAGTACAATTTACAGTGTTTCAAGAACAGCGTGAATCGCTTATTCCGCACACATGTCGCTCTTGTAGCGCTTTAGGGACTTCCCTGCAGTACGTGTGCTAGACCCATAAAAAAAAAAATCTCGAAAAATAAAAAAGATATCGAAAAACTAATAGTACCACGTGAAAAAGCGGAAAATTTTACAAAAAAAAAAATAGTATATATATATTTTTTTTCCAGTTTTTTTTTTTATTAGCGTGAGAATTTATTAAATATTCGGATAGGTGATTTAAAAAAGTGCACGCCAAACAGATTAATTTGAAAGTCTAAGAGGAGACTTTCAGCTTTCCGATGATAGTAATAATTTTTATTTTGGTTGCTTTATAATTTGTAAAACTTTTGTTTGCATGATTTTAACGGACAATTACAAATATTTAATAAAATGCAGTATTGAAAAAAAATCCTTGTGCATATATCATTATTATGCTTTAAGTTTCAATATAAGAATAATTAAAAATGCCCACATTATCCGTGTTATTTAAAAATTAAGTTTAAAAATATGAAAATTTGCCTGCAGTAGTGTGCCGCCGGCAATTTTACATTCAAAGAGGTACAAAATGGCCAAAAAAAGTCGGATATTTTTTTTAGTTAAAGTTGATATTAGAAAATTATTAAAAACTTAAAAAAAAACATTTTCTTTTTTTGTAATTTTGCTCTTAAAAAAGTGTTCATGATAAACGTATGTTTTGCTTATTATTAATCATACAACTTAAACTTAAAATAAAAAAAAAATATTTAAAGGTGGGAAATGAAAGACAAAAGTCTAAGCTTTAAGTATAAAATATTTATATTTCATTTAAACATCCAGGTACAAAGAAAACAGTTATTGAAAACACAAAAATTCTAAATTACTCCAAGGAATTTTGTTAATGGCGATCGAAGAAGAAACGCGCACGCAACGCCAACATCCCAATCGGTTTTCTGTCATCTGTGCGACGCTCACATAGTTTGTACACTGTGTATTGTTAAATAAATTTTTAAATGAAAAATAATTAGCTTTAAATGTAAATTAAGTGTTGGTTGCGGTTTCGTATTTATATGATTATTATTAAATTTATTCATCTTTATATAAATAAATATATTTTAATTTATTTTTTTTTATATACACTGACTGCCATTTTGGATCACAAATTTAAAATTTTTTAAATCTTAGATCCTTAATCACCACCCCAAAAAACCTCTTAGTAGACACTTTAAAAGAAAATTGGAAAAGTAAATGAATTACGCCTGGTCACCATATTGGACCCGCCCTTTTGAGTTTTTCAAGTCTGTCATCGGATTTTTAATCAGCATCCGGAGAAACCCCTTAATAGCCAATTTTAAAATATTTAGCGGTATACAAAAATGTTAATTTAATCATAAATGGTGTTGGAAGTATGATTCCCACTGCAACTGAAGGGGTTACACTATAGATTTTATTTTAAATATATATAAAGTAAAATTTTTAAAAAAATAATCTATATACTATTTTTTTTAAATTTCCTGTTCTTTCACGTGATGCTATTAGTTTTTTGATATCTTTTCTATTTTTCGAGATATTTCCGAAAAAACGATGTATATATATATTTATATATATATATATATATATATATATATATATATATATATATATATATATATATATATATATATGTATATATATATATATATATATATATATATATATATATATATATATATATACACATATAATAAAGAAAGAAAGCAAAAAATTGCTGTATCTACCAAAATTATTAAAAATACAATCTTAGTTGGGGAACTCGGCAAGAAGGGGGCGTGATAAGAGATCACACAATTTTCATTAAGCCAATATTTCGGTCCTGGATTGGGACCTTCTTCAGGGCAGAACTGAAAAGAAGAACAAAGCGTATTCACTGATCGTGTCTGGGACAACTTTAAATTAATGATGTTATCGTTAGGTTGTTATAATAAATAAAATTAGTGTAGAACAAGAATAAGATATTAGTCATAATAAGTTAAAAAACTCACATGAGCAGTGCAAAGATTTCGTTAGCCTGAATGGCCGTAGGTAGCTTATACATACAAAAGTTGTTACATATGAAAGTTGGTTAATCCATAAAAATATATAAAATTCCATTCCTATATCAATACGTAGACGATTTAATTCTATCCATACCAGCTGATGGCAAAGAAGAAGTTCTTCATGTTTTCAATTCATTCGACCCACACCTGCAATTCACTATGGAAGAAGAAACCAACAATGCTGTTCCATTTCTGGACACAAGAGTCGTTAGAGACTCCCATAACATCATCAAACTTGATTGGTATAGAAAACCTACTTCTTCTGGGAGATATATCCATGCAAACTCTGGCCATGATTGGAAGGTGAAAGTCAACGTCATCAAAGGCCTATATAGAAGACTGAAGATAATTGTCCATCCTGATTTCTTACTCCAGTCACAAGAAACACTTACAAACCTTTTCATAGATAATGGATACAATCGAAAACTCTTACTAAGAACCAAAGGCGAAGTCAACAAGCTCACTCATACCCATCGTATTCCCCCAGAACCCCCTCCCCTCCACCTACCGCATATCTCCCCCCCCTTTAACTCCCCCAGTCAAAATAAATTGGTCGCTGCTTTCTTTACCATTCATTCCTGGCCTTACAAACAAATTGGTCCACATTTTGCGTGTCATTCCTAACATTAAAATTGCTAAATATTACTTCTTCAAAAACAGACGTGTCTTCAGCAAGCTGAAGGCCCCGCGGCCAGTTCTTTCCATGTCAGACTTGGTTTATTCAATTTCCTGCCTCAATTGTCCATCAATCTATATTGGCCAAACTTCTCAATCCTTGAATCGTCGTATTGCACTCCATAAAAGTGATACTACATGCCATCCACACAGATGTGCTTTGGCGACCCATTCTGTTGACAATGGTCATTCTTTTAATTTCAGGGAACCCAAAATTCTTCATTTCTCTAACAATCTTTCCAAGAGAGAATTCCTTGAGATGTGTTACATCCAGGAGAATCACCTTAATATCAATAAAAGAACCGACCTAGATGGTCTTAGCAGCATATATAGTTTCCTCCTCTCCTGTGATAAATCAATTCCACACAATAATTCCCTGTCCTCAAGTGTTTTATGATCCATCTGAACCGCGTTGGTCGTCTCTCTTTTAGTTCTGTAATTTCCAGGGTTTCTCTTCTCCTTCCTCTCTTTATTTACGGTTCTCTTTGATCCTGGACTCCACAGTTTCTTTCCATTTTATCTGGGCCATTTTGTGCACCTAGCGATTACTGTCTTCCTTCCATTGACAGTACCTTGCGTCACCCCTTTAACACCTCCTGGTACCTCCAGTCTTCATTGGTTTTTGCAAACAATCTCTTCCTCCAATCAGATTCCAACAAGAAATTAATAAATTAATAATTATTTCATTAGACAATCTTCCTCTTCGTTGCTTCCATTATTGTCTCTCTCTCTCGCTCCCTCGCTCACCCCTTTACCTATAATTAGGTTATAATTTATCCTTCCTCTACTACATACCGGATTTTTGGTCGCTCAATTGGCTATCTCCTTCTCACTTAAGGTCCAATATTTGCACTTCCTTTTCTATCGGTTCCTTCCAGGTGTCGACCCCGCATTCTGGTTAATTGAGTTTTCTTGACTAAATCTCTTATCTCTGTCGGGCAGCTGTCTCCTGTCGTCCTTGTCATCTTTCCTAAATGGCGGTGGCCATGTGTGGTGGTCACAGGTGAAATAATTAACAATGTTCTCAACATCCAAGGTTCCCAATTACATCCATGTTTTAAATTTGGTTTTTAGAATTTTGTCTACAGTGTTTTAGTGTGTATTTTATATATTTTATGGATTAACCAACTTTTATATGTAACAACTTTTGTATGTATAAGCTACCTACGGCCATTCAGGCTAACGAAATCTTTGCACTGCTCATGTGAGTTTTTTAACTTATTATGACTAATATCTTATTCTTGTTCTACACTAATTTTATTTATTATAACAACCTAACGATAACATCATTAATTTAAAGTTGTCCCAGACACGATCAGTGAATACGCTTTGTTCTTCTTTTCAGTTCTGCCCTGAAGAAGGTCCCAATCCAGGACCGAAATATTGGCTTAATGAAAATTGTGTGATCTCTTATCACGCCCCCTTCTTGCCGAGTTCCCCAACTAAGGTTATATACATATATATATATATATATATATATATATATATATATATATATATATATATATACTTGTATATCTCTGTAACAAAAGCAGTTGTAGGAAAATACTCATAAATAGCGCCTCTAAACACGTAAAACTAACTCCAAAAAGTCTCAAACTCCTGACCTAAAAATGAAATCCTGCCTGGAAAAGTACATATAGAAATAATGTATTAATTACTTGCCCATATCTATTTTACCAGTGAAATTAGGCCAGTTCTCGTTGTCCATATAGTTCAAAATAAGTGAAATAAGATATTTCTCGTCGAATTTTTTATTTTATTTTCGATTTTATGGACTTAGAATACACTTTAGAGCAGCAAACTGTTTTTATTATATTCTACTTTCAAAAAACTACCCATATGGTAAAATGTAGCCTGTTAACATTTAATTTAAGCTTTTCGTCAAAATTTGCCTTTAACGACTGGGCTATTTAAGTTTACAACATAATTACTGTTATGTAATTATTAAATATCTTTGTATTGTTAATCTATGCAACAGTCTAAATAATTGTCCTAAATCGGTTAGTTAACGTCAAATAATTCAGCTCCAGATTTCACTTAGCAGAAATTATCGTTAATGGGGCTCCTTTATTAACTGAGAACTTGACAGAACTAATTATAATTACGTTACATTTTAATCATGAACTAGTACAAAACTAGATGCAACAAATTGTTACCAATCTTAGCAAAGAAGCAAAAATTGATCGGAAATAATTATAATTAAATCAGTTTTTTTTTTACTTCGAGAATTTTAGTCAGAAATTAAGTGTAAAATAAACTGTTTTGCGTTTTGATTTCAGGAAAATAATACGTGGTCAATAAACAAGAATACATTGGCAAAACAGTGTGGTCATACTTTTGTTTAAGATAGGCGAACACGGAAACCTCGAGAACTACCGGCCCGTCAACTTGTTATCGCATTTGTACAAGCTTCTTACTAAAATTATCACAAACCGTCTAATAAATAAATTGGATAATTACCAATCAGTCGAACAGGTGGACTTTCGCAAGGGATTCGGAACAACTAGATCATATCAAACGCGCGCCGCTTTTTAACTGAAAAAGCGAGTATAATATTAACGTCCACCTAGCATTTATCTATTATAAGAAGGCTTTTGGACTCCCTGGAATACAATTATGCAGTGCTTAACACATGCCAGAATAAACTTAAGATATATTGAACTCCTTAAATTCATATATAAAAATGCGAGATTAAATTAGATGAAGATCAAAAGAACCCATAAAGAATAAGAAAGGTGTTAGGAAGGGCGACAAAATTTCACTAAGAATTATTTACCCTGACCTAAGAGGATATATTTAAGTCTTGAGTGGGAGTGGAAAGGAACTAAAATCGATGGCATATATCTACATTCCTTGCAATTCGCAGATGATGTAGTTCTGAGTAGCGAAAATTTAGAAGATCTAATAATCATAATAGAACAACTCAAACGAGCTTCACAAAATGCAGGACTCGAGATGAACATCAAAAAACAGAACCTTTAAGCGTACAAAAACACACAAATTAAAATCGATGATGATGATGATTTTCGAAGGTCAGGGCGCATCGACGGCTATGGTCATTTAGCGCCCAAGAATTTGATGATTTGCAATTAATGGGTGTTGAATTCTCTCTGAAGTTGAATTCTTTTAGAAATTCTGTTATGTTGTCTTTAAGAGTAGTGAAGGATTTTATGTTTGTGGAGACATTAGACGGAATATTGTGTTTAACTCTCAAGTTATGGTATAGATTGGATTCAAAAAGATGGATTACAGTTAGAAGGGAGTCACAAATGGGACAGATCGGAGGGGGTTCTCTTTTTAGTAAATAAACATGAGTGGAATAAGTGTGTCCTGTTGCCAATCTTCTCATTAGTACATTATGTCTACGGTCAATTGTCATGATGTTAAGGGGAGGGAAGACATTGGGTTTATTGGGCCACAGTTTGTTATTTGGTTCCTCCAAGTCCCATTTGAGTTGGGAAGGAGAATAATGTAGATGTTTTAGAAATATGTTAAAGTCGGAAAAGTGATTTTCTCCCACGATATGGCAGCCTCTTTCAATGGCAAGTTTTGCAAAAGAGTCCGCTCTATCATTGTGAAGGTTACCAATATGACTGGGTAACCAAAACAAGGATATCGTGCGTTTTTTAAGGAAAGCAGTATACATTAGGTCTGAGATCTGTCTTATGTAGTTAAATTCCAGTTTTCTGGTTTTGATGGCATTGAGTGCACTTAGAAAATCAGAGATTATAAGGGTCGAGAGATGAGATTTGATCCTTGATGGCTAATAATTCTGCAGAAAAGATGGAAGAGTGTTTTGGCAGTTTGAACAATTTAATAACATTGTCAACGAAGAAGGCAGCTCCGACTCCCCTATCTGTCTTGGATCCATCTGTGAAAAATAAGGAATGGTTGGGATAGATGCTGGATAACCTTTCAAGAAAGAGCTTGTTGAAAAGGGTATTGGAGTGATCAGATTTTTTATATGAATGTAGAGTCAGATCAATGTTGGGGAGAGGGGAAAGCCAGGGAGGAAAAGTGGTTAGAAGAGGGTAGTTGTAAAAGGGAGGAGCAATGTTATACTGGGTGACTAGTTTGTTAATTCTGGAGGGTATGGAGATACGTCGATATGGAAGAAATTGCGAGAGTGAACAAAGCTAGTTTCGAGCGGCAACGGCAGCAAGATCACAGTATCGAGTAGCAGCAGCAGCAAGACCACTTGAAATCGCCAAATGAAATTTTGGCGAAACATCGTGCAAATTTATTGTTAGACGAATGGATTGAAACCCGGAATTCTAAACTAATAGGGTTGGAATCAGGTTTTGGATCAAATTAAAACTCGTTTGCTTATTACCAAGCTTTCGAAATTCTTGTATTTCTTTGTCAAGATATAAACTGGAGTAGAAATTCCTTTTTTAAATTACACATCACTGTATTAAATTAAGTTACGAAACATTATATAATTTTTTTCTTTTTACCAGAAAATGAAAAAAAAACTATCTTAACCACATGTTTTTTGAAGTTTGACACGTGAAGTCTGACTTCTGACTGAAAAAAAATCCTAAAATGGGGAATAGCACACCTTCTGAGAGTGTTGCCACAATTACAGGTTTAGAGCTGTTATCATTGGCATCATTGTGATTGGGTTTCAAGCGGCCGGAATTTGGCCCATAGACAAAAATGTCGTTCCTAAACATTTGTTTACAACAGCTGAAAATATAAATGCTCTCTCTCTCTCTCACTCTCTCTCAAACAAACTCAATAATGAAAGCACATCGATCAGACAAGGTGCTTCTATTATTATCGATAATGAGACAGTCACAGCCTTAAAAAAAACTTATGATATCTTTATATTCAATACTACAAAAAAATACTGTACAGGGTGATCCAAATTGGACACTTTTAAAGGTAAACCCCTTTATCTAAAGGAGATAGACGAAAACTGATGTCGGTGTTTGAGGCTCAATTTTTATGATAAACCCAATGGTGAAAACTACATATCGATATCTAGTACCGTTTCAGATATACAGGGGTGTTTTTCAAAAATCTGCATTTTGGAAAAAAAGTTTGTAATTCTTTTCCTATTGAAATTGTTTGATTTCTGTAAAAACATTCTCAAAGCCCTTTTTCACGTGGATTTCAACATTTGTTTACAACTAATATTTTAATAGTTATTAACGCAAAAATATTTTTTTTGAAGGGGACACCCCGTATATTTTTCCTTATCCAAATAGAGCTTTAAATTACCATTCTAAAAATATAGCACACTTTATATTTTGCTTAAATCAACTTCAAATTATAAAGGTTTTCAGTTTTTACGCGAGTTTTAGATGCACATTTTGTGAAGTAGGCTTTGGACGGAGCAGCCGGAGAAAATTCGGAAGTGGCAGATAACACAGGTCAACATTTGATCTAAAAAAAAACACTCGGAGCGGTTTTTGGGGTCGCTGATTACGATGAGCGGGTTGGTTAACCTTCATCACATCAGATTCAAGGTCATTTGAAGGTCAAATAGAGAAAAAACCGTAGGAAAAATCTGAAAAATTTCATGCGTATGTTTTTGAGATCCCTGAGTCCGAATCCGTAGTTTGTTTGACCTTACGCCTTTTCCCAGAGGTCATTTGAAGGTAAAATAGAGAAAAAATCGTGGAGAAAATCTGAAAAAATTCATCTATTATTTTTTCAGATCATTCAGTTCAAATCCTCCATGATCTTATGCTCAAAAGATATACGGTGGTCATTTTAAGTATCTTTGTATATATATTTGGAGTTTTACTTTGACAATAAAATGCTTTTTCATTCCTCGCGAAATTATTTATTCTCTTCTTTTTTTATAAATTTAGCTCAGTCTCGCTTTAAACTCCAGTATTAAGGTGTAGTTGCACCTAGGGCACCTCCACATGGTGACGGTGTACAACGGAGTTGTCTCACTATCCGGCGAACTCCCTGAGTTACGGCGTTTATGCCGTCATGGCAACTACTCCTAAAAAAATTACGAGACAGGGTCCCGGAAACCCAGAATCGGCGGCTGGTCAGGGTGGGAAAGCGGGCCCGCAGGCGTCGTCATCATTGGTGGGAAACTTGGCCTCTGTAGAGTCAAATGCTACAAGAAATTCGTCATGTTCCATTAAACTCGACAATTTTTGTGTTGTTTGTGGAGAGTATATTCCACAAAAGAAATTCATGTTTTCAGATTCGTTAAAAGTAAAATATCACCAAATTTATCATATTGATACAAGCTCATTGGATAACTCTTACACATCAAAATCTATATGTCATAAATGCCGCAATGTTCTATATAGAATTAACAACCAGGTATTTTCTCGGCCAATGATATGGAGACCCCCAACAGACCATACCACCGACTGTTACTTCTGCTTAACAAACTTGAAAGGGTACAACCGAAAGAATAAGGATTCTATTTCATATGCACGTGTAACATCTGTGACTTTACCAGTTCTTATTGAAACAAATTCTGATCATATCATGGAAATTAATGAATTGGGATAAGAAGTGGTAACTGATGAAGATATACCAGATGAAACATTCGAACACGAAGAAAGAGAAAATTTCAGCACAGAGGAATCAGATGTTGAGGAAAATTATATATCGGAAGCCGAAACATTTAATCAAAACGAATTAAGTGATCTGTGCAGAGACTTGGGACTCTCGAAAGATAGATCAGAGCTTTTAGCATCTAGGCTAAAAGAAAAAAATTGTCTATCCACAGGAACAAAAATTTCTGTCTATCGTTCGAGAGAACGTCCATTCAGAAAATATTTTACTAAAATGAATAATCTAGTCTATTGCCATAATATTGAAGGGTTAGTGCAAGAATACGGTATAGAATACACAGCAAGTGATTGGCGACTGTTTATAGATTCTTCAAAAAGAAGCTTAAAAGCTATCTTGTGACATAATGGAAATATTTATGCCCCTTTACCAGTCGCTCATTCTGTTGTATTAGATGAAGAATACCATAAATTTGAGTTGCTATTGCAAAAATTGAATTACGATCAAAACCAGTGGGAACTTTGTGGGGACTTAAAGATATTTACAATATTACTGGGACAGCAATCTGGAAACACTTCTTATCCGTGCTTTATTTGTGAGTGGAATAGTCGGGCTCGAGATGAGCATTATGTGAGGAAAGACTGGCCGTTGAGACAAGAATTAATTCCAGGTGAACAAAACATCATAGGTCCAAGTTTGATATCAACCAATAAGGTCCTACTTCCACCATTGCATATCAAACTAGGTATTGCAAAGCAACTTGTCAAGGCCATGAGCCGAAACGAAAGTCCTGCTTTCATGCATATTTTTAAAGTGCTACCTAATCTTTCTGAAGCTAAAATAAAAGAGGGCATATTTACTGGACCACAAATAAGAGACCTCCTAAAAAATGATGCATTTGAGAGGAAAATGAATGCCAAAGAAAAAGCAGCATGGCAAAGTTTTAGAGAGGTGACGACTAAATTTCTTGGAAATCATAAAGACCCTAATTACAAAAATATTGTTGGAAATTTAGTACCAAATTATAAAGAAATGGGGTGTTTAATGAGGCTGAAACTGCATTTTCTCCATTCACACCTTGATTGGTTCCCTGAAAATCTCGGAGATTTTAGCGAAGAACATGGAGAAAGGATGCACCAAGACTTGAGTGAATTTGAAAAAAGGTATCAAGGTGTTTGGGGGATAAACATGTTGGCAGATTATTGCTGGAGCCTGAAGCGAGAATCAAATAAATCTCATAAAAGAAAAGCAAGTCGAAGATCATTTCACGAGAAACGAAAGCGTTCTCGTTTAGAGTAGTACTTCAAACATGCTTTGATAAATACTAAAACAAGCAAACTCTTATGCTTAATTCATATTAAATACTGACTGCGCGATTTCGAAAATCTACTTGGACACTCGAGACTCTTTACGAAGTATGAGCCGAATCATTTTTAGTAGTTAACTTACGCATTGAGGTATTATATAAGACAATATGAGAGTATAAGTAGATATAAGGATTACTGCACAAGTAAGTTATTGGGTTCAAAGGTATTGGGCATTGGAGTTTCTTTGTCGACAAGGATTAAGTATTGAAGTATACAGATTAAGGGTTACTTGATAACAAGGTTGTTCGACATTAGAATTATTAATTTGAAATGTATTGGGAATTGAGTTATAAAACGAAATTTAAACATAAGATAGCGCACAATGTTTCATTTATACCTCAAGAAACACAGTCGGGCTGGACTTTAAATTTACTAGATATATGGAACGAACATCGAGAGTACAAAAATTAGGTCAAATTTTTTTTTAGATTTTAAAAGTCTATTTCACAGTCACAAAACTAGTCAAAATATTTGTATAGTCTATTTTTGATATGAACAATATTTTAAGTTTTACAAATAAGTACCTTTAAACAGTATTAAAACTTTTGCTTGCATCAGTCTACCTGCCATTATTTAGCTTATATTTCACATATTAATTCCCTTGTAATGACCGAGCAGCATAAAAGACATTTTTGATTGTGATATATTAACGTAAATGTAAAATGATATGTATAAGATATAATCAATAAAAATGTACCGTAAATTAACCTCTGTATGCTTCGCAAGTGTACGATAAAAACAAAATTAAATTTAACAACGCAAAATGACCATACATATTTTTCAAATAAACAAACTGATGATGAAATGACCTATAATGACCTCTGAAAGGCGGCTTGAGTCAAACAAACTACGGGTTCGGACTCAGGGACCTCAAAAACATATGTATGAATTTTTTCAGATTTTTTTCCACGATTTTTTCTCTATTTGACCTTCAAATGACCTCTGAGAAAAGGCATAAGGTCAAACAAACTACGGATTCGGACTCAGGGACCTCAAAAACATACGCATAAATTTTTTCAGATTTTTCCTACGGTTTTTTCTCTATTTGACCTTCAAATGACCTCTGGGAAAAGGCGTAAGGTCAAACAAACTACGGATTCGGACTCAGGGATCTCAAAAACATACGCATGAAATTTTTCAGATTTTTCCTACGGTTTTTTCTCTATTTGACCTTCAAATGACCTTCAAATGACCTCTGGGAAAAGGCGTAAGGTCAAACAAACTACGGATTCGGACTCAGGGACCTCAAAAACATACGCATGAAATTTTTCAGATTTTTCCTATGGTTTTTTCTCTATTTGACCTTCTTATGACCTTGAATCTATTGTGATGAACGTTAACCAACCAGCTCATCGTAATCACCGAATCGAATCAAATGTTGACCTGTGTAATTTGTACCACGCACGGTATCCAGAGAGGCGTCAACCCTTCAAGAATATATTCGCTCGATTGCGACATAACCTGGTTAATAGTGGCCAGTTTGAAATGAAACGACCCAAAAATTATACATCAAACAGGGATCAGGAGTTAGAAGGAATAGTATTTTAGGGACTATCGGAAATAATCCCAACACTTCAACCCGACAGTTACAAAAATCCACTGGACTACTAAGAACTAACGTACCATAAGTCATACTTTGAAGAAGCACAAATTCAGGCCATATAGGACAAAAAAAGTTCATCACCTTAGGAGATTTTCAACGGCATATGGATTTTTGCCAATGGTTTCTGGAGAATTGTAACCATGTTCCGAATTTTTCATTAAATTGCATTTGGACAGACGAAGCTTATGTAAGCAATGCAGGTATTTTAACCGTTACAATTCTTATACGTGTTCACAACAAAATCTTCATTTAGTTGTGGAGCAAAGAAATCAAGGCAGATTTGGATATAATGTGTGGGCAGGAATTTTTAAAGGCAGGGTTATAAGTCCATTTATTTACGAAGGAACACTCACCTTTCAGAGATATTTAGAAATTTTAAGGCAACAAATAGAACCTCTTGTTGATGAACTGTCGTTAATGGACCTTAGAAACATATTTTTTAAACACGACGGGGCACCCCCTCATAACGCTGCAGTTATCAGTAATTTTTTATCGGCCAATTTCGACAATAACTGGATAGCCAACCAAGGTCCGAACCGTTGGCCGACAAGGTCACCGGATTTAACACCCATGGACTTCTATCTCTGGAGAAAATGGAAAGACCTAATTTTTAAATTGCCAACAAATACCAGGAAAGAGGTAGAAGTCGCAGTGATAGAAAGTTTTGCAGCTCTCATTCCTCTTGAACTAATTAACTCGGTAAGAAGTATCCAGAAAAGGTGCCGCCTATTTATTTTCTATATAGTTTAAAGTACTATAGCATTTAGTAAATTTCGTTGTAATTATGCCTCTTAGAGTTACTTCTGGGAATTTTTTTTTTACGATTTGACTGCTATCGGTAAACAATTGATATTGCCGCTCCGTCCAAAGCATAGTTCACAAAATGTGCATTTAAAACTCGCGTAAAAACTGAAAACCTTTATATTTTGAAGTAGACTGAAGCAAAACATAAAGTGTGCTTTTCCAAAATGCAGATTTTTTAAAAACACCCTATAAAGGTTTTCACCATTGAGTTTATCATAAAAATTGAGCCTCAGAAACCGACATCAGTTTTCGTCTATCTCCTTTAGATAAAGAGGTTTACCTTTAAAACTGTTCAGTATGGACCACTCTGTATGTAAGATTGTGGAAATTACATTAAGTCCTTACAAAAATATGTTGAAGAATCAATAAACAAAAGATGTATAATATCATATACACGAGCTTCCCCTACAACAGAAGCCCCCTCTGTCTGCGATAATAAAACAATTTTTTGTCCACGTCTGACAAAAAATTCTTTCTCGTCTATAATAAATAAAGAGGAACAATCCATCCCAACATTTTATTATCTTTTTTACCAGAAAGCAAATGAAATTCCGGTGAATTACCTATTAAATTTTTTACTTTATAATACTCAAATATAAAACGTGTGTAAGTAAGAAGTAATTGTTTTAAAATATAACAATTTTTATATATATTTTTTTTACTAAATCGGTTTAGGTTCAGTTTTCTCCTTTATTATTAAGATACGCTATTTTTTATTTAACAGCTGTTTGGGGGTAAAATAAAAATAGAATAAATTTTTCACCGAACTTTCTGAAGATAAATACCTAAATGGTAAACCATTTTTTTAATGAGCCTTAAATTGGTACCGCATTGGTTGGTTAGTTATATTTTTGTATAATTCATTTGGGTAATTTTATCTAACTTCAATTATGCGGTGTGCAATGTACATCCATGCGAAATAAATAAATATACCTTAAATGTGCAATGGATCTTCATATAAAATATCCTAAGTTGTCCATGACAAATTTAAAACTTACTCAACTGTACCAGTCTATCTCACTTGCTGCTATAATCTACACTTTCTGAAAACTTTTTAATCACTATGTCAGTCCGTCCATTTCTCTTTAAAAAACATTGACCTTTTCGACACCTTATCGCCTTAATTGGTAAAACATTGACTGAAAAGAAAACACCATAGTTGCGGTATGAACGGTTTAATCGTTGGAATGCCAATAACAAAGGAGTCGGTTCGGTTTTAGAATAGAAAAATAAAATAATATTTTTTGTTATCAAATTTGTTTGAGAAAAAACCGACTGACGGGATCGAAAAAAACGACCTTCTGTCGGATTTACGTATTCCGATATTATGCGTGCGTTCATCAGTGAGGTGCAAAAAAAAAAATATTCATGACATTATTTCTTTAGGGTCGATTTTTTCCTTTATTAATGAGATCTGCCATTTCTGCAATCGGTCTTGCTACAAGGATCCACCAATTCCAATATATGCAGTAAATTCCATAACACCCGGTATATATACATATACTTATACTATATACTGTTACTACTATTATATAAAATATTCGATCACGTAACATTCCTGAACAAAAAAATGTAAGTGCACTTAATGCTTCGTCCGAAGCAGAAATTTAATATTTTGCTTTTAGAGTAAAAATACAAACAAAACATAAATCAACAGCTGACACCGTGCTCCGTGTGCGCTACATACAGGGTCACAGCGGACGTGACAAGCGAAAAACGATGGCCTAGGCGGTAATCTTGTATCGACAGTAAAATGATTTATTTTTAGAACGACATCTTCTAGAGGCCAGTTCTTCCCCGTGGTCAAGACTATAATTAATTGATCTGTTTATTTGTATTTTTTATATTTATTTAGGGATGTCTGTTTTAAGTGAGATATGAGAATAATAAGCAGAAAAATATATAGAGGCTTAGACGTCGCTGACCATCAGTAAGTTATGTGTTGCGTCAAACGTAGGGAAGTCCGAAGACATGAGACAACCTGGACCCAAATAGAAGTATGGTAAACATATTAATAAGCCCTTTTACTACAATTTAAATTCTTCTTACCATTTAAAACATGTACTTGTAAACTTTTAGGATTGGCATTTGATGGATGGCACGTGTATTTTCCACTATCCTTTTCTGTTGCGCGTTGTATGAGTAAGTACGAAACGGTGACGTCACCTTTTTCTGTGATGACTGATACGCCTCCTCTCGGAGAGTCATAGTTGATTTCCTGAAACAAACAGATCACCATAAAATATGCGTGAACAAATCGAGATTTTAAGACGGAATAAAATAATTACCGGACAACTGGTAAGTCTCCGTACATTTGGTTGATATAACTTTTGAGAAAATGTTATTACTTACATGGAATTAGATCTTTTGAACTATGTTTTTTAGATAATACACTAAAAAGTTTACCATTTTTTTTTTGTTTCGTTGTTATTTATTTTTTTTAGTAGCTGCAATTTTTCTGTTTTAAGGAGGAGGCCTGTGCATTGTGTGTGTTATTGAGAAACTATATTGTTTATACAAAAAAGAAAAAGTTCATAAAAAGGGAACAACTTTTTGGCTTCAAAAATATAGCCTCAACTTAAAAAAAAAATCAAAATGGCGAAACAGCGTATACTGTGCCATGGTAATAGTTGTTTAAATGCATCTCATAAAAATAAATGAAGTAGGACAAAGTGATGAAACTGCACAAATTCAATTCTAGTTATTTTGAATTTTTTTATTATGAACCAAATAAAAGAATAATTATATGTAATCTATTTTTGGTTAAAATCAATGTTTTTTTACTACTAATATTCAATATTATCCCTACAGTTCAATTTTAATAGTAACATAATTTCTGCATAAAATTACTTTATTAAGCCAACATTATATCAGATTATATATAAATATATATATATATATATATATATATATATATATATATATATATATATATATATATATATATATATATATACATATATATATATATATATATATATATATATATATATATATATATATATATACACAGTCCCTGGCCAAATTATTAGACGTACTGCAAGATTTCATGTAAAATATTAATTACCGAGTGATATTGTACCGTTTTATTATTTTAAATTGATTTGTTTTTTATTTTTATATTATCCAATCAAATACCTATTTATTTGACATAAATAAAACAGCATTAATTTAGAAAAGCATAAGTTTATTAAGTTTTAAAGAAAGGTGAAATTAACAGCTTTAACAGACCGAGCAGTGTGGCAGGGAGCTCCATCTTGCATTAAAGTGAATGGTTCCCCATTTGGAAACCATTCTCTGAGCTGCGGAATCAACCGATTTTGTAATACTTATTTGTACTGATCTTGCCTCATTATTCCTTTGACGACGTACAGACGTCCAGTGCCCTTGCCGCTGATGACTGACCAAATCATCACTTTAGTGGGATGTTTAACCGTCGGGACGACACAATCAGGATGAAACTTTTCTCCATGACGACGACGCACATACTGAGCTTTATTCTGCAAAATTTCGAATGTGCTTTCGTCACTGAAGCAGACCTGTCAAAAATAGGAAAAATATATAAACTTCCATGTTTATTTGCTTTATTTAACTGAAAATGATAATAATGTATCAATTATTGATTAAATTGCTGTATCTTACCGATCTCCAGAAGTCCACATCTTTGTCTTGCCATTGTTTGGCCCACTTTAGGCGCTTTGCTTTCATTGCAGCTGTTAACTTGGGCTTCCTGGCGGGGCGACAGGCCTTAAAAACTAATTCTTTCAATTTTCTTCGAACAGTGCGCTCAGAACCATTTACGCTAGCATCCTGGAGTTGTGATTTTATCACCTTTGTGGTAGCAAATCTGTTTTCTACACAAATTTTTTTCAAACATCTCTCTGACCGTGGAGTGAAAATTGGTTTTTCTACCGCATCTTTTCTTTCTTTTCGGGCTTAATTCCTTCCCTGACTCAATTTTCTTTTTTATGCGTCGTACACTAGCTTCAGAAACCTCCAATCTTCGTGATATTTCTCGGTTTGTAAATGTTTTCGCAATCACAAGGGCCTTCACTTCAGCTTTTTTACGTGGTGAAAGATCGCCTTTTCTACCCATAATGAAAATAGTCCAATTACTTTTTTAAAACACTGCATACAAAATAAACTAATAACTGAGTAGTATAAAACTGTTAAACAAACAATCACAGTCCATAAAGCCACAGAAACACGTCCGTACCTGACTCGATTCCGATCGCGACTGATACAGGTTTGTACTTCTTTACGTTCATGTATCACTTTGTCAACACAGTGTGGCCATATGTTAAAAATAAATACAACCATGTAGTCTACAACAATTCTTTTAAATAAAAATCAATAATATTGTAGTTTAAATATACCATTACTGCATAAAAACTCTTAAGAAACATAAAATTACTAAAAAAAATACAGTGCGTCTAATAATTTGGCCAGGGACTGTATATATATATATATATATATATATATATATATATATATATATATATATATATATATATATATATATATATATATATATGTATATATATATATATATATATATATATATATATATATATATATATATATATATATATATATATATATATGTATATATATGTATATATATATATATATATATATATATATATATATATATATATATATATATATATATATATATGTATATATATATATGTATTGTAACATTCATTTTTTCCTAGATTTTAAGACCATGTAATGTTACTGATTTTTCACTTCAAATTGTACTTATTTTCATTTTTGTATCGAACGGTATATTAAACAGAGATTCCAAGACGTTCGGTATATACTGTGCAGTGCGGGTTCCTGACCGAATCTCCCGCTACGCCCGCGATTGGTGAAATGTGTGTATCCGCAGTTTTGGTTCCGGCGTCGCCATATTACCGGCAGAGTTTGCACGGTTTATTTAAGCGTCCGAGGAACTACTGTCTTGGCTTATTTCCATCTAGCCGCCGGCTGAGTACCATCAAGCCGCAGCCAGGCCAATTTTCATCGGAGCCGCCAAGTAGGCTTCCTTCGACAGAGCTGCAGTAAAGGCTCATAACAAAATCATGAGAGCTAAATAAAGCACAAGTTTTGTAACGAAAAGCCGTAGTGGGCTCTCTAAGTGTTTGCTAAAAAAGTGTGAAATCGGTCGTATTCCATCGAAGCCGGAATAAGAACAGTAAGTTACCAAAACATCCTTCAATAGACCTATCCCTGAGTAGTGCCTTAACAGCTATTTAAACTGACTAAAAAGTGAAGTGAAAAGCACTATTTTTCGTCTTCGGGGGTAGTCATAGTTCAGAATTAAATGTAATAACTACTAGTTAGGCTAGAATTTTTTTTGTAAAACTGCAAAGGTTAGAACTTTTTATTTTAAAAACATGAATAAATTTTCTTTTTGTTGATTAAAGCTAGTGTCTCACTGAATACCTATCCTACTTTTCAGGATAAGAACGGCTGTACCAAACTGATTTTTTTTTATTTAACAATAATACATTCTTTCAGTATTTTTTCATTTTTTTAGCTGATGTTAGATCCTTTCTATTTTAAAATGGATGGTGCCCAAAAATTTTGTACAGCTAAAGCTTTTTAAAAATAGAAAATAATTCCAAAAAGACGTAAGACAATTATCTCTTACCCATATTTCTCTACCAAGGAAAACTGAGCTAGTGTGTGTTTAATTTCTTTAGTTCTTTTAAAATCAGGATTCACTCAATTCAGTATCAGAAATTAAAGCGGGGCTGCAAGAAAATTGTGCTCAAGCTTGGGGCGTCCAATATTCAAACGGTACAAAATGACGCAGTGTACGTGGGGCGCAATTAAACACCTTTTCATAGGCAACAAAATTGCGCTCAAGCGTGGGACAAACAAACTACTCACAGGGTACAAAAAAAGATGCGTCAAACTGAGGACAGTTTTGCAGGTTACAAAATGACACCACAACGTGCGGGCAAGTTTCACACCTTACAAAATAGCGCTGTCAACGCGGGGCTTTTGGAATTTTATTTTTTAAAAAAGGGTTCAGTGTACTAGCTTTCGAACAAAGTAAAAGCTCTAACTTTTCAGATATTTTTATTTCATAATATTTAATTAAACGAAACTACACTATAGCAATAAGACAAAAGCAGGAAATTTGTAGAATTATTTATTTCAATTTATCTGATGGTGGTATAGATATTGGAATTTTGTTAATTGACTCTAATTTAAGTGATCCCTGCTTTTTCCTTAAAAGCTACCTTTATAGTTCAGATTAGCGGATGTGTTGGTCGACTTTAATTTTTGCAGTGTTTGATTTATTTTGCGGTTAACCGAACAAAAAACCGTACTTTTTTTTTCTCACCGATGTTTTGCATGAATATTATAAATACTTTGCTGATACGAAACGATATTTGGAGATTTTTTGTTGGAAATTCTTAACATATTTGGTAAAAGAATTTTAATACAAGGCGATACTTAGAAATTTTTTTTTGAAATTGTCGAAGATTTTTTTTAATGTTTAGTAAAGAAGTTTACTTATTTTAAGTGCCTTTACGTATTTTTTATTTAGACTATTGGGAGCACAGGAGAAATATTTTTTACGACTTTTTAAACAATTCTTTTAAATTTTATAATCTAAATACATTTATCATGGAAGCCTTCAATTTTAAAGTCAATCACCTACTGGAATATGAATTAGACTATGAACTGAAAATCCGTCGTATTTTCTCAGAACGTCCGGTCGCGGATAAAAGAAAGATTCTAACGAAGATCTTAAGTAAAGAAATATTCCAATAGATCAGATTGGACTAAATAGTTACAAAAAGTTTCAGATTTTTTTAGTCTAATAAAATTTATCCTTCTCAAGTTAAAACTCCTGCTTCTCCAAATGGTCACATGTCTCCTTTATTCGTGCATAAATATTCAGATAACAGACCGCATATCGAGATAAATCTATTAGGTGCCCATTTCTCGGCTTTATTTGACTCTGGTGCAAATGCCTCCGTTATAGGTCAGAATGGTATTAAAATTTTAAGTCGTTTAAGTATAAAAATATGCCATGTCAAAAATAGAAGTGTTACCACTGCAGATGGCAGCCGTCTAAAAGTTTTAGATACGGTTGAGTTGCCGCTAGTCTGCAATGGTCATTGTTTAGTAATCTCTGCTCTAGTAGTACCTTCTCTATCACATACTTTGGTTTTAGGATGTGATTTTGCACACAAATTCGGAATTTTTGTAAATTTTAAAGAATAATTCGTGGTATCCACAGTCCCTAGAAGTCAATTCTCAAACAAGTTTTAAAGATTGTTATTCAGAAAGTTCTTTAGAAAACCTTTTCTCGCGTCTATGTACCCTAGATGATCTCTCGCGGACGGAACGCTTAAAGGCAGAAAAAGTAATAAGCTCTTTCAAAGAAATAAGTAGTAAAGATAGGTTAGGCCGAACGAATAAAATCACCATGTCTATAGATACGGCTGATGCCAGTCCTGTAAAGACAAGGCCCTTCGCCATGTCTCCGTATATGTCAAAAGTATTAAATAAGGAGGTAGACGAAATGTTGAAACTCGGAGTGATTGAAGAATCAAACAGCCCTTGGTGTTCCCCAATCTTATTGGTGAAAAAGGCCGATGAACAGTATCGTCTATGCTTTGACGGGAGAAAGCTCAACGAGGTCAGCAAATTTGATAACTATCCATTACCGAACATCGACAGAATTTTGACATCACTCAGGAATGCTAAGTATGTATCTTCGATAGATCTTAGAAAGGCTTTCTGGCAAATTCCTTTAGACAAATCCTCTAAGAAAAGACCGCTTTTGCAGTAGTAGGCCGAGGTCTATTTCAGTTCGTCACTATGCCGTTTGGTCTAAAGAACGCTGCTCAAACTCAGCAACGTTTAGTGGACGCTATATTTGGTCCGAAATATGAGCCACATATTTTTACCTATCTCGATGATATTTTAGTAACATCGGAAGACTTCGAATCGCATATTCGCTTACTTAAGGAAGTAAAAGATAAATTGAAAGAGGCCGGACTGACGATAAATTTGAGCAAATGTGATTTTTTCAAAACTTCTCTAAAGTTTTTAGGCTATATTGTAGGCTCAAATTCCTTGCGTACCGATCCGGATAAAGTAGCAAGCATGGTTAATTATGCGAGACCTACTAATACTACAGAAGTTAAGCGCTTCGTAGGAATGTGTTCATGGTACAGACGTTTTATCGAGAATTTTTCTACCCTGTTGTCGCCTATTAATGACCTTTTGAAAGGACGAAAAAAAGGACAATCGATAGATTGGACAAAGGCAGCCGAAGAATCTTTTATAAAGATTAAAGAGCTATTGGTTTCAGCTCCAATTTTATCCCAACCAGATTTTTCCCAACAGTTTTATATCTCTAGTGATGCTTCTAATACCGGTTTAGGGGGCGTCCTAACACAGAAAATCAATGGTGAGGAAAGAGTGATAACGTATGCCAGTAGAACTTTATCAAAGGCTGAACGTAACTATTCGGTTGTTGAAAAAGAATGTTTAGCAGTACTCTTTAACATCGAAAAGTTTCGACCTTACATAGAAGGTGTTCCTTTCACGGTCATAACAGATCATTATAGTTTATTGTGGCTTAATTCTATTAAAAACCCTAGTGGCAAACTAGCGCGTTGGGCGATTAGGCTGAAACAACATACATTTAATTTAATTCATAGAAAAGGAGTCCACAATGTTATTCCTGACGCTTTGTCAAGAATCCCAGATCATACCGTGGACGAAAACAGTCTTAATGCACAGATTGGCGTAAGAATCGATATAGTTGACATAGATCGCATAGATCCATGGTACGGCAATTTACGGCAGCAAATCAAAGAATTTCCTCAAAATTTTCCGCAGTGGAAAGTGGAAAATGATTTCGTGTACAAGTTTATCCCAAACCAGTTGCCTTTAAAAGTTAATGTACCCGAGTGGAAAATACTAGTTCCTAAACCACAGAGAGAGGAAATTATAGACATGTGTCATACTCCTCCTACTTCTGGTCATTTTGGTTTTTGTAAAACGCTTCACAGGGTTCAGGAACAGTATTATTGGCCAAAAGTGCGTTTTGATATCTTAAAGTTTGTGAGGACTTGTGAAGTATGTGGAGCGCAGAAATCCCCAAATACACTACCTATGGGACTGATGGGAAAAGAGGAAAACGGTTAATTACCCTTTTCAAGTCATAGCAGCTGATCTAGTAGGCCCATTTCCACGTTCAAAAAAGGGAAATAAATGACTTTTCGTAATTTCTTGCTGGTTAACAAAGTATACCGTGTTATTTCCTTTGAAAAGCTCTAAAGCCGAATGCTTTTTGAAAATTTTAGAAAACGATATTTTTCTAATCCACGGGCATCGCTTTCGGTATGCGATAACGGTACTCAGTTTACTTTGGAGTGTCTTAAGAGCTTAAGTGAGACATATAGTTTTAACATCCGTTTTAATCCCGTGTACACCGCAAGACACGAAGTAACAGGGTTTACACCGTCTTTCTTAGTTTACGGCAGACATATACCTCTATCTGGATCGTATTATAAAAATTTAGATTTGGATGTCAATGTTGACAGCGAAATAATTCCGGGTAACAGGGGTGCGTACGCCGAAAATTTAAAGGGTTTAAAAGATATTTTCACCGACGTGCGTAGTAGGATACATAAGGCTTATGAACGGAACAGTAAGTCTTACAACCTTAGAAAAAGGGATTTTGCCTTTAATATAGGTGATCACGTTTGGCGAAAAAATAAAATTCTTTCCAGTGCAGCAGATAAATTCACATCTAAGTTGGTACCTAAGTATGTGCATTGCGTGATTAGAGAAAAGATTTCAGATTTAGTTTATGGTTTAGTTAATTTAGATGGGACTAAAATAGGACGATGGCATATTAAAGACTTAAAACCATTCAACGGACCTAACCCTAGTGAAAGTTTGTCAGAAGAAGAATAATTTATATTTACATTATCTTAATTGCTTTACTTTATTTTTTTGATGTTGCTCTGTAGAGGTGACGACCTCGTTTTTTTTGACTGTTATAAAAGTTGAGCAGAGAATAGCTTACTTTTGTTGTTTAATGCTAAGGTTTTGGGTATGATCATATCCAAACTTAGGTTGATTGTAGTTGATGTTTAGCATCGACTCAGCTGTTGCGAGCTTGCGAAAGAGTCACACTCAGGATATATCATAAGACTGGTATGTCGGTGGTCGCGGGATTTGATTTGCTTATGACCCCAAATAATATCCAGTTCTTGACACTTGGAAGCGAAATTTTGATTGGAGGCAATCCAAGGTGATCTTGAGTTAGGACAAGCGAGATGTAGCTCGTGTAGTGTGATGTAGAGTCAAAATTTGTAAGAGCAATTTCAAAGTTTGTTACCCGAGTGGGTGTATTTTTATTACCTTAGTGGTATATGTTGGGTGCAATTAAGAGTAAATTGATTTTGGTTTATCCAGTAAGTCTAAGACTTGGATTATTTTGATTTAGATCTTCTTCTGAATTGACAAACTGAGGGTATTTTCTATTTTTTTTCAGAGCCGTTTAAACGTTACCTTTGAGTCACTAATTTTTTTAAATTTTTTTGCATGGACTCATAGGCGTATGTTGAGTTTTTTCGGTTTACTATCAGATGGATAGAAAATTGAAGTCCTGCAGGAGAACTAAAGGCTGATCATTTACAGGAGATGAGAGCAGAGTAAGACAGTCGTTTCACAAAGAAATGATCAAAATCTGATACCGAGATGAGAACCTTGTCAAGAGAGGCTAAGCGCAGTGAAGGAAGATTCCTAACCGAATTTTTAGATTTCCAAGAGGTAATCTAGAAGTTTGGGCTGACAGAAAACGGTTATGCCTGATACCTGTAGCAGTTTCTTCTAGGGGCTATTGTCTAGGGAGACGATTAACACCATGATCGAATATTTTAGCTGTCGACGATGTTTTCTTCTTGTTTCTGATTAAGCTGGAAAAGCTCTTGTCGTCTTCAAAAGTTTTGTTGCGTTGCCACCAAAAATTTGAGAAATTTTTGCTTCATGTAGCTTTTTAAGCTCATTTTCGTTTTTTGGAAATTTCCGTTAGAAGCTTGGTTAAGTTAACCTTATAAACCTTTTTGGTTGTATCCCATGAGTTATCTGTTTTTACAGGCTGTGATGCACCGGGAGCTAACAGATGCCGTTACGACGTTTGGCAGGGAGTTAGTCTTCCTGAGGAACAGACTGATTGGAAGGGTAGTCTATGGGGGGTGAACGTTTGACCTTTGGGACCTTTAGGGGTTTTGTTACCCAATGGTTATTTCTATTTGAACCAAAGGAGAGCCTAGCTACTGTAGTCGACCTCAGCTCCAATTAGCCTATTAGTGGTGACAGGCTGTTGGCAGTAGTGTGTTTCGGAACACCCTATTGATTAAATTTTTTTGACTTATGGTGGTGTGGTAGACACCGTTTCAGTTTAGTGGATGCTATAATCTACTCCCTTTTGTTGGTGGACACCAGGGTCACCAATTCTGTATTTTATTGTCTCCACCATTCAGAATATCGTGGGTGAGGTGTTTGTCTCCTGTTATGTGGGATGGATTGAATGTTTTTCGTTGTTGTTCTAGGGCGAGACCAGTACACGAGGGTTCTTCATGCAACTTGAGGAGGCGCAATGCTGGTTAAGTTTTATATCTTTGTGTAGCCACCCTGAAGAATGACGGAGGGCGTTTCTTCTGGCTCATGTTTCTAGGCAGATTTGTCACTTTGGTGCGATGTGCTGAAGATTTGATTAGCTTTTGCTAAGAGCTTTCACCAAGCTCAGTATGGAGTTATCGTAACCAAGAGTTTGGGATTTGAACTCCTGTATGTATTTCTGTATATATTTCTGTATATATTTCAGTGTATGTTGGTTGCCTGAGGGCATGTGCTCAAAATGCGAGATTTTGAGTCGTTTTGCTTATGGACTCCTATATTTAGGATTATGACTTTAGGGGAGGTCCTATTTCGAGACTTGCTGTCTCATATAGTTATGTTAGGAATGTTTCCTTGAATGTTAGTTGCGCGCGGACTAATCATTCTGTTCTTGGTGAACATTGCTTTTTGAAGCAGGATCATTCAGTTTGGTGAATTTTAGCTTCTATAGCTATTCACTGTTGTTTAGAGTGAATTCTAGCTTTTGTAGCTATTCACTGTGCCTATAGTGATATTGTTAGCTTTTATAGCTGCTCACTATGTTAATGGCGAGATTGTTCTTTTAGAACGCAGACTTTGTGTAGTCGAGGACTACTTACAGAGTGTTTTCTTGGCGAGGAGCCGAGGTTTTTTCTGGCGATATACCAGAGTGTTTTCTTGGCGAGGAGCCGAGGTTTTTTCTGGCGATATACCAGAGTGTTTTCTTGGCGAGGAGCGAGGTTTTTTCTGGCGATATACCAGAGTGTTTTGTTGGCGATAAGCTGACGTGTTTTCTGGCGATCAACCAGAGCGTTTTCCCTAGCGATTTTAGCATGTCTAGATGTCTTAGGACGTCGACATTGCGCGATAGAGTGCGATTATTTTCCGAGTGCGACTAGTAGTGATACTAGATTTAGAATGTTCTCTTAGCGATGAGCTAAAGCATGGATGGCGATTTTTCCCGAGCGTTTCTCTGGATATTTATCCAGATATTCTTTTTTTTTTGGCTTTTTTTTGCTAAATGGTCTGACAAGGCTTTTTCTTTTTAGTGTAAGTGTTTGCACTAGAATCATTTTTTATTTTTTTCTTTATTTAAGAATTTTTATAAATTTCTTTTGCTGAAATAAAAAAATTTTCAGACAATCCTTAAAATATTTTAAGGGGGGTGTTCATATTTTATTTCAGTTCACTTCTTTTGATTTAGACAAGAGTCTAGACAAAGTTATATTTTTTGTTTTGGTAACAATAATAGAGCTGATTCTTTTATATAAGAAGACCGCGATTGTTACTTTGAACAGGTATTTCTTATGTTCATGCAAGGATTTTTATTTGCTTTTTGATGTACTTAACCTTAGTGTCTAATTAAGTTAAGTCTAGTTATAAGATTCTTGTGATCATGCAAAGATTTTCATTTGGTTTTCATTGTACTTAATATTAGTGCTTAATTGAATTAAGTCTAGTAGTAAGGTCCGAAGTCTGTACTTTTGTTTTAAGTTCTGACCTTAGTATTAAGTGATAGTGTACCACTTTGTACCTTTTCATAAGTAGCCTAAGTTTAATAGACTAGTGTAGTCTATTTCTTTTTGGAAGGGGGTAAATGTAACATTTTCATTTTTTCCTAGATTTTAAGACCATGTAATGTTACTGATTTTTCACTTCAAATTGTACTTATTTTCATTTTTGTATCGAACGGTAAAAATATTAAACAGAGATTCCAAGACGTTCGGTATATACTGTGCAGTGCGGGTTCCTGACCGAATCTCCCGCCTCGCCGCGATTGGTGTGAAATGTGTGTATACGCAGTTTTGGTTCCGGCGTCGCCATATTACCGGCAGAGGTTTGCACGGTTTATTTAAGCGTCCGAGGAACTACTGTCTTGGCTTATTTCCATCTAGCCGCCGGCTGAGTACCATCAAGCCGCAGCCAGGCCAATTTTTCATCGGAGCCGCCAAGTAGGCTTCCTTCGACAGAGCTGCAGTAAAGGCTCATAACAAAATCATGAGAGCTAAATAAAGCACAAGTTTTGTAACGAAAAGCCGTAGTGGGCTCTCTAAGTGTTTGCTAAAAAAGTGTGAAATCGGTCGTATTCCATCGAAGCCGGAATAAGAACAGTAAGTTACCAAAAACATCCTTCAATAGACCTATCCCTGAGTAGTGCCTTAACAGCTATTTAAACTGACTAAAAAGTGAAGTGAAAAGCACTATTTTTCGTCTTCGGGGGGTAGTCATAGTTCAGAATTTAAATGTAATAACTACTAGTTAGGCTAGAATTTTTTTTGTCAAAACTGCAAAGGTTAGAACTTTTTATTTTAAAAACATGAATAAAATTTTCTTTTTGTTGATTAAAGCTAGTGTCTCACTGAATACCTATCCTACTTTTCAGGATAAGAAACGGCTGTACCAAATGATTTTTTTTTTATTTAACAATAATACATTCTTTCAGTATTTTTTCATTTTTTTTAGCTGAAGTTAGATCCTTTCTATTTTAAAATGGATGGTGCCCAAAATTTGTACAGCTAAAGCTTTTAAAAAATAGAAAAATAATTCCAAAAAGACGTAAGACAATTATCTCTTACCCATATTTCTCTACCAAGGAAAACTGAGCAAGTAGTGTTTGTGTTTAATTTCTTTAGTTCTTTTA
>CM032446.1:1827671-1929624 GCA_019049505.1 Pachyrhynchus sulphureomaculatus | reverse complement strand
ATTCATTGCCAGGACAGAAATAATGAATGTAATGAGACTTGTTCGAATGTCTGGTAGTTTAGAGAATCAGAGCAGTCAGAGAAAACATTTAAAAATTTAAGAGAAAGCGTCCAAAAATTAACACTCGAAAAAAAGACACATTTTTCAACAGGGCAATGATCAGAAACATACCGCAAACTTGGTGCAAAAATGGATGACTCATAATGTGCGACAGCAGCTTCATACATCTCCGCAATCACCCGATGTTAACCCCATGGAGTATTTATGGGAGGAACTTAAACGGCGTGTTCGTGAACATAATGCTTCAAATAGAGAAGAATTAAAAAACAGAATATTGAACGAATGGGAGAACATGCCAGCAGAAGTTACTAGAAAGCTGGTTGCAAGCATGACAAAAAGGTTACAGGAGATTATCAAGACCAACGGTGCACAGTGGAGCCATTTGCCCGATTCGCGGCAAAAATTATATTACTTCTTAAATATGCAATGAATGATCACATAAACTATTTGTGTGGCATTATAATAATTAAAAATAATATATTTGTGTAAAATTCACATAATACGAACACATATATTTAATCTTTTCAGTCACGTAACTCGGGGAACAGACGGATCTTCACATCATGCATGTTATTATAGGTTTTTAGGGTCGCTGAATTCAAATACGCTGTCAGATTTAAAAATTCAAAATGGCGGATTTAATATGGCGATGGAATTTTTCGGAAATTGACATGTATGCTTTCAAATTTAGAAATTGTAAAGGTTTCAAAAGGTATAAATTATAGAAATATCATAATTAATTAAAATAATCAAAATTAAATCTATGTACATGAATGTGCTCAAATTTGGGATATAAGTTTTTTGGACGCACTAATTACAAAAAAAATATTAATAAAAAAAAATTATATCGATCGTCAAAGGGAAAAAACGCGCCTGGATTCGAAATCGCATTTCTAATAGGAAGCGATGTTTGCTATTCGATTGTTATTCATGATCATATACATAACAATATATAAAAGTTATAATAATATATTTTACTTACCTGATTATACAGAGTGATTTTTAATTGTTTAATAATGCTGCAAAGTTGTAAATGTAAGAGGACTATCAACGTCAAATTGTTTTAACCCTAAAGCTTCAACGCGCTCGAAATGATAACCGTTCGTTATAACCAAACGCATAATATTTGAGAGTCGGTCACTGAAACGATTACCATAGTAAACAAAACAAATACTCAATTCCTTAGATGGAAAGAACAATCGAAAGATTGCATAATAATCATTTGTTTCATGCTTAGACGACATATGTTCGTAAAGACATTATATAGTTCGGCGATAATTCAAATATGTTACGAGAGTAGTCTGAAAAGTTTTGAGTTTCAACATAAAAATTGTGTTATTCGTCAAAACCATTATTTTCAGACAACTCTCGTATATTGATTGTGAATTAAGACATTTATATACACGCCTTCCGCATATGAATGACTCTTTCTCAGGGCTTAATATATACGCTACACAGCTAGAGTTCATAAAAAAACTAGTGCACTATATCTATCCTTATATAATTTAATTTCTCTATATTTCAAGTTATATTTAGCATTTAGAATATTTAACTGTCTCTCCTAAAAGGAAATTGTATAAAATAGGCAATTTTTCGTCTACTGACAGAACTTTAACCTTTAGCAGTGTGGCGAAAGTGAGATTATATATCCCTTTTTTTACCTAATCAAATTGTACGTTCGTGGATATATGATTTAATTGTACTCGTAATCGCACTTGATCGTACTTAAAACCATTTGGCTATGATAAATAATAATGTAATATTCTAATAAAAATTAATTTTAGATTGTAGGAAAGTGTAGATAAATAGTTACGCCTAAATAAAGATACAATTTTATGAAGATTTTTGGTTCTGTGGCATTATTTAATTTGGCACGTAAATATTCGCATCAGAAACGAAACCAATACGGGTTAATGCAGCTATTATATCAAACTTTGAATTAAAAAATGTATATAGCATAGTGTTCTTAAAAATTGTGGGCAGCATATGAAATAAAAACGTAAGAATGTAATGTGTTATCAAAGGTAATTTATTTGAGTGATCTATATAAGGAATATACTCTATTCAGATAAGTAAACATAATAAATTACACTTGATTCTTTTAATTTAGACATTTCTCTTCAAATTTTTGTGTTTATTATCCTTCTCCACATACTTTTATAAAATCGACTTTTCGCCGCCTCGGTTCCACTGTGCGGCGCGGCGCACAATGGGGCGAATACGTTATTTTTCGGTCATTTGCTTATAACTTCCACATTTGTTATTGAAATGAATGAAACTTAATACACATAATGTACGATTAATATATGTTCAGTATATGAAATAAAAATCATACTATATACTGTTATCGCGTGCGCGATCAAGCGTAAAGATGATTATTTCAAAATACTAGACAACAAATTGAAAAATTTTTCGATTACATGAGTGCGAATAGTCATTTTCAATGTATTTTTGCCTGTTGAACACGAATCCGTTGTCCAAATTTGGCTACCGCGTCGTAATTTTGAGAAAAATGACGGAAATTTGCAAGAAACGATGGTTTCAAGAATTTTCATGACATAACACAGGCACAAATATTTTTCTCATAAATTTCGTTAACACTACGCATAAGTATCAACATTTAGCTTTAAAATGCCTTTTGTTTCGTTTTGGTACATTTTTTTTATTTTCGAGGTATAGCTAAAATTAGAAAGACTGGTTGCGCTTACGCAGCATTAATATCATTGTTCCGTGTTAAGATGGCCCTACGCATGCGACATGTAACGGAATATTAATCCATCAAAATGAAGGGAATAATATTTCGAATATCAATTATCTGCTCTTAGCGTTACCCAAGATCAACGACGTGGACGTGACAGATATTTGATCCCTCGGGGTCCTTAATTTTTGTGAGTCCCCTTACCTCTCACATTTGTACTTCTTGTTTTAATCATCGTAATCTGTATCATCATCACTGAAATGTAATAGATATTTTACATCTTCGGACAATTCTTTCTTCTTACGTTCCATCAATTTTCGCGAATTAGCTATTATCGGATCTGAAGCAATCATCAAATTATTAAAAATATCTTCATTATTATATATTCGAGACATTCTTCGCGAATGGTTTTCTCTATATTTTCTGAAATATTTGTGATTTGCTTCCTGTGCATTTTCAGATAATTGCCCTATTGGCACGATAGCATTTGTTATAATATCGCTGCCATGAATCAATAACTTGTGGATTGACACTGACATGTAGTACCATGGGTATAGTGATACAAATATTTCGGCAGTTCTAAAAGCGTAAGATTCGAACTCAATCACGTTAATTTTTTTTACCACTAGCGATTGCTTGCAATAGAACTCCAAATCTGGTTATCAAATTTTCATCTATACCTGTAATGGCAGCTGATAACTGTGGATTGGCCAAAAATTTCCTGACAGTGTTGCCATCATTGGATGTACCCTTCCCTTGTTTTACAAAGTCTGCCAAAAGACCTGTTCTCGTTCTGAAAGCAGTCTGTATCTCGCGTTTTCTTTGCTCCACTTCTCGTTTATGAGACCTAAATTGGGTATTTCTGCTCGAACGTCACAATCGCTTTTGGTCGCGAATATCCGATGCATCGTTTATAATCTGCTGAATAGTTTTGATTCTGTGAATAATTATCTTTACATGAATTATCTTTACGCTTTATCGTGCTCGTGATAATAAATTGTATGATTTTGATTTCATATTTCTGAAAATATATAAATCGTACATTATGTATATTAAATTGAAGTCATTCCATTGACAAATGTCGAAGTTATGAGCAAATGACCGAAAAATGTCGCACTTGTGCGCGCGCGATGTAAGCAAACACCCGCATTGAGATCGAAGTTTCAAAGTAGTCAAGCCGCGTTGCCGAAGAGAGGCAACAAGAGTTTAATTGCCCTTTTTTTAGAAGTGTATACTTCATAAGAAATGAGGAGTATGTAGTCATTTTTTTCATTTCACTGGAATATTGCCCGAGAGAATGGCTGAGTGGAGAACGTTAAATCAAGTCGGGGGAAATTTAATGTCCATTTTTTACCAAAGGAGGACGAAGGGGGATAAAAATAGGATATCTCCGGAAACTAGAAATGTTGCCCTATCAGGTGGTGAAAGCGCCATCTCATTCCACCTCATTCCAAAAACTCTATACATCTTTGAATATTGAAGTAAGAATAATTTTTTGTGTCGAATATGTCAAATGTTTATTAATATATTGTAGCACTCTAATGACGTTACAATAAGATTAATTTGTTGTTTGAAACCTAATAAACAACTTCTAGTAAGCGTTTTAACTCATATTCGTAGTTATGTTGTCCACAGAGAATTTAAAATGTAATTTCTCGAATTACAGAAATTCCAACATTGACGAAAATGTCACACTTCAATGGATAATTTTATGGAAGGCAGAAGAAATAAATTAGTTATAAACATATTTATGTATGGTTTATGATATATATTAAAGAAAAAAATCCTCAATATTCGAAAAATACATCTTTAATTTTTTCATTCAATATCCGATTTTTTACGCCGTCGCACAGTGATTCGGCAAGAACATGCTAGCGGGACAATATTCATGACGTAATTTCCAGGAACCACTGATAACCACTTGTAAACAACCCCCCCCCCATTTAACTAATTCCAAGAATTAATTTGTTTATCACCTCATAAAGGTATCTTATCAGGGGGCCAAAGTAACCCTTATAAGAGAGGTCATTTTCATTTGCAAATCAGTTGCATTTTATGCACACTTATGATAACATATTTTAAAATTGGTAGCAAAGTGAAACGAGTTTTTTGTGATGGAATATTCTGTTGAAGGTATGTACTCTATTATGACTTATTTTTTATAAAAAATATGCATACTTTTGGTGTAATATCAATTTGTAAATGTATAGATAAATCCAGCAAATTTTACATTAATTGTAAACTTTAAAAGTAGCAACTTTTTTTATCCACATATATCCACCTAGATTTTTCTATATGTAATACCTAGATCATTCAGGCACAGATTCATATATTATAGACCCCGAAAAGGCCGAAAGTAAAATTATTTTATTTTTTTCAGAACGAGTCGTGACTATGACGAAAATGGAGTTTTTTTGAAGAATGGCTAAAACATGACAAAACTGAATGAAACAGTGGCATTTTTTATTATATAAGTGAAAAATTCAATATGTCTGATGTTTCTGACGATTCTCTAAAACGACTCAAAATGAAAATATCAAGCCTTTCAGCAAAATTCAATCAAAAGTGGACTTCTTTAAAGTGTAACAAAGAAATGTTTCTAATCAAACATAAAGATTGGTTAGAGGGATCCGGAATCGAAATAAAGATGTGTGTTAACCAGCCGTGCACTTCAACATCATCAGCGGCTCTTTCCGTAGAGCGACCCAGAAAATCATTTGAAGACTCATCAACGAAAACGAAGAGACGGAGAGACGAAGATCTTTTGGAATCGCGAAGTGCAAGTGAGCTTATTACAGGAGCTGAGTTAGCTACGCGAAAAGAAGGTGAAACTAGAGAAAAGAATAAGTGTTCTGAACAAAGTCGGCAGTTAACACCAGACGAAGCTTTAGCTTATTATGTGGACTCAAAATCGACTTCTCACTCATATAAACAAACAAGAAAATGGTCAATGAAAGCGGGACATCAAGTGTATCCACCGTTTTATAGTTTAGGTAAGTCCAAAGCTTCTTGTTGCCTTCTGACGAATATATTTCTGTGACTGAATCTCGAGCTGAAATTAAACTTTACGCGATTTTGGATAAAACGGCTGAACGATTAGTTAAAGCTCAGACGGAAGTCATTAGAAGTGTGTTACCTCGTTCATATTATACGTTGGTAAGCAAATGGGGCTGTGATGGGAGTTCGGGGCATAGCACGTATAAGCAGAAATTTGAGAACACTAACGCTACAGACGAATTTTTGTTCGTATACTCATTTGTCCCTTTGAGACTGCTTGATGGCGAAACTGTGATCTGGCAAAATCCAAGACCTTCCTCTACTTTATATTGCCGTCCTGTTAAGTTTATTTTTGCCAAGGAGACAAAAGAGTTTACGAAAGAAGAAACTTCTAAAATTTTAGATGAAGTAAGTCAGCTTCTTCCAACATTTTGTAACGTTGCTGGATCTCAAATCTCTGTTAAACACGATTTATTGTTGACAATAACTGATGGCAAAGTGTGCAATGCCTTAACAGACACAAGTTCAACACAAAAGTGTTATATTTGCGGTGCCACCCCGTCTACTATGAACGAGGAGTCAAAGAAATATCCCAGCAACGAAGAACGCCTTGCATTTGGTTTATCTACTTTACATGCATGGATCCGCAAGTTTGAATGTTTGCTTCACATCAGCTATTGTTTAGAAATAAAAAGTGGTAAGTCAGGGGAGATAACGACAAAGCTATTGTGAAGCAACGCTCACAAGAGATACAAAAAGTGTTTAAAGATCGTATGGGTCTCATTGTAGATAAACCAAAACTTGGGTATGGTAACACAAACGGTGGAAACACAGCACGTAGATTTTTTTCCAAAGCTGAATTGAGCAGCGAAATTATAGGATTAGACGTAAACCTTATTCATAGATTTCATGTAATTTTAAGAACTTTGTCATCGGGATATGACATAAATTATATAGAATTCGAAAAGTTGCCCGTTACTGTGCATAAAATTCTTGTACACAGCGCGGAAGTTATAAAGTCTTTTCTTCTTCCCATTGGAAAATTCTCCGAAGAAGCCCAGGAGGTAAGAAATAAAGACTGTCGTAGATTCCGTGAACGGCACACCAGGAAGCGGTCACGTATTGCCACAAATACAGATCTTTTGAGAATGCTTTTAATTACGTCTGATTCTGTTATCAACTCGTATAGAGAATTACCGCGAAGAAAATTTACTTCTTTGCCATCGGAGGTTCTGCAGTTGATTATCCCACCTTCATTGCCATCCGAAAACACCATCAGTAAGTCATCATCACGAATTAAATGAGGAGGATTATTTACTCTCTGAATATTCTACTGAATGGGAGAGCGGTGATGACGACTCATCTGATGGTGATTAGTAGGTTTAAGTTTTTTTTATTGTAATTGTTATTCTTATTTTATTGTGTGTTGTAGTTGCTTATAATTCATGCCTTAGTATACAAGTTATTTAATATTATATTTCTTTTACTTATACACCTTGTTATTTTAAATAATTGATATATAGATACTGTTATTGTACTAATTTATTTTAAAAGAAATAATATTTTGTAAATTAATAAATGTGGGTACTATCATTATATTTTTATTTTTTTCCTAGAAATTTCTTTGTAAACAAACATGATTGTGCTTTTCACACATAATGAGTAGGTAGACGTATGTAGCTAATTAAAGAACAATTAGCGACAATAGTGAACAAATGAGACACATTAGTAAACCACTTCCGTCTTGCAGCTACATATTTCGATTAATACACATACAGTACACATTTTTCAACTTTTTTTTTCTTAAAATAGCTTAAGATACCTGGAATATACATAAACAATTGAAATAAGTGAAGAAATAATATTGTCCCGCTAGCTTGTACTAGTCGAGACACTGTGCGTCGCCCCAATGTGCGGCGGTCCCACTAACTATTAATTTAAACGAAGTTGTTATTTTCCGTTAAACTACGTCAAACTTGGTAATTGTTAAGTGTATGGAGACTTTTTTGACATTAATTTTGTTTATATATTTATCACAATGATGTAACTTCTAAATAAAATGTTCCGTAGTTGTTTTTGATACTAATCCTCGTTGGTTAAGTTTCAAATACTAATTTAAACATGTTTTCTCATAGTTCCAATTAATTAGTTAAACGTAACAGAAAATAGTATAGAAACCAGGTGGTGTATGGATACTTTTTGGACTGACTGTATAAAACTTTACTGGGTAAATTCAGGTTTTAGATTAATAATAGAAAAATAAATAATTCTGGAAAGTTCTATGGAAAATTAAACTCATTTTTTAATAACTTTCTTTGTAGTTTTACGTACATTTTTTGCGGCGCATATTCCTTTTATCATATCATGAATCGGGAAAGTAACATTAAACAATAAGCCAAATTTCAAAAGTCATTTTTATTTAATGCCGTTAAATTCCTTTTTGTTACTTTTTCTTTCAAAAGGAATTTAAAGAAAAAAATGGTTATTTCAGTCATTTCGTTATTTATTTTTAGAATTCATAATATAGCCATGTTTTATATTATAGAACATGACGAAAATGTTAAGAGATAAAATCTGAAAGAAAAGGCACTAGCAATGAGAATACATAAATTTTGTAGTACAAGAGCTGGTTTAGAGTCAGTTTATATGTTAAGTACCCAGTTAACATGGATTTTACCATGTGTGAAATATCTTACGGGGTTATAAATGTAAAAGTGATACATTTTCCTGGCCGATTTTACTGGTTATCGTCTTTGAAGCCCACAAACCTGGAAGCTTTTGTTAACCTGTTTAGTGGTGACATTATATTTCATACTTCCTTAAATGTAACTCTGTTAAGTCATCTGGTTCACATTCTACCCGAAGTACTATGGAAGATTTGGCTTACTTTTAACTCCATAATGCAGGAGAACATTATTCACTTAATGGCTAGTACGATATAATTTTCTGTTATATACATACATATATATATATATATATATATATATATATATATATATATATATATATATATATATATAAATATATATATATATATATATATATATATATATATATATATATATATATATATATAGGCTGATCAATGGATCTTTGCAGTCATGTGATCAATGTGATGTCAAGAATATCCGTACGATTCAATCGGCTGTCAATTCAGTGTCGGCGGTATGGTTTTTAATGACAGTTTCAAAAGTCGAAATAGAATTTATAATTTTTCATCCGGTTTGGTAATTAACGAAAACTACGCATTTATTAAATGTGTATGATGTGTAAAACACCCTAGTTCTTACTTGTGAAGGACATTTAAATCTCTGCATAAATCCAACGTCTAATATCATCTATTTTTATTTTTCAAGTTACTATTAGATTATTTCGTGAGTAAATTTACTTTATGAAAAGTTTACAATTGTTATCTATTAGTTATTTGAAGTTTGTGTAATGTTTGTAATGAAATTACAATACACACTTAACACAGCTTTACAAATTTACATATAAGGCATTATAAAAACTGTAAAAAGTTGCACCGTAGAACTCATTAAATAAAATTTTAAAATAGAGAACTGAAATATAATACTTTTAAAAACAGAAAGATATTTCATGACGAGGGTATAAAGTATGAGTAGGAAATATGCATAATATGATTTATCAAATCAAACTAATAGATAGATAGATAAGTCTATATTTGTTCTGCAAAACTTACAATGAATGTTGCCCAGGGGGCTTGACACGTGTCAATAAGTAATATTTAAATTATTAATTGAATAATGACACTCTCGCTTTCATCATTCTCAACACGAATAACGATTTCTGGAATCTCGTCGATTATTACCCCACGATCATACCACTGTTGAATCAGATTTTCTGTATATTGTACGCTGGCATGTCATACCTATGGTGTACACTTTTCTAAGGCTCTATTCCACATCTGAAGTACTTGTTTGTCTCCATATCCCTATTCACCAATGTGCTTGTTATAAAACGTGTTTGCATTTGCCCAAATCTTATAAATTGACATTGTCCAGGAGACTTAGCATTTTGCTGCCGATTTTGAGATAATAAGCTATAAATTGGTGTATACCTTCGTTTTGGCATTGTTTATGTGTAGTCAAAAGTCACCGATGATAGCTTGTTCGGTTCATCAAAAAAACGAAGGTCAAAGGTCACAAAAATTGTTTTTTCAACAATATCTCGTTTTTTTGTGCTCTAAATCACTTTGGGACCTATTATAAAAGTTGTAGAGCATAAAATTCTCTACAAGATTGGTCTAAGGTATTTTTTTCGAAGTCTAACCGTCTTTGAAATAGAGCGCGGAGAGTAGGAAGTATTTGGTCGTATGCATGATAACGCTACGTTAGCTGCATAATGCAATACGTTGTGCAGTTTTATACGTTAATAATTTACTAAAAATGTTTAAATAATCAACGAATTTCAATTATTTACTTGAAAATAAATGATATTTGTTTATAATATTTAGAAATAACATGTGTTTGATTAAATTTAGTATATATTAGCTTAATTGCATTCTCATTATATTTTTATTTTCTCTGCTATGAAGTTGTAGAGATTTTCAAAATCGTTCTCCGAATTATTTATAATAAACGGATGGAATCATATTACTTTATGGCAGGATCTATGTAGTCAATTACGGACCGTATAATTTCCAAAAATGTTGGGGCCCCTCATAGATACAATGCAGGTACATTTGCACTAATCAGTTTTAAATTTCGGTGATTTGTGCGATGTCGTAAATTTACAGTTTCGAGCGGATGATAATTCTAATTTATGGAGCTTATGCATATTATAATTTGAGAAATTTTAATATATACATAGAAAGTATTCGGATTAGTTAGTCTAGGGACTGCTCTGTAAAACCAATCAGCGGTGTGCACCACCAAGCAGCCATCCCCCTCTATTGAGTGGTTGCAAGAGAGCGAAAATACGAGAATATAAGTTCAAGAATTTTACCTTCTTAAGGCATTAGTGCGTGAAGCTTCGAAGAGCTAGAGTTTCTTCAAATTTACGTATATTCTCATATATTCTCTCTATACATCTTTACGATCAATGTGTGCGCGTATGTGTGTCGTCGACTACCTGTGTAATAGTTCACGTGTTATAGACGTAGAGGGCCACGCTTGACAGAGGGGGGCCTCTACCAATGATCTTTTATGTTTTCATATAGCGAGTTGGGACAGATGTTACATAAGACTTGTACCGTTCTCAAGGCTTCTCCTTTTATTTAGTTTCACTAGACTTCTCTTCAGTGTAAAACTGAATTTTGGCAAATACAGACATACGATTTCGGGTAAAATGGCTGAATTGTGTTTTATATGTGAAAAGTTACTATCAGATGACAAAACTGTGAATGTTTCGCGTGGCTTACAAGTTTTAAAAAAATGCAAGTATTCAAAGAAATGACGGTAAAATTGACTATTTGAACACTTTAAGTTCTGTAAAAGTGCATATTAACTGCAGGAAACAGTACACCAGTGAACATAGTATAACTGCATATAAGCGACGCCTGGAAGATGATGAACCTTCGACATCAAGTTCACCTCGTAGACTAAGAACTGAGCCTTTTGACTTCGCAAAATTGTGCTTGATTTGTGGCCAAACAGCTGATGAAGGAGAAGAAAAACGTAAACATCAAAAGTATAAGCGCGTCATTAGTAAGGTACAAACTATAAATATGAAAGACAATATAATTAAAAGAGCAGTTGAACGAGGTGATTCTTTTGGAGAATTAGTGAAAAGTCGCGTAATTAGTGAATCTGACTTGATTGCTGCCGGAGCAAAATATCACACTATTTGCATGACTAAATTCTTTCATTCAAAGCCGTCTAAACATGAAGAGCCGAGCCGAAAAGATGAAATCGAAGTAGCAATGCAAGAAATTTTTTCTTTTATTGAAAATAACGAAGATTCACAATTTACATTGAAAGAGCTTCGAGATGTCCCTACGCAGTATTTGCCCGATGATGCTACTATTATTTCCAATTTAAGACAGAAATATTTAAGTAATATAGTAATCACGGTGAAGAATAGATCATTCACTATTATAAGTTTTCGCGACACGCAAGCTGATCTATTATCACAAAAGTGGTATGAAAATAAACAAAAAACTCCGGAAGAAGAACATTTTTAGTAAATTATTAACGTATAAACTGCACAACGTATTGCATTATGCAGCTAACGTAGCGTTATCATGCATACGACCAAATACTTGCTACTCTCCGCGCTCTATTTCAAAAACGGTTAGACTTAGAAAAAAATACCTTAGACCAATCTTGTAGAGAATTTTATGCTCTACAACTTTTATAATAGGTCCCAAAGTGATTTAGAGCATAAAAAAAAACCGGTCAAGTGCAAGTTGAACTTGCACAATTAGTGTTCCGTACGTTGATTGTTTTTAAAATAAAAATTTTTGTTAAGATGGTATAAAATGATCAATGACTTCACAAAAACACACCCCAAATGGGTTTTCAACAAAGTTTGTTTCCAATCTTTACTGAAAACTGGTGACCTTGATTTTTTTTTTTTTATATACCAAATAAATTATTAAAGGTAATGCACTCGTGATAATTTTCGTTCAATCTATACCCCGTGGAGAATATTCCAGAATTTTTTCAAAATTTTTTGATCAGTACTTTTCGAGATAAGGTAGGGGTCAGCAATTTTTTAAAAGTAATACGAAGAAAAGTGTGCGCAAGTATTACATTATATATATATTTTTTACTCGTGTTTTCACAAGCTCTCATTTGACACCACACACGATGACCTAGTAAAAAAAAATTTTTTTTCACTTCCGATTTCACCCCTCAAAACGAACCCCTTAAGTCAAAATTTATGTTACGGTGGTATAAAATGATCAATAACTTCACAAAACACACCCCAAATGAGTTTTCAACAAAGTTTATTTCCAATCTTTATTGAAATCGGATGACCTTGAAATTTTTTTGGTTTTTTTTTATATACCATATAAATTATTAAAGATAATGCACTCGTGATAATTTTCGTTCAATCTACACCCCGTGGAGAATATTCCAGAATTTTTTCGAAATTTTTTGATAAGTACTTTTCGAGATAAGGCCCGGGACAGCGATTTTTCGCGAATTTTTAAAAATAATACAAAGAAAAGTGCGCGCAAGTATAATATTATATATATATTTTTTACTTGTATTTTCACAAGCTTTCATTTGACACCACCCTCGATGACCTAGTAAAAAAAATTTTTTTTCACTTCCGACTTCACCCTCCAAAACTAACCCCTTAAGTCAAAATTTAATTCTCAAAACTACATGGCTCTGATGAGGCCATCAATTCCTATATTGTTACCAAATTTCACCTTTCTATGTCAAATAGTTTCGGAGAAAATCGGGTGTGACAGACAGACAGACAGACAGACAGACAGACACCGAAGTGATCTTATAAGTGTTCCGTACGGAACACTAAAAACGAGATATTGTTGAAAAACCAATTTTTGTGACCTTTGACCTTCGTTTTTTTGATGAACCGAACAAGCTATCATCGGTGACTTTTGACTACACATAAACAATGCCAAAACGAAGGTATACACCAATTTATAGCTTATTATCTCAAAATCGGCAGATAGGCTCTTTTTTCAGCTATATTGCCTGGACTAACAGTAATAAAGAGGTAATCTCAACACTTCATGCCCAGGCTCTTGAAAAATTTTATCAAATTGATATTTCCTTGATTTTTTATGAGCGTTTGCAATATCTAACAATTTTGTCTTAAACATCTGTTTGTTATGAGGTAAACTATTCTTCTGAAACCACTTGAGAATTTTTTGTTCCATGCTGAAGATGGCTGTTTTTTCTACTTCAACTGAATGGTATGAAGCATTATCCATTATACCTAAAGACGGTTCTTCTAAATTAGGAATAAACTGGTTTCTGACCCATTTCGTTAAACATTTCACTATTCATTTCTCCATAACAATCAAATGACTTAGACTTGCTAGCAAATAGTAAATTGGCATTGACAAACAAAACCCCCACTTGTCCAGCATGTAAAACAATAAACCTTTTACCATCAAATCCTCCAGCCTTACGAACACTTTTAATGTTGCCATCCTGTCATGATTTCCTTTGACTGCCATTTGAAAAAAATCCATGTTTCGTCTATGAAAACAAGCTGACAGGTAATGTGTGCGTTTTTGTTTTCCATATACTTTCTAAGAAAAGCTGCCCTCATTGAACAAATTCTTGGTGTCTCCATTAGTGCTCGTCGTCTGTTGTCATCTTTCTTAAATTTGATACCCAAATCCAGAAGTAATGTTCGAAAAATTTCATAACTGACATTAATTATCTCTTTCTGTCGCAGTTCTTTACGTAAGTTGTTAATAGTAACATGTTTTTCTAAAAGTACAATATGATTTACTTATGATTTCACTTAAATCGATAGATATTAATAGCTACTTACTTTGTACATACATATCATATAATGTATTACGAACGTCCATTTTAGAACTTCCACTCAGATCATGGGTCTTAGCTTGTTTCCTTGGTCGTGATTTTCCAGGTATTGAAAGCAATTCATTTTTATCACTACGAATTTTGATGCTAGCTACAGTTCTCGTACTAATCTGTAAAGCAGTAGTGACTCTCTGGAATCAGAACATTGTAAACACGTTAAAAAGATATACCTATGTGATTTATTTACCTCTTGTACAGCATTAATAGATATAAGAGGGCCCTTGTTATCCCTTTTCGAGGTAAAATACACCATTAATTTCGCCATAAAATCTCTTGCTTGACTATTCAAATGTTTTCCAGGCATTTTGGTGATTTCATATATATTTGGTCAATATTCCACAAATATTAGACCTCTGAACAGAACTATTTATTAGTTGGCAAGTATATTCCAAAATTCAATAATGGAATAGAAACGATAGGGACCGTTTGCATAAACATAAAGATCACATAACCTCAATCCGTCAAAGAATCATCGATTATTTTTATTGCCTATAAATTCGGCGTTACTGGCTTCTAAAAGATGAAGCTATACCCAAATTCCAGATTATTCGCTGCCTTTCTTGCATATGTACAATTAACCGAGACAGATAATAGAGCGAATGTCGTAAATAACTTCAGATGGCAGAAGACCTACGTTTTTAAGTTTTTAAATATACTTAGCAAGAAGAATAATATAGACGGATTTTTACACCATATTCAGACATTTATGACGTGCATGCAAAGAATCATTGATCGGACTATGTGTATGTATGTATATATATATATATATATATATATATATATATATATATATATATATATATATATATATACACTCCTGGACAAAATTAACGCAACAATATATTAAATCATACAAATCTCTATAATGAATTAATTTTAATAATTTTTTACGAACATTGGCTACACTAAAAGTTAGAAAAAACTTATTCGGATACTTTAAAAGTGAATTAGCTACCAAATTTCTCTATAAGATTCGAATTAAAATTATTCTTAAGACCTAATAACAAAATCGTTGAAATTATATAATAATGAAAAAAAATAAACTGGGACACTAGTAGCAAAATTAATGGTGTAACTGGGACACTAGTAGTGTGTTGCCTCCTCTACTTCGGCTGACAGCGTTTATGCGCCTAGGCATGTTTCTAATTAAATTTTGAATAAAATCTTGAGGAATTTGCTCCCATTCTGTGATAACTGCATTTTCAAGTTCCCTCAGGCTTTTAGGTACAGGTATATGACGTTTCGCATTTTTCTTAAGGTGATCCCATATATGTTCTATCGGATTCAGATCCGGGCTTTTTGGTGGCCTTTGCATAATCGGTATATCAACTTGATTAAGATAATCGAGTACCTCCCTAGCCACGTGAGGTCGAGCGTTGTCTTGCATAAACAGGAAATTGGGCCCCACAAAATGACCGAAAGGCATCACATGTTCTATTACAATATTCTCAAGATAGTAGTCAGCATTCATGGATCTCGTACGGACAGGAACTAACTTTGTGCGAGCATCAAAGCAAATGCCACCCCAGAACATAACAGAGTCACCGCCGAATGGAATCCTTGCAGAGATATTGCAAGGAGCAAACCTCTCTCCTGGTCTTCGCCATACTCGCTCAGGACCATCTGGATGTTTTAGACTAACCCTAGTTTCATCTGTGAAGAAAACTTGTTTCCAATCATCCACAGACCAGTTTTTCGTGATTTCGAGCAAAACGTAACCTGGCAACTCTGTTCTCTCTAGTAAGCAAGGGCGCAGTGGCTGGTCTCCTACTGTTTAATCCAGCTTCATTTAACCGCCTTCTAACTGTTTTAGAAGAAATTGTGACATTGCGAACAGCTTCGAGTTCGTATCTTATTATAGAACTAGTGACAGTCCTGTTTTTTAAATCATATTGTCTTATAAAACGTTCATCTAGGTCGCTAGTGCATCGTTTTCGCCCTTGCCCTAGCCTTCTAGAATAAGTTCCTACTTCACTCAAGCGTCTTACCATACGACTTATTGTGGAACGATATTTGCCTAACAAAATGGCAACATAACTCTGACAATATCCTTCGTCCAATTAAACTGAGGCTCGCACTACCCTCGTGTTCAGTTAAATTTCTTGTTCGATTCATTTTTCTAATTCTTCGGGGTCAAAAATAAAACAGTCTACCACAAAAACGTATTACTTTGAAAAAGGGAACAATTTATAAGCTTACTTTTAAAGAAAATCTATCGCACTATTACAGAAAATTGTTTATCTTCTAAAAAATTCTTTAAAACTGTAAATCTAAACGAATTGTTTTGATTTCTGTCATGAACAACGAAACAAAATATGCATATCCTACTATTCAAATACTCGATAAACTTTAAAACTGACATAAGAAAAAGATAAATTAATTTTCAGATTGTTGCGTTAATTTTGTCCAGAAGTTTTATATATATATATATATATATATATATATATATATATATATATATATATATATATATATATATATATATATATATGTATATATGTATATATACATATATATATATATATATATATATATATATATATATATATATATATATATATATATATATATATATATATAGATAGATAGATAGATTTACAAGGTTCTCCAACGTTTTCTGACTTCCAGTCTCCATCTTTTTCGGTCGCTACATAGATCTTCCAAATTTCTTTCCTCAATTTCTCTATCTATCCCATCTCTCCAACTTATTCTTGATCTACCTCGCTTTTTCTTGCCTTCTGGTTACATTCTTTGGATGTACACTTGGTTTCATATGTCCTCTTTTTGTTGGTTTTATTAATGGACTTATTCCATTGAATGCTGTTTAGCAGTTTAATGACCTTTCTTCTTGCTCTATTTCTTTTTCTTATTGCCAGTTTTCTATGCTCTGAAATTCTTATACCCTGATACTTGTAGTTGTAACAGTGTTTTATCGTGATTTTATCCTCGAATATAAGATCTTTTTGTTGTCATCCAATACACAGATATTTCGTTTTCTTTATATTAACTTCTAAAACCCAGTTTTGGTATTCACCAAATAGTTTTCTCGTCATGTAGTTCAGGTGGTCGCAGTTTTGAGCCATTACCACTTGGTCGTGCGCAAAGCACAGCGTGGACAACATAGTACCAATTAATGGTATTCCCATTGATCTGCATTTGTGCGTCCATCTCAAAGCATGCTTTCCAGATAAGGATGGGGCATAAACAGCATCCCTACTTCAGCTGTTTCTCTTTTAATTTTTGTTATTGGTTGATCGTATATAGTGTTTTGATGGCTATAATTAATTCTATGTTAATATTCGTACTGCCCATTGATTGCCACAATTTCTGCAGTGGAACACTGTCATATGCTTGTCTCATGTCAACAAACAGCAAGTGAGCTTCTTGGTTTCGAGCCGTCTTTTTTTCTGTCATTAAGGTGAATACGCTGTGAATCGCCTGCTCGTTCGTCTAGTTCGAAATCTTGATATTCCTTAAAACCTTTCCATAGATTCTTCTCATGGATGCAGTAACTGATATTCCTTCTAATTTTTTTATTAATTATAGTATTATTATTAAATATATATATATATATATATATATATATATATATATATATATATATATATATATATATATATATATATATATATATATAAATAAAGAAAGAGAAAGCAAAAGTTGCCCTATCTAACAATATCCTAAGATATGAAAATAGTTGGGGAACTTGGCAAAAGGGCACAAACAGATGTTCACACACTATTCATTTAGCCAATATTTCAAACACAAACTGAAAGAAAGATAATGAAGCAACCAATAAGGAAAGTCGGGCATAGAAAATTATTATTGTTAAGTTTAATTTTTAATTTTTTAAATTTATAATTATTAATCAATTCTTATTGTTGTTATAAAGAAGTATACATTATTATTATCATAGAGAGGTAACAAAATGAAAGTTGCAAGTGACTCATATATATATACTAGCCGGGCCCGCGGCTCCGCTCGCGTGGACTTGATTCACTACTATCGTCACTGCTTATTCCTTCTGTTACCCAACGTAATAAAATATCTCCCATTATTTCTCCTTATCTCCCAATATTTCTCCTTATTTCCCATTATCTCTACATAATTTCCATTATCTAGGCTTATCTCTGCTAATCTCCCATTATTTCTCCTTATCTCCCATTATTTATCCTTATCTCCCATTATCTCACCTTATTTTCCATTATCTAGGCTTATCTCGACTTATTTCCCATTATTTCTCCTTATCTCCCATTATTTCTCCTTATCTCCCATTATCTCACCATAACTCCCATTATCTAGACTTATCTCTGCTTATCTCCCATTATCTCTCCTTATCTTCCATTATTTATACTTGTCTCCCATTATCTCACCTTATTTCCCATTATCGAGGCTTATCTCGACTTATCTCCCATTATTTCTCCTTATCTCCCATTATCTCACCTTATCTCCCATTATCTAGGCCCATATCGAATTATATAGAACATATGTATAAATTTATAAAAACACGTAAATCGGATAAGTGATTCTTGAGTGATAAGCGCACTAACGGACAGACAGAGAGACGTTGCATTTTATATATATTGTATTCTTTGCTACATGATATTGTTCCATATTTAATGCTTTAGGGAGTGTATTGCAAAGAGAACGCGCTAGCGGCAAACTTTTCTCCGACTTAATTCACTGTTATCGTCACTGCTTATTCGTTATGTCACCTAATAAGATATATCCTACAACCTGGCCAGAGAACATACGTATGTTTAAAAAAAAAGCACGTAAATCGGATAAGTAGTTCTCCAGTGATAAGCACACTAACGGACGGACAGACAGACAGACAGATGAACAGAGAGACATTGCATTTTATATATGTTATAGATATTCTCTGCTACATAATATTGTTCCATATTTAATGGTTTGGACTGTGTATTGCAAGAGAACGTGCTAGCGGCAAACTTTGTCCGACTTCATTTACTATTATTGTCACTGCTGATTCCTTATGCTACCTATCGTAATAAAGTATAGCCTATAACCTGGCCGGGGAACATATGTATGTTTTAAAAAAAAAAAAGTACGAAAATCGGATAAGTGGTTCTCCAGTGATAAGCGCACTAACGGACAGACAGACAGACAGAATACGTTGCATTTTATATATATTATAGTTGTAATAAAATATATATACCTATAACCTGGTCAGAGAACATATGTATGAATTTAAAAAATCACGTAAATCGGATAAGTGGTTCGCGAGGGATAAGCGCATTAACGGACAGACAGACAGACAGACAAACATTGCCCTTTATATATATTATAGATATAGATTATTATTATTATATAACCTGGCCAAAGAATATATGCATGAATTTAAAAAAGACAGGTAAATCGGATAAGTGGTTCTCGCGTGATAAACGCACTAATGGACATACAGAGAGACAGAGAGACATTGCATTTTATATATATTATAGATTATACATTACAGATATTCTTTGCTACATATTATTGTTCCATATTTAATGGTTTAGGCTGTGTATTGCAAAGGCACGCGCTAGCGGCAAACTTATTTCCGACATCATTCGCTATTTTACGTCGCTGCTCATTCCTTATGCTACCTATCGTAATAAAATATAGCCTATAACCTGGCCAGAGAACATATGTATGTTTTTAAAAAAAAAAAACGTAAATCGGATAAGTGGTTTTTCAGTGATAGGCGCACTAACGGACAGACAGACAGACAGACAGACAAACAGAGAGACGCCCCCCCCCCCCCCCCCCCCCCCCCCCCCTCTTGCATTTTATATATATTATTATATATATATATATATATATATCTATATATATATATATATATATATATATATATATATATATATATATATGTATATTAAAATTTTACAATTCTACCGAAACAGTAGACCACAAACAAAAATACACTAAAAAATATATTGTTTTACCATATCTAAATGAATTCTCACATCAAATTGAAAAACTTTTCAAAAGATATAATTTCAACATCGCTCATAAAGCCTATAACCTCCTTAGTAACAACTTTTCAAAATTAAAAGCACCAACACCAAAAAACAAAAAAGTAACATTGTTTACGAAATCCCATGTAATGATTTTGACCGGTGGAGGATTAAGGTCAATCCAGCCAAGACCCAGGCCATAATCTTTGGAAAAGGCTTCCGCATACCCCCTCCTCAACTCTCACTGAATGGAACTAGGCTCCGATGGGCCAACAACATCAAGTACCTGGGCCTTCTATACGACAAACGGCTCGTATGGAAGGACCAAGTGCCTATGGTCGTGCGCAAGGGAAATCAGCTTCTAGGGAAGCTGTATCCGCTCCTGAATCATCGTAGTAAATTATCAACTAACAACAAGTTGCTAATTTACAAATCGATAATCAGGGCCGGACTTACGTACGCCTGTCAGGCCTGGTGCCAGATGTCCAAAACTCATCGGACCAAGGTCCAGACAGTCCAAAATAAAGCCCTCCGTATCATAGCAGGAGCTCCCTGGTTCGTCCGCAACAATCAGTTGCACAGGGAGTTTGAACTGCCCACAATAAAAGAATTCACGCGTAATGCCCAGCTTCGCTTCCTTGAGAAAGCAGCGGTCCATCCTAACCCCGAGATAGCGAACACTTTCAGAGGCAACGTAAATGTCGGCAATCGATACCTACGACCAACGGACATTCTACCACTAGACTAACCAACACTAGATTCAACATGGACTACCCTTGATTAATTAAGGCCGTAGTTTAGTTGAGCAACTCCTTCAGTTTTAAAAAGTGTAAACAACACACACGACTAACACAATTATAACACCACACCCCCGGAAAATGGGGAACTAGGTTAAGTTAGCATTAAGTTAGCATTAAGGTAGGTTAGATCCACATATTAGAAAATTAACCTTAGAGTTAGCATACATCAAATATCTAGACATTGACAAACCAGAATTGTAAAAGGAGTAGAGGGTTTTCCCAGCTCACAAGGAGTTTTAGTGGGTATACCAACCCTTCAGGTCGGTGAGCCCCACATACCTGGAGCACTTTGAGGCACCCTTACGGTGACGCAGACTGCTCCAGAAATCCATAAAGCGGATTTCTCCCTGTATAAAAAAAAAAAAAAAAAAAAATGTAATGATTGTAGTGGAATATACATTGGACAAACCAGTCAATATTTGGAAAACCGTATAAAAGGCCACAAGTACGATAAAAATAACGTAACTTCATTAAATAAACATGAAAAGGAAAAAAAAACACACATTTAATTATGAAAGCACAAAAATCTTAAGTTCCGAAAATCATACTAAAAAAAGAGAAATATTAGAATCCATCCTTATCTACAAAAACCAAAACGCCAGTTCTTTAAAGTATAATGATAAAGTAACACCGTTTTAATAATTTTTAAATGTGTGCAGAGTTTTAAAATGTAAAAAGTGTGTTGTGTATATAACTCTTAGAATGTTTTAATTATTGACAAGAAAATAAAAATCTTTCAAATTCTACATCCTAAGGTAAGCCAAATTATAACATTGTTATTGCATGGGTAAACATGGTTTGGTTTTTTAGGATACTCGATACATAATGATAACACATGGGCTGAAAAGTCCCGGGCCTAACACATAGATGGCGCTAGTTTTATTGCAGTCACCTTTTTTTTCAGTTAATACTAACCTTCAAAAGACAGCTGTTAAAATTTCATGATATTCTATTCATTAGTTTGTGAGTTATTGTGCTAAGAGTGACGCTACTTTTGTTATTTTCAAAACAATGGATCAAAAACAATTTCGTGTTTTAATTTTACACTGCTTCTTGATGGGAAAAAATACCGTTCAAGCGAAGCAATGGCTTGAAAAGTGTTATGGGGACTCCGCTCCATCAGAAACAACAATAAAACGTTGGTTTGCTGACTTCAAACGTGGTCGTAGAGACACCGATGATGCAGAACGCAGTGGACGTCCAAATGAGGCGGTAACACCAGAAAACATAAAAAAAATCCATAAAATCGTTTCGAATGATCGAAAAGTGAAGTTGCGTGAGTTAGCTGACATCGTAAAGATATCAAAAGAACGTGTTGGCTTTATATTGCATGAGCATTTGACTATGATAAAGCTCTGTTCAAAGTGGGTGCCGCGTTTGCTCACTGTTGATCAAAAACAAGAACGTGTTGATGATTCTGAGCAGTGTTTGGCCATGTTTAAACGTAACAAACCGGAATTTTTGCGTCGATATGTGACAATGGATGAAACATGGATCCATCACTTCACTCCGGAATCAAAACGATCGTCATCTGAGTGGACAGCAACTGGTGTGAACCTCGTCCAAAGCGCCCGAAAGCACAACAATCGGCTGGAAAGGTTATGGCCTCGGTATTTTGGGATGTGCTTGGTGTAATATTCATCGACTATCTTGAGAAAGGAAATACCATCAACAGTGAATATTATATAGCGTTATTGGAGCGTTTGAAGGCCGAAATTGCAAAGAAACGACCGCATATGGCAAAGAAAAAAATTTTGTTTCATCAAGACAACGCACCGTGTCACAAGTCAATCAAAACAATGGCAAAACTACATGAATTGAACTTCGAATTGCTCCCACATCCACCGTATTCGCCAGATTTGGCTCCCAGCGACTACTGGCTGTTCGCAGACCTGAAAAAAATGCTCGCCGGTAAGAAATTTCGCACGAATGAAGAGGTTATCGCTGAAACTGAGGCCTATTTTGAGGCAAAAATCGTTCTACAAAAGTGGTATTGAAATGTTAGAGCGGCGCTGGAATGATTGCGTTGCTCTTGATGGAGATTACGTTGATGAATAAAGCTAATTTTGAACCAAAAAAACCGTGTTTTCTTTGTTAGGCCCGGGACTTTTCAGCCCATGTGTTATTGTTACTCGATGTATTAATGAAATTAAATGTTTTGAAAAAGATCACTAGGTTGATCGAAGCGTTAACAAACATGTAAAATGAAGTTTTAATTCACATAACCTTAAAGCCAAGAAAAAATCATTACCATATAAATATATATGTATATATATATATATATATATATATATATATATATATATATATATATATATATATATATATATATATATGTATATATATATAAAGATAAACTCGATGAGACAAATTCTGTAGCTCCAACCCACATAGGCCGCCATGCGACATTGCCAGATAGTGATAATCACGCCTCACATCTATTCGATTAGTGATCATCAGCCTGAGTAGTCCGAAACAACTAAGGGTAACTGCCCTTTGCGTCTTTATTGCAAGTGAATCAGCGAAGATACTGCAAGCCTGTATCATCTTAAGGGTTTTCTAGAAATGCATCTTTAATTTTTCCTATTACTCTGATGACTAGGACCACCATTCTTGCTGAAAAATCTTATACTTGGAAGGTTTTTTCCGTTTTTTTGATCATATTATATTTGTTTTAGCAGATGCCGAAACCACAATTGTAGTTTTTTCTTTCGCGTCTCGCGAAGTACTATATCAGATTTGCTAGTCTTGTGGTGAAAAGGGTAAAATTCCACAACTGCTTCAGCCTAGGAATCTCATCATTACCATACAAATCTCTGAGATAATAGTAGAGGACTCACCACGTTGTATTGTGAAATGGATGTACATTGGTATAGCGGAAACTACACAAACTGAAAGTAAATGTATAGGTGAGTCTAATTGTTCGTTACATGCACCAAGCCTAATATCAGTCAATTAAGTATATCGGCTACGATACGATAAAGTATTAATAACTCTGTCCTGATAAGCTAGTAGAAATAATCTTCGATCTCTAAGCTAAGACTTACTGATTGTAAAAAAATTAACCGTTAGTTATTTCAATAGCAGCAGCGAATCCCTACTTCTGTAGAATTTATCACCTTCGGGCTTTTTTGCGTGCTGTCTACAAAGTTAATGTTGTTCTCTGCTATTTCAATAGGTGTCTTGAGTCTAGGCTTTACTAAATCTAGAATGTTCATCTCCTCATTTTGTTCTTGGATGACGTCGCCAAGGCTTATGCCAGACCATGTTCCTTTGTTACGGCACCTGTAGTTTTGTTTTTCTATTTATTGTTAGAGACCATTTTCAGCAGAGAATCGAAATCATTCCCGCTAGTCGTTATGCTAATATTCATAATAACAATATTATTATTTACTATTATTATTATACAAAAAAGTTCTCCTTTCTCACATTTGGTCAATGTGGTTCCATGTTCGACTAACGGGCCCAAACCAAGTCAGCACAAACACTATTACCATTGTGTATTAAGGAATGACCTGACAATGTTACATGTTTTCAAAATCACTGACTTCTGAATGTTTCTGTGTATGTTTTTATTGAGTCCTAATTGTGCTAAGTGTGGTGTGAATGTTATTGGTGTAAGGCCTGTGGCTAATATAATGAGGGGGACAATGATGACTTTTTCTTGTTTCCATAGCCTTTTTATTTCTGTTACAAGGTCTGTATATTTGCAGAAATTTTCTGTGTATTTCGTTTGGATGTTTGTGTCGTTGGGGACAGCTATGTCAATTAGATATGTGATTTTTCGTTTTTTGTATTGATAAGTAATATCGGGTCTATTGGAGGGGGGGGGTGTTATTTGTATGGATACTGATATCCCAGTAGAGCTTGTAGTCTTTATTTTCAAGTCGGTGCCTGACCATCGAGCTAAATGTAACTCCATTTCTGCTTTGAGTGTTTGTATGAGAGGTGATTTAGGGTGATGTGTAAATGTTATTGAGGGTAGTTAGTGATTGATTTTGTTGGCTGTAATATGGTGTTGTGAGGTGCTGGCTATTCGTCTTGTAATATTATTTTGAGTTATGCCCCTGCTGAGTGGTGGGTCTTGTGTGTATTTTTTTGTTCGGCTGGGTGGTTGTGTGTGTGAGGTTGGTTCGGTATCTGTTCTATTGTTTGATTGGTTTGTGTTCAGTTTAGTAGCTACTGTATCTTTGATGGTATGCAATTCGAAAGGTATGAGGCAATTATTCTTGGTAATAACCCTTTCTTGATCTATTACTTTCTGTTCTGTAATAAGTAACATAATTGCGGATGTGGATATTGGGCCAAGAAAAGTCTATACAATTCCAGTCTGGAGCCCGATGTTATTGTTTCGAGTTCGGTGGCGGTGTAGTAACAGCGTATCACTCTTCTGTTCGTTTCATCTATCTACTTTAACTTCTGTCTTGGTTTGCCAGCCTTGGTAGTTGCATGTTATTCTTGCAAAACATACGTGGCTTGGTTTGGCTTTGGTGGTTGTGTTTGTTCCGCATCTGTGTCGGTTGTGTTTGGGATTGATTTCGGTGGCTCCAGGTGGCGAGTAATTTTTTTCTTAGTGATTTCTTTCTCAAGTTCTGTAATTTTGTTATAGCAACGTGTTCGTTGATTTCTGTGGTGCAACTCATGCGTTGCTTTGATTTTCGTCCCTTAGTGGGTGTCGGCTTACTCGCCGGTAAAACACTTTTGGCAGGTCTATTTTCTTTTGACCGGTCTTCATCGTTTTGGTCGAGACGAAATTTTCCGCGACGTCCTCGACCGTTACGTCGCTCGCCCGATGTTTCTTTTATTGGTTTATTGTAGTTTAGGGTGTTTATTATTATTTTTATTATTATTGTTATTACTTAGACCTGAACACAGTTCTTTATTTAGTTTTATGTTCAATTATGGGGATGTATTTTTAGTAGAGGATTGAGTATCATTTGCTCTTTGACTATAAATAAACATATATATAAGTATAAAGCACGGATATTCATGTCACACAGAAATCCGCTACTTTTTCTAAAAAGGTCCGTTTATTTAAGAAATTTCATGAAGAAAAAAAAAGAACAAAACGACGAAGTTCGCCTCTTTGAAAAAAAAATAAATAAAGAAGTTTTTTTTGTGTGTTTCTCTGTTAACATTGGCGAATAAATTTAAATAAAAAATCAGGCTCTTTTGAAAAATTTGTTTGTTGTTGAAAATTTTACTCTATTAGAAATGTCTGTTTTTCCTTGAAAAATGTTAATTATTTTCGCATAAAAAATGAAATCAAAGATTAAAACAATTACATGTAATGTAATGTAAACATGGAAATGAAATTTAAGTACTTGGGCATAGACATATCGAGTTGTGGCGATGTTGAAGCAGAGGTGAGGGAACAAACAACGAGAGCTACAAAAATAGCAGGATGCCTAAACGATACAATGTGGCGTAACAAAAGTATAGGAATTGAGACCAAATCGAGAATTTACAAAATAGCTATAAGAGCTATTATGAGATACACCGCAAAGACCAGGCCGCAAATATCCAAGACAAAAAGACTCTTGGAAACAACAGAGATGAGGGTATTTCGCAGAATAGTTGGGAAAAGACTGTTCGATAGAGAAAGAAGTAGGGATATATGAAATACGTGTGGAGTACGATTGGGTATTAAAGAGGAGAAAAAAGTAGACTGAGCACATTGGTAGGATGGCGGATGGAAGAATGGTAAGAGTACCCCGAGATAAGTCACCAGTTGGGCATAGGAGCGTGGACTGCCCGCGTAAGAGGTGGTGCGATGACCTGAATGCAGAGCAGTAGTAGGCAGGCGTATGAAGATTAAACAGGCGTACGCCTAAAAAAAAGTAGGAAGAAGAAGAAGAAGATAAACAATCAATTACCTATTAAATTTTCAAATATAAAAAAACCTACCGGAAGAAACCAAAAGGAACTTATTTTGTGTGCAGGGTTATCCAACAGCCAGACGCTGCTAGTCAATAATAACTTAGCATAACATCACACACAACAGCCAGTCGTTGGTCGTAATCCAATGAAATATCAAAGAAATAAAAAACGATTGGTTACTCCCAAATTAATAATGTTAAACACGGGAAAAATTTTTTATAAAGAATTAGTAAAATTACCGATAATAAATCAGTAATTAACCGTTTTTGTTTCACTTTTAGGAATTTACAGAAAAAATTGGAATCCTACCAGTAATTTAAAAACCGTAACCGTAAGTAACGTAAATCTCAAGATATAAGATCCTGCCGTTTACTTTTTTAATGGGGTAATAAACAAACCTATTAAGGCTTTTTTTACCTGCTTTGTATACCGCCCTCACTTGCACCTTCAATCATATTGGATCTATTTTTACCTATATATTTACTACCAGGCAACCCCATTTGGAGCCCTTTATGTATTTGATAATATAGGCTAAATGACCACAGGTCCCCATTAAAATTCGAAAGATACTTCTTATTATTTTTATGTTTAGTTTTACTTACAACTTACAACGTAACAGTTCTATTTTAATTATGTGGAGTCACTGGGAAAATTACAATAGTTGCTGTCACAAGAGAAAACATTTATCACTTGAGACCAAACAAATAGTAAAAAATGTTTACGACAGTTTGGCAAAAACAAATTTGAATAAACAAACTGCTTTGCAAGAAACCAGTAAACTAACAAAAACCCTGATTTCTACGATTAAGGGTATTGTAGGAAAACTATCATTCAACAGGAAAAAATGGAAAGATTTTCAAATGCATCATGTAGACGATTGTGAAAAAGACGTCATCGGGAGAAAAATATATTATATGTATGAAGAGCAGTTGGTGCCAACACTAGACAAAATAAAATTAAGATTGGTGCAGAACGGGACCAATATACATTGTGGCCGATCAACCCTTCACAGAATTCTCTTAAGAATGGGACTCACGTTCCGAAAAATCAACAAAAGGCAAGTAGTGATGGAATCACAAAGATTACGAATCTTGCGACATACTTATTTACAAGAAATTAAAAAGCATCGATCAGAGAATTAGCCAATAATTCACCTTGATGAAACATGGTACGATACCCATGACACTGTACAAAAAGTGTGGGTTGACAGCAGTACAAAATGTCAGACTACGTGCCTTCAAATAAAGGTAAATGAATAACAATTTTGTATGTTGGATCTGAAAAGGGCTGGGTTTCAAATTGTCTACTATTATCTGCAAAAAACATAAAAGATTCTAGTTTGGACTATCACGAAAACACGACCACAGAACTTTTTGAAAATTGATTTCAAAATTCCCTTTTGCCAAATATTCTCGAATAGAGTGTTACAGTTTTGAACAATGCAAGTTACCATAGTCGCCTACTAAATAGGGTTCCTAATGCAGCCAACACCAAATCGGAAATACAGGAATATATGTTAGAAAGTGACATTTATTTTGACTTTAGTTATAAAAAAAGCGATCTCTTGGAAGTTTGGAAAGACTATAAATTGAAAAAGAAATATGTTTGTGATAGTAGGGCTGAGAAAATGGGACACACTGTTTTGCGGCTTCCTCCGTATTATTGTGTGTTTAATCCAATTGAACATATTTGGCATCAACTTAAATCAAAAATAAAGGCAGAAAATGTTTCTCCTACTTTAAGCGTGTCAGTGGTTGAATTAATAAAAAAGTTATAAATGATATACCTTGTGAAAGCTGGAAGAATTCCATTCAGCACGTCGTTAAAGTTGACGATTCATATATTTATGTAAATAATATAAAACCTCTGATAATTAGCTCAGCTGATGACAGTGATAGTGAACCTGAATTAGGCTTAAGTTAAAATATATTTTTATTTATACAATAGGTCCCCTCTTGTAAACCCCATTCATTTAAACTCTATATTTGTACTTCTTATCCATTTGTTTTTACATTCTTCTAAAAATAAACGTCTCCAAAAACACTTATAATTTTATTTATTTACATTAATGAATAAAATGCTTAAGTCCATCTCTGCAATCTGTCATAAACAAAAGGTCAGAATTTATTGCCCACTTAAAACGGCAAAAACAGGATTTTATATTTTGAGACAGGCTATACAGGTAGCTTTTATTCTCGTTAATAAATACGTACCTTATCTCTTTCATGTTTTAAATTTTTATTTAAGTATTTATAAAGAATAACGATTTTTTCGCCATTCGAAACTTTTCCGAATTACTTCTAAAAAGTTAAAATCTCTATACACAACAAAGCTTGCTGTTTAGTTAAATTTTATTCAAGTCTGCATCTCTTGTCATCTTTTCGAACTCAATTCTTAAGAAAACAACTTCTTATCTCCATTAATCCCTCCATTATATTCAAGATAGCAACTCACACACAAAAAACGTAACTTTAAACTTTCCAGCTTTTAAAGTAGAGTGCGTTTTTTGTCGATGTCAAACAACATTACAACAATGACATTGAAATGCTAAGTTTTTAAAAGCTAAGTAATTTGCTAATATAATTGTCTTTTTAAATAGTGTAAGGAATAAAATTTATTTTTAATTAATGGACTTCTTTCCAGAGAAACGAAGAGAATTCTGATTAGCTATAATAAGGGAAAAGGCCATATAACACGTAGGTTGAAAAGTTTGTGGTCTAACACATAGATGTCGCCCTTTTCAAAAAAATCAAATCCATATGATTTTTAGAAAGTACCAACCTTCAAACGATACGTGTCAAAATTCTATGACATTTAGACGATTAATTTACAAGTTATAATGGTTTTAGTGACGCTACTTTTGATATCTTCAAAACAATGGAAAAAATAGAATTTCGTGTATTGATTAAACACTGTTTTTTGATGGGAAAATTGCCGTTCAAGCAAAGCAAGGCCTTGATAACCGTTAGGAGAACTGTGCCCCTGGAAAATCACTCATCATTTATTGGTTTGCTGAATTTAAACGCGATAGTACATATACAAATGATGCTGAACGTTCTGGACGCCCAAATGAGGTGGTTACACCGGAACACATAAAAAAATCCACAAAATTGTTTTGGATGAACGTAAAGTGAAATTGCGTGAGATAGCTGACACTCTAAAAATATCAAAAGAACGTGTTGGTTTTCTCCAATTTTTCCTTTTATATTTTCCTCTATGATATTTTTAATAATTTTTCCATACAAACGTCCCATACTCGATATTATGCTTAGGCCTCTATAGTTTGTGCATTTTCTGCGGTCTCCCTTTTTAAATATAGATACTATATAGGCTTTTGACCATTCCTCTGGTATTTTTTCTCCATTTATCGCTCTGTGGAACATGTTTCTCAGCATTCGATGTAATTTATTAGACCCGTACTTAATCATTTCATTTACCACACCTCCAGGCCCTGCAGATTTATTATTTTTGAGTGTTTTTATTGTCTTCTTTACTTCTTCATAGCTTAGTTCTATCCCTTTTTAGTGTTCCGTACGGAACACTTATAAGATCACTTCGGTCTGTCTGTCTGTCTGTCTGTCTATCACACCCGATTTTCTCGGAAACTATTTGACATAGAAAGGTGAAATTTGGTAATAATATAGGAATTGATGGCCTCATCAGAGCCATGTAGTTTTGAGAATTAAATTTTGACTTAAGGGGTTAGTTTTGGGGGGTGAAGTCGGAAGTGAAAAAAAAAATTGTGGTGTCGAATGAAAGCTTGTGAAAACACGAGTAAAAAATGTATATATAATATTATACTTGCGCGCACTTTTCTTTGTATTATTTTTAAAAATTCGCGAAAAATCGCTGTCCCGGGCCTTATCTCGAAAAGTAATTATCAAAAAATTTCGAAAAAAAAAAAAAATTCTGGAATATTCTCCACGGGGTGTAGATTGAACGAAAATTATCACGAGTGCATTACCTTTAATAATTTATATGATATATAAAAAAAAAAAAACAAAAATTTCAAGGTCATCAGATTTCAGTAAAGATTGGAAACAAACTTTGTTGAAAACTCATTTGGGGTGTGTTTTGTGAAGTCACTGATCATTTTATACCACCGTAACATAAATTTTGACTTAAGAGGTTCCTTTTGAGGGGTGAAATCGGAAGTGAAAAAAAAATTTTTTTTTACTAGGTCATCGAGTGTGGTGTCAAATGAAAGCTTGTGAAAACACGAGTAAAATATATTTATATATATATATATATATATATATATATATATATATATATATATATATATATATATATATATATATAATGTAATACTTGCGCACACTTTTCTTCGTATTACTTTTAAAAAAATCGCTGTCCCCTACCTTATCTCGAAAAATACTGATCAAAAAATTTTGAAAAAATTCTGGAATATTCTCCACGGGGTATAGATTGAACGAAAATTATCACGACTGCATTACCTTTAATAATTTATTTTGGTATATAAAAAAAAAACAAAATTTCAAGGTCACCAGTTTTCAGTAAAGATTGGAAACAAACTTTGATGAAAATTCATTTGGGGTGTGTTTTGTGAAGTCACTGATCATTTTATACCACCCTAACAAAAATTTTTATTTTAAAAACAATCAACGTACGGAACACTAATTGTGCAAGTTCAACTTGCACTTGACCGGTTTTTATTTTTCCTTATTCTGTTCTTCTTCAGGGTTCTCTTCTTGGAATTCTTGCCTGTCTTCTGTTAGCAGCTTCTTATAATATTCCTCCCACTCGCTTTCTGGGATATACTCTATATACGTCTTCTCTTGGTTGGTCCTTAATGCTTTAATTATTCTCCATGACTCTGTGCTTCTAGTTCCTCCTATGTACTGTTCTACATGTTCGCACGATTTTTCCCATCTCTCGTTCTTTTCTTAGTTTATCATCCTTCTGTAAATCTTCTTCTGATTTGTATTCAGCCATTTTTCGTATAGTCCTTTTTTCTCCTTTATAGATTCTTTAATTTTTACAGATTCTAATTTTATGATTCTTATTCTCTTCTTCTTCTTATTATATATATATATATATATATATATATATATATATATATATATATATATATATATATATATATATTATTCCATGAACATCTGGGCATGAGAAAGCTCTGTTCGAAAGGGGTACCGCGTTTGCACACAGTGGATCAAAAACAACGTGTTCATGAATCTGAGCGCTGTTTGGATCTGTTTAAGCGCAATAAAAAGAACTAGCAGCATTCTCAGGGAATTGCATATTTACTGTCGAAATTGGTATATGCTTAGATAGGATTTACAAATGCTAATGTCTCTTATCCTATCGAAAACTTAATAAAAAAATTATTGATAGTAATAACAAAAAACATTGCTATTTGCTTCAGAGTTATTTTAGCACAGTCGCCAGGGGTTTTGAGCTCTAATTAAAAATTAACAGGCTGCATTTGGGCACACTGGTAGTTTTTTGGACGTAGAATACAACAAAAAAAAGTTTGCTAAAGTTTGATGTACGCTAAGCCCACAAAATCCAAAATAAAATCAAAAACTCGGTTTTCCGGTAATATCTGGTAATATCCGGTAATATATAGAGAAGAGCGGTCCGTCTGATTGGGGACCCGGAATTGACCGGCGGCCTTGATTCGCTGGAACATCGAAGAACGGTTGGCGACTTCAGTCTGTTCTACAAGTATATACATGGAAAGTGTTCGAAGGATGTAGCCCGCTTAATTCCTCCCGAAGCGGTGCATGTTAGAAATACACGTCGCGCTGGTGCTTAACATCCGTATGAGGTTCAGCTTATTACTTCGCGTACAACGCTTTTCAAGCAGTCCTTTATATGGAGAACATCATCCCTTTGGAATAATTTGCCCAGCGCTGTGTTTCCCACCGAGTACAATTTACAGTGTTTCAAGAACAGCGTGAATCGCTTATTCCGCACACATGTCGCTCTTGTAGCGCTTTAGGGACTTCCCTGCAGTACGTGTGCTAGACCCATAAAAAAAAAAAATCTCGAAAAATAAAAAAGATATCGAAAAAAACTAATAGTACCACGTGAAAAAGCGGAAAATTTTACAAAAAAAAATAGTATATATATATTTTTTTCCAGTTTTTTTTTATTAGCGTGAGAATTTATTAAATATTCGGATAGGTGATTTAAAAAAGTGCACGCCAAACAGATTAATTTGAAAGTCTAAGAGGAGACTTTCAGCTTTCCGATGATAGTAATAATTTTTATTTTGGTTGCTTTATAATTTGTAAAACTTTTGTTTGCATGATTTTAACGGACAATTACAAATATTTAATAAAATGCAGTATTGAAAAAAAAATCCTTGTGCATATATCATTATTATGCTTTAAGTTTCAATATAAGAATAATTAAAAATGCCCACATTATCCGTGTTATTTAAAAATTAAGTTTAAAAATATGAAAATTTGCCTGCAGTAGTGTGCCGCCGGCAATTTTACATTCAAAGAGGTACAAAATGGCCAAAAAAAAGTCGGATATTTTTTTTAGTTAAAGTTGATATTAGAAAATTATTAAAAACTTAAAAAAAAACATTTTCTTTTTTTGTAATTTTGCTCTTAAAAAAGTGTTCATGATAAACGTATGTTTTGCTTATTATTAATCATACAACTTAAACTTAAAATAAAAAAAAATATTTAAAGGTGGGAAATGAAAGACAAAAGTCTAAGCTTTAAGTATAAAATATTTATATTTCATTTAAACATCCAGGTACAAAGAAAACAGTTATTGAAAACACAAAAATTCTAAATTACTCCAAGGAATTTTGTTAATGGCGATCGAAGAAGAAACGCGCACGCAACGCCAACATCCCAATCGGTTTTCTGTCATCTGTGCGACGCTCACATAGTTTGTACACTGTGTATTGTTAAATAAATTTTTAAATGAAAAATAATTAGCTTTAAATGTAAATTAAGTGTTGGTTGCGGTTTCGTATTTATATGATTATTATTAAATTTATTCATCTTTATATAAATAAATATATTTTAATTTATTTTTTTTTATATACACTGACTGCCATTTTGGATCACAAATTTAAAATTTTTTAAATCTTAGATCCTTAATCACCACCCCAAAAAATCTCTTAGTAGACACTTTAAAAGAAAATTGGAAAAGTAAATGAATTACGCCTGGTCACCATATTGGACCCGCCCTTTTGAGTTTTTCAAGTCTGTCATCGGATTTTTAATCAGCATCCGGAGAAACCCCTTAATAGCCAATTTTAAAATATTTAGCGGTATACAAAAATGTTAATTTAATCATAAATGGTGTTGGAAGTATGATTCCCACTGCAACTGAAGGGGTTACACTAGAGATTTTATTTTAAATATATATAAAGTAAAATTTTTTAAAAAATAATCTATATACTATTTTTTTTAAATTTCCTGTTCTTTCACGTGATGCTATTAGTTTTTTGATATCTTTTCTATTTTTCGAGATATTTCCGAAAAAACGATGTATATATATATATTTATATATATATATATATATATATATATATATATATATATATATATATATATATATATATATATACACATATAATAAAGAAAGAAAGCAAAAAATTGCTGTATCTACCAAAATTATTAAAAATACAATCTTAGTTGGGGAACTCGGCAAGAAGGGGGCGTGATAAGAGATCACACAATTTTCATTAAGCCAATATTTCGGTCCTGGATTGGGACCTTCTTCAGGGCAGAACTGAAAAGAAGAACAAAGCGTATTCACTGATCGTGTCTGGGACAACTTTAAATTAATGATGTTATCGTTAGGTTGTTATAATAAATAAAATTAGTGTAGAACAAGAATAAGATATTAGTCATAATAAGTTAAAAAACTCACATGAGCAGTGCAAAGATTTCGTTAGCCTGAATGGCCGTAGGTAGCTTATACATACAAAAGTTGTTACATATGAAAGTTGGTTAATCCATAAAATATATAAAATTCCATTCCTATATCAATACGTAGACGATTTAATTCTATCCATACCAGCTGATGGCAAAGAAGAAGTTCTTCATGTTTTCAATTCATTCGACCCACACCTGGAATTCACTATGGAAGAAGAAACCAACAATGCTGTTCCATTTCTGGACACAAGAGTCGTTAGAGACTCCCATAACATCATCAAACTTGATTGGTATAGAAAACCTACTTCTTCTGGGAGATATATCCATGCAAACTCTGGCCATGATTGAGAGGTGAAAGTCAACGTCATCAAAGGCCTATATAGAAGACTGAAGATAATTGTCCATCCTGATTTCTTACTCCAGTCACAAGAAACACTTACAAACCTTTTCATAGATAATGGATACAATCGAAAACTCTTACTAAGAACCAAAGACGAAGTCAACAAGCTCACTCATACCCATCGTATTCCCCCAGAACCCCCTCCCCTCCACCTACCGCATATCTCCCCCCCCTTTAACTCCCCCAGTCAAAATAAATTGGTCGCTGCTTTCTTTACCATTCATTCCTGGCCTTACAAACAAATTGGTCCACATTTTGCGTGTCATTCCTAACATTAAAATTGCTAAATATTACTTCTTCAAAAACAGACGTGTCTTCAGCAAGCTGAAGGCCCCGCTGCCAGTTCTTTCCATGTCAGACTTGGTTTATTCAATTTCCTGCCTCAATTGTCCATCAATCTATATTGGCCAAACTTCTCAATCCTTGAATCGTCGTATTGCACTCCATAAAAGTGATACTACATGCCATCCACACAGATGTGCTTTGGCGACCCATTCTGTTGACAATGGTCATTCTTTTAATTTCAGGGAACCCAAAATTCTTCATTTCTCTAACAATCTTTCCAAGAGAGAATTCCTTGAGATGTGTTACATCCAGGAGAATCACCTTAATATCAATAAAAGAACCGACCTAGATGGTCTTAGCAGCATATATAGTTTCCTCCTCTCCTGTGATAAATCAATTCCACACAATAATTCCCTGTCCTCAAGTGTTTTATGATCCATCTGAACCGCGTTGGTCGTCTCTCTTTTAGTTCTGTAATTTCCAGGGTTTCTCTCCTCCTTCCTCTCTTTATTTACGGTTCTCTTTGATCCTGGACTCCACAGTTTCCTTCCATTTTATCTGGGCCATTTTGTGCACCTAGCGATTACTGTCTTCCTTCCATTGACAGTACCTTGCGTCACCCCTTTAACACCTCCTGGTACCTCCAGTCTTCATTGGTTTTTGCAAACAATCTCTTCCTCCAATCAGATTCCAACAAGAAATTAATAAATTAATAATTATTTCATTAGACAATCTTCCTCTTCGTTGCTCCCATTATTGTCTCTCTCTCTCTCTCTCGCTCCCTCGCTCACCCCTTTACCTATAATTAGGTTATAATTTATCCTTCCTCTACTACATACCGGATTTTTGGTCGCTCAATTGGCTATCTCCTTTTCACTTAAGGTCCAATATTTCCACTTCCTTTTCTATCGGTTCCTTCCAGGTGTCGACCCCGCATTCTGGTTAATTGAGTTTTCTTGACTAAATCTCTTATCTCTGTCGGGCAGCTGTCTCCTGTCGTCCTTGTCATCTTTCCTAAATGGCGGTGGCCATGTGTGGTGGTCACAGGTGAAATAATTAACAATGTTCTCAACATCCAAAGTTCCCAATTACATCCATGTTTTAAATTTGGTTTTTAGAATTTTGTCTACAGTGTTTTAGTGTGTATTTTTATATATTTTATGGATTAACCAACTTTTATATGTAACAACTTTTGTATGTATAAGCTACCTACGGCCATTCAGGCTAACGAAATCTTTGCACTGCTCATGTGAGTTTTTTAACTTATTATGACTAATATCTTATTCTTGTTCTACACTAATTTTATTTATTATAACAACCTAACGATAACATCATTAATTTAAAGTTGTCCCAGACACGATCAGTGAATACGCTTTGTTCTTCTTTTCAGTTCTGCCCTGAAGAAGGTCCCAATCCAGGACCGAAATATTGGCTTAATGAAAATTGTGTGATCTCTTATCACGCCCCCTTCTTGCCGAGTTCCCCAACTAAGGTTATATACATACATATATATATATATATATATATATATATATATATATATATATATATATATATATATATATATATAGATATATATATATATATATATATATATATATATATATATATATATATATATATATATATATATAGATATATATATATGGTGGTATATAAGGTGTTATGAAAATCACTTAATATATTGAGACTTGTATATCTCTGTAACAAAAGCAGTTGTAGGAAAATACTCATAAATAGCGCCTCTAAACACGTAAAACTAACTCCAAAAAGTCTCAAACTCCTGACCTAAAAATGAAATCCTGCCTGGAAAAGTACATATAGAAATAATGTATTAATTACTTGCCCATATCTATTTTACCAGTGAAATTAGGCCAGTTCTCGTTGTCCATATAGTTCAAAATAAGTGAAATAAGATATTTCTCGTCGAATTTTTTATTTTATTTTCTATTTTATGGACTTAGAATACACTTTAGAGCAGCAAACTGTTTTTATTATATTCTACTTTCAAAAAACTACCCATATGGCAAAATGTAGCCTGTTAACATTTAATTTAAGCTTTTCGTCAAAATTTGCCTTTAACGACTGGGCTATTTAAGTTTACAACATAATTACTGTTATGTAATTATTAAATATCTTTGTATTGTTAATCTATGCAACAGTCTAAATAATTGTCCTAAATCGGTTAGTTAACGTCAAATAATTCAGCTCCAGATTTCACTTAGCAGAAATTATCGTTAATGGGGCTCCTTTATTAACTGAGAACTTGACAGAACTAATTATAATTACGTTACATTTTAATCATGAACTAGTACAAAACTAGATGCAACAAATTGTTACCAATCTTAGCAAAGAAGCAAAAATTGATCGGAAATAATTATAATTAAATCAGTTTTTTTACTACGAGAATTTTAGTCAGAAATTATGTGTAAAGTTTTGCGTTTTGATTTCAAGAAAATAATACGTGGTCAATAAACAAGAATACATTGGCAAAACAGTTTGGTCATACTTTTGTTTAAGATAGGCGAACACGGAAACCTCGAGAACTACCGGCCCGTCAACTTGTTATCGCATTTGTACAAGCTTCTTACTAAAATTATCACAAACCGTCTAATAAATAAATTGGATAATTACCAATCAGTCGAACAGGTGGACTTTCGCAAGGGATTCGGAACGACTAGATCATATCAAACGCGCGCCGCTTTTTAACTGAAAAAGCGAGTATAATATTAACGTCCACCTAGCATTTATCTATTATAAGAAGGCTTTTGGACTCCCTGGAATACAATTATGCAGTGCTTAACACATGCCAGAATAAACTTAAGATATATTGAACTCCTTAAATTCATATATAAAAATGCGAGATTAAATTAGATGAAGATCAAAAGAAACCCATAAAGAATAAGAAAGGTGTTAGGAAGGGCGACAAAATTTCACTAAGAATTATTTACCCTAACCTTAGAGGATATATTTAAGTCTTGAGTGGGAGTGGAAAGGAACTAAAATCGATGGCATATATCTACATTCCATGCAATTCGCAGATGATGTAGTTCTGATTAGCGAAAATTTAGAAGATCTAATAATCATAATAGAACAACTCAAACGAGCTTCACAAAATGCAGGACTCGAGATGAACATCAAAAAACAGAACCTTTAAGCGCACAAAACACACAAATTAAAATCGATGATGATGATGATTTTCGAAGGTCAGGGCGCATCGACGGCTATGGTCATTTAGCGCCCAAGAATTTGATGATTTACAATTGATGGGTTAAACTCTGAAGTTGAATTCTTTTAGAAATTCTATTATGTTGTCTTTAAGAGTAGTGAAAGATTTTATGTTTGTGGAGACATTAGACGGAATATTGTGTTTAGCTCTCAAGTTATGGTATAGATTGGATTCAAAAAGATGGATTACAGTTAGAAGGGAATCACAAATGGGACAGATCGGAGTGGGTTCTCTTTTTAGTAAATAAACATGAGTGGAATAAGTGTGTCCTGTTGCCAATCTTCTCATTAGTACATTATGTCTACGGTCAATTGTCATGATGTTAAGGGGAGGGAAGACATTGGGTTTATTGGGCCACAGTTTGTTATTTGGTTCCTCCAAGTCCCATTTGAGTTGGAAAGGAGAATAATGTAGATGTTTTAGAAATATGTTAAAGTCGGAAAAGTGATTTTCTCCCACGATATGGCAGCCTCTTTCAATGGCAAGTTTTGCAAAAGAGTCCGCTCTATCATTGTGAGGGTTACCAATATGACTGGGTAACCAAAACAAGGATATCGTGCGTTTTTTAAGGAAAGCAATATACATTAGGTCTGAGATCTGTCTTATGTAGTTAAATTCCAGTTTTCTGGTTTTGATGGCATTGAGTGCACTTAGAAAATCAGAGATTATAAGGGTCGAGAGATGATATTTGATCCTTGATGGCTAATAATTCTGCAGAAAAGATGGAAGAGTGTTTTGGCAGTTTGAACAATTTAATAACATTGTCAACGAAGAAGGCAGCTCCGACTCCCCTATCTGTCTTGGATCCATCTGTGAAAAATAAGGAATGGTTGGGATAGATGCTGGATAACCTTTCAAGAAAGAGCTTGTTGAAAAGGGTATTGGAGTGATCAGATTTTTTATATGAATGTAGAGTCAGATCAATGTTGGGGGGAGAGGGGAAAGCCAGGGAGGAAAAGTGGTTAGAAGAGGGTAGTTGTAAAAGGGAGGAGCAATGTTATACTGGGTGACTAGTTTGTTAATTCTGTAGGGTATGGAGATACGTCGATATGGAAGAAATTGGGAGAGTGAACAAAGCTAGTTTCGAGCGGCAACGGCAGCAAGATCACAGTATCGAGTAGCAGCAGCAGCAAGACCACTTGAAAACGCCAAATGAAATTTTGGCGAAACATCGTGCAAATTTATTGTTAGACGAATGGATTGAAACCCGGAATTCTAAACTAATAGGGTTGGAATCAGGTTTTGGATCAAATTAAAACTCGTTTGCTTATTACCAAGCTTTCGAAATTCTTGTATTTCTTTGTCAAGATATAAACTGGAGTAGAAATTCCTTTTTTAAATTACACATCACTGTATTAAATTAAGTTACGAAACATTATATAATTTTTTTCTTTTTACCAGAAAATGAAAAAACTATCTTAACCACATGTTTTTTGAAGTTTGACACGTGAAGTCTGACTTCTGACTGAAAAAAATCCTAAAATGGGGAATAGCACACCTTTTGAGAGTGTTGCCACAATTACAGGTTTAGAGCTGTTATCATTGGCATTATTGTGATTGGGTTTCAAGCGGCCGGAATTTGGCCCATAGACAAAAATGTCGTTCCTAAACATTTGTTTACAACAGCTGAAAATATAAATGCTCTCTCTCTCTCTCTCACTCTCTCAATAATGAAAGCACATCGATCAGACAAGGTGCTTCTATTATTATCGATAATGAGACAGTCACAGCCTTAAAAAAAACTTATGATATCTTTATATTCAATACTACAGAAAATACTGTACAGGGTGATCCAAATTGGACACTTTTAAAGGTAAACCCCTTTATCTAAAGGAGATAGACGAAAACTGATGTCGGTGTTTGAGGCTCAATTTTTATGATAAACCCAATGGTGAAAACTACATATCGATATCTAGTACCGTTTCAGATATACAGGGTGTTTTTCAAAAATCTGCATTTTGGAAAAAAAGTTTGTAATTCTTTTCCTATTGAAATTGTTTGATTTCTGTAAAAACATTCTCAAAGCCCTTTTTTCACGTGGATTTCAACATTTGTTTACAACTAATATTTTAATAGTTATTAACGCAAAAATATTTTTTTTGAAGGGGACACCCCGTATATTTTTCCTTATCCAAATAGAGCTTTAAATTACCATTCTAAAAATATAGCACACTTTATATTTTGCTTAAATCAACTTCAAATTATAAAGGTTTTCAGTTTTTACGCGAGTTTTAGATGCACATTTTGTGAAGTAGGCTTTGGACGGAGCAGCCGGAGAAAATTCGGAAGTGACAGATAACACAGGTCAACATTTGATCTAAAAAAAAAACACTCGGAGCGGTTTTTGGGGTCGCTGATTACGATGAGCGGGTTGGTTAACCTTCATCACATCAGATTCAAGGTCATTTGAAGGTCAAATAGAGAAAAAAAAAACCGTAGGAAAAATCTGAAAAATTTCATGCGTATGTTTTTGAGATCTCTGAGTCCGAATCCGTAGTTTGTTTGACCTTACGCCTTTTCCCAGAGGTCATTTGAAGGTAAAATAGAGAAAAATCGTGGAAAAAAATTTTACTTTGACAATAAAATGCTTTTTCATTCCTCGCGAAATTATTTATTCTCTTCTTTTTTTATAAATTTAGCTCAGTCTCGCTTTAAACTCCAGTATTAAGGTGTAGTTGCACCTAGGGCACCTCCACATGGTGACGGTCTACAACGGAGTTGTCTCACTATCCGGCGAACTCCCTGAGTTACGGCGTTTATGCCGTCATGGCAACTACTCCTAAAAAAATTACGAGACAGGGTCCCGGAAACCCAGAATCGGCGGCTGGTCAGGGTGGGGAAAGCGGGCCCGCAGGCGTCGTCATCATTGGTGGGAAACTTGGCCTCTGTAGAGTCAAATGCTACAAGAAATTCGTCATGTTCCATTAAACTCGACAATTTTTGTGTTGTTTGTGGAGAGTATATTCCACAAAAGAAATTCATGTTTTCAGATTCGTTAAAAGTAAAATATCACCAAATTTATCATATTGATACAAGCTCATTGGATAACTCTTACACATCAAAATCTATATGTCATAAATGCCGCAATGTTCTATATAGAATTAACAACCAGGTATTTTCTCGGCCAATGTTATGGAGACCCCCAACAGACCATACCACCGACTGTTACTTCTGCTTAACAAACTTGAAAGGGTACAACCGAAAGAATAAGGATTCTATTTCATATGCACGTGTAACATCTGTGACTTTACCAGTTCTTATTGAAACAAATTCTGATCATATCATGGAAATTAATGAATTGGGATAAGAAGTGGTAACTGATGAAGATATACCAGATGAAACATTCGAACACGAAGAAAGAGAAAATTTCAGCACAGAGGAATCAGATGTTGAGGGAAAATTATATATCGGAAGCCGAAACATTTAATCAAAACGAATTAAGTGATCTGTGCAGAGACTTGGGACTCTCGAAAGATAGATCAGAGCTTTTAGCATCTAGGCTAAAAAGAAAAAAAATTGTCTATCCACAGGAACCAAAATTTCTGTCTATCGTTCGAGAGAACGTCCATTCAGAAAAATATTTTACTAAAATGAATAATCTAGTCTATTGCCATAATATTGAAGGGTTAGTGCAAGAATACGGTATAGAATACACAGCAAGTGATTGGCGACTGTTTATAGATTCTTCAAAAAGAAGCTTAAAAGCTATCTTGTGACATAATGGAAATATTTATGCCCCTTTACCAGTCGCTCATTCTGTTGCATTAGATGAAGAATACCATAATTTTGAGTTGCTATTGCAAAAATTGAATTACGATCAAAACCAGTGGGAACTTTGTGGGGACTTAAAGATATTTACAATATTACTGGGACAGCAATCTGGAAACACTTCTTATCCGTGCTTTATTTGTGAGTGGAATAGTCGGGCTCGAGATGAGCATTATGTGAGGAAAGACTGGCCGTTGAGACAAGAATTAATTCCAGGTGAAAAAAACATCATAGGTCCAAGTTTGATATCAACCAATAAGGTCCTACTTCCACCTTTGCATATCAAACTAGGTATTGCAAAGCAACTTGTCAAGGCCATGAGCCGAAACGAAAGTCCTGCTTTCATGCATATTTTTAAAGTGCTACCTAATCTTTCTGAAGCTAAAATAAAAGAGGGCATATTTACTGGACCACAAATAAGAGACCTCCTAAAAAATGATTGCATTTGAGAGGAAAATGAATGCCAAAGAAAAAGCAGCATGGTAAAGTTTTAGAGAGGTGACGACTAAATTTCTTGGAAATCATAAAGACCCTAATTACAAAAATATTGTTGGAAATTTAGTACCAAATTATAAAGAAATGGGGTGTTTAATGAGGCTGAAACTGCATTTTCTCCATTCACACCTTGATTGGTTCCCTGAAAATCTCGGAGATTTTAGCGAAGAACATGGAGAAAGGATGCACCAAGACTTGAGTGAATTTGAAAAAAGGTATCAAGGTGTTTGGAGGATAAACATGTTGGCAGATTATTGCTGGAACCTGAAGCGAGAATCAAATAAATCTCATAAAAGAAAAGCAAGTCGAAGATCATTTCACGAGAAACGAAAGCGTTCTCGTTTAGAGTAGTACTTCAAACATGCTTTGATAAATACTAAAACAAGCAAACTCTTATGCTTAATTCATATTAAATACTGACTGCGCGATTTCGAAAATCTACTTGGACACTCGAGACTCTTTACGAAGTATGAGCCGAATCATTTTTAGTAGTTAACTTACGCATTGAGGTATTATATAAGACAATATGAGAGTATAAGTAGATATAAGGATTACTGCACAAGTAAGTTATTGGGTTCAAAGGTATTGGGTATTGGAGTTTCTTTGTCGACAAGGATTAAGTATTGAAGTATACAGATTAAGGGTTACTTGATAACAAGGTTGTTCGACATTAGAATTATTAATTTGAAATGTATTGGGAATTGAGTTATAAAAACGAAATTTAAACATAAGATAGCGCACAATGTTTCATTTATACCTCAAGAAACACAGTCGGGCTGGACTTTAAATTTACTAGATATATGGAACGAACATCGAGAGTACAAAAATTAGGTCAAATTTTTTTTTAGATTTTAAAAGTCTATTTCACAGTCACAAAACTAGTCAAAATATTTGTATTGTCTATTTTTGATATGAACAATATTTTAAGTTTTACTAATAAGTACCTTTAAACAGTATTAAAACTTTTGCTTGCATCAGTCTACCTGCCATTATTTAGCTTATATTTCACATATTAATTCCCTTGTAATGACCGAGCAGCATAAAAGACATTTTTGATTGTGATATATTAACGTAAATGTAAAATGATATGTATAAGATATAATCAATAAAAATGTACCGTAAATTAACCTCTGTATGCGTCGCAAGTGTACGATAAAAACAAAATTAAATTTAACAACGCAAAATGACCATACATATTTTTCAAATAAACATAAACTGATGATGAAATGACCTATAATGACCTCTGAAAGGCGGCTTGAGTCAAACAAACTACGGGTTCGGACTCAGGGACCTCAAAAAACATATGCATGAATTTTTTCAGATTTTTTCCACGATTTTTTCTCTATTTGACCTTCAAATGACCTCTGGGAAAAGGCGTAAGGTCAAACAAACTACGGATTCGGACTCAGGGACCTCAAAAACATACGCATGAAATTTTTCAGATTTTTCCTATTGTTTTTTCTCTATTTGACCTTCAAATGACCTTGAATCTATTGTGATGAACGTTAACCAACCCGCTCATCGTAATCACCGACCCCAAAAACCCCATAAGGACCATACCGCTCAGAGTGTTTTTTTTTTTTAGATCAAATGTTGACCTGTGTAATTTGTACCACGCACGGTATCCAGAGAGGCGTCAACCCTTCAAGAATATATTCGCTCGATTGCGACATAACCTGGTTAATAGTGGCCAGTTTGAAATGAAACGACCCAAAAATTATACATCAAACAGGGATCAGGAGTTAGAAGGAATAGTATTTTAGGGACTATCGGAAATAATCCCAACACTTCAACCCGACAGTTACAAAAATCCACTGGACTACTAAGAACTAACGTACCATAAGTCATACTTTGAAGAAGCACAAATTCAGGCCATATAGGACAAAAAAAGTTCATCACCTTAGGAGATTTTCAACGGCATATGGATTTTTGCCAATGGTTTCTGGAGAATTGTAACCATGTTCCGAATTTTTCATTAAATTGCATTTGGACAGACGAAGCTTATGTAAGCAATGCAGGTATTTTAACCGTTACAATTCTTATACGTGTTCACAACAAAATCCTCATTTAGTTGTGGAGCAAAGAAATCAAGGCAGATTTGGATTTAATGTGTGGGCAGGAATTTTTAAAGGCAGGGTTATAAGTCCATTTATTTACGAAGGAACACTCACCTTTCAGAGATATTTAGAAATTTTAAGGCAACAAATAGAACCTCTTGTTGATGAACTGTCGTTAATGGACCTTAGAAACATATATTTTTTAAACACGACGGGGCACCCCCTCATAACGCTGCAGTTATCAGTAATTTTTTATCGGCCAATTTCGACAATAACTGGATAGCCAACCAAGGTCCGAACCGTTGGCCGACAAGGTCACCGGATTTAACACCCATGGAGAAAATGGAAAGACCTAATTTTTAAATTGCCAACAAATACCAGGAAAGAGGTAGAAGTCGCAGTGATAGAAAGTTTTGCAGCTCTCATTCCTCTTGAACTAATTAACTCGGTAAGAAGTATCCAGAAAAGGTGCCGCCTATTTATTTTCTATATAGTTTAAAGTACTATAGCATTTAGTAAATTTCGTTGTAATTATGACCCTTAGAGTTACTTCTGGGATTTTTTTTTTTACGATTTGACTGCTATCGGTAAACAATTGATATTGCCGCTCCGTCCAAAGCATAGTTCACAAAATGTGCATTTAAAACTCGCGTAAAAACTGAAAACCTTTATATTTTGAAGTAGACTGAAGCAAAACATAAAGTGTGCTTTTCCAAAATGCAGATTTTTTAAAAACACCCTATAAAGGTTTTCACCATTGAGTTTATCATAAAAATTGAGCCTCAGACACCGACATCAGTTTTCGTCTATCTCCTTTAGATAAAGAGGTTTACCTTTAAAACTGTCCAGTTTGGACCACTCTGTATGTAAGATTGTGGAAATTACATTAAGTCCTTACAAAAATATGTTGAAGAATCAATAAACAAAAGATGTATAATATCATATACACGAGCTTCCCCTACAACAGAAGCCCCCTCTGTCTGCGATAATAAAACAATTTTTTGTCCACGTCCGACAAAAAATTCTTTCTCGTCTATAATAAATAAAGAGGAACAATCCATTCCAACATTTATTTTATTATCTTTTTTACCAGAAAGCAAATGAAATTCCGGTGAATTACCTATTAAATTTTTTACTTTATAATACTCAAATATAAAACGTGTATAAGCAAGAAGTAATTGTTTTAAAATATAACAATTTTTATATATATTTTTTTTACTAAATCGGTTTAGGTTCAGTTTTTCTCCTTTATTATTAAGATACGCTATTTTTTATTTAACAGCTGTTTGGGGGTAAAATAAAAATAGAATAAATTTTTCACCGAACTTTCTGAAGATAAATACCTAAATGGTAAACCATTTTTTTAATGAGCCTTAAATTGGTACCGCATTGGTTGGTTAGTTATATTTTTGTATAATTCATTTGGGTAATTTTATCTAACTTCAATTATGCGGTGTGCAATGTACATCCATGCGAAATAAATAAATATACCTTAAATGTGCAATGGATCTTCATATAAAATATCCTAAGTTGTCCATGACAAATTTAAAACTTACTCAACTGTACCAGTCTATCTCACTTGCTGCTATAATCTACACTTTCTGAAAACTTTTTAATCACTATGTCAGTCCGTCCATTTCTCTTTAAAAAACATTGACCTTTTCGACACCTTATCGCCTTAATTGGTAAACATTGACTGAAAAGAAAACACCATAGTTGCGGTATGAACGGTTTAATCGTTGGAATGCCAATAACAAAGGAGTCGGTTCGGTTTTAGAATAGAAAAATAAAATAATATTTTTTGTTATCAAATTTGTTTGAGAAAAACCGACTGACGGGATCGAAAAAAAACGACCTTCTGTCGGATTTACGTATTCCGATATTATGCGTGCGTTCATCAGTGAGGTGCAAAAAAAAAAATATTCATGACATTATTTCTTTAGGGTCGATTTTTTCCTTTATTAATGAGATCTGCCATTTCTGCAATCGGTCTTGCTACAAGGATCCACCAATTCCAATATATGCAGTAAATTCCATAACACCCGGTATATATACATATACTTATACTATATACTGTTACTACTATTATATAAAATATTCGATCACGTAACATTCCTGAACAAAAAAATGTAAGTGCACTTAATGCTTCGTCCGAAGCAGAAATTTAATATTTTGCTTTTAGAGTAAAAATACAAACAAAACATAAATCAACAGCTGACACCGTGCTCCGTGTGCGCTACATACAGGGTCACAGCGGACGTGACAAGCGAAAAACGATGGCCTAGGCGGTAATCTTGTATCGACAGTAAAATGATTTATTTTTAGAACGACATCTTCTAGAGGCCAGTTCTTCCCAATGGTCAAGACTATAATTAATTGATCTGTTTATTTGTATTTTTTTATATTTATTTAGGGATGTCTGTTTTAAGTGAGATATGAGAATAATAAGCAAAAAAATATATAGAGGCTTAGACGTCGCTGACCATCAGTAAGTTATGTGTTGCGTCAAACGTAGGGAAGTCCGAAGACATGAGACAACCTGGACCCAAATAGAAGTATGGTAAACATATTAATAAGCCCTTTTATTACAATTTAAATTCTTCTTACCATTTAAAACATGTACTTGTAAACTTTTAGGATTGGCATTTGACGGATGACACGTGTATTTTCCACTATCCTTTTCTGTTGCACGTTGTATGAGTAAGTACGAAACGGTGACGTCACCTTTTTCTGTGATGACTGATACGCCTCCTCTCGGAGAGTCATAGTTGATTTCCTGAAACAAATAGATCACCATAAAATATGCGTAAACAAATCGAGATTTTAAGACAGAATAAAATAATTACCGGACAACTGGTAAGTCTCCGAGCATTTGGTTGATATAACTTTTGAGAAAATGTTATTACTTACATAGAATTAGATCTTTTGAACTATGTTTTTGAGATAATACACTAAAAAGTTTACCAATTTTTTTTTTTGTAGTTATTTATTTTTTTTTAGTAGCTGCAATTTTTCTGTTTTAAGAGGAGAGGCCTGTGTATTGTGTGTGTTATTCTTCTTCTTTAAGTGCCGTCTCCGCTGCGAAGTTTGGCAATCATCATAGCGATTTTTATCTTGGAGACGGCAGATCTAAATAACTCGCGGCTGCTACAGCCGAACCACTCTCGAAGGTTCTTCAGTCACGAGTTCCGTCTCCTTCCTATGGATCTTCTTCCTACGATCTTTCCCGGCATGATAGTCTGGAGCAGCCGATACTTCTTCCCTCTCAAGATGTGACTCATATATAACAATTTTCCTGTCTTAATCGTTAGAATTACTTCCCTTTCTTTTTGCATACGTCTCATCACTTCGACGTTGGTCACTTCCTCCACCCATGAAATCTTTAGCATTCTCCGGTATATCTATAGCTCAAATGCCTCCAGTCTGCTCACATCAATCGCCTTCATCGTCCAGGCTTCCATCCCATAATATAGTACAGACATTACATAACATCTCATCATTCGTATTTTTAATTCAAGGTTTAGATCTCGGCAACAGGAAAGCCTCTTCATTCTTATAAATATACTTCTGGCTTGTTCAATTCTGATCTTTATTTCTTTGAAACTATCATTGTGTTCATTGATGGTTGTGCCATTCTTTTACTCTTTCCATAGGTTGATTATTTACATATATCCTACGATCTTCCTGAGTTGTTTTTGTTATTAGCATATATTTTGTTGGTAAGATACAACGAATTGTACCAAATACGCAACACCTAGTACTCAATCGGAGGCTGACACAGCAGCCACAAGCCGACAGAGTGGTTGGCACAGCCAACACTAAAGGCAGGCAGCGAGATTTGCGAGGAATCAACCTCAGACCTTATGTGGTTTAACGTAAAACAACTTAAAATAGGCAAAAAGCCCATATTTAAGCAGTCTACTACCCACTGTTCTCTTATTCGTCCATCCATCCCGAGACGCGTTTCGCCGTATCACGGCTCATCAGTCGGGCTAGGATCGACGAAGAAGAGAACAGAATTTTAAGTACTTTATTCCGGCACTTACGGAATACAACGGTAAGATACAACGAATTGTACCAAATACGCACACCTAGTACTCAATCTGTCGGCTTGTGGCTGCTGTGTCAGCCTCCGATTGAGTACTAGGTGTGCGTATTTGGTACAATTCGTTGTATCTTACCGTTGTATTCCGTAAGTGCCGGAATAAAGTACTTAAAATTCTGTTCTCTTCTTCGTCGATCCTAGCCCGACTGATGAGCCGTGATACGGCGAAACGCGTCTCGGGATGGATGGACGAATAAGAGAACAGTGGGTAGTAGACTGCTTAAATATGGGCTTTTTGCCTATTTTAAGTTGTTTTACGTTAAACCATATATTTTGTTGACAATTTTATTAATTAACGTCTGTAGGTCTTCATGTGTTTCAGCTAAGAGAACTGTATCATGAGCGTACCTCAGATTATTTATTGCCGTGTCGTTTATTTTAATGCCTATGTCTTGATCATCTAGTGCTTTACTTATTATGTCCTCCGAGTACATATTAAAGAGGATTGGCGAGAGTATACACCCTTGGCAAACACCTCTTTGGATTTCTATTTCTTTAGATGTTATGTTTTCCACTCGTATTGCTGCTTTTTGGCCATAGTATAGATTAGAAATTATTCTTATGTCTCTGATGTCTATTCTTTTCTTTATTAATGTTTCTATGAGTTGGTCATGTCTAACTTTATCAAAGGCCTTATTATAGTTTATAAAGCACGCGTGTAGGCACCTTTGCGACAGGACATTGAGTGCAAACAATGCTTCCCTTATTCCCAAACCTTTACGGGCTCCAAATTGAGTATTACTGATGTCTGCATCTAGTTTTCTGAATATTCTATTATGGATCACCTTCAACGAGATTTTCACTGTGTGAGCTATCAGACTTATTGTACGGTAGTCTGAGCAATATTTGGTGCTTTTTTTTTGGAAGCGTTATGAAAGTTGATAGTAACCACTCATTTGGAATTATTCCAGTTCTATATATATTATTGATTAATTCTACCAGAATATGAATCTCGTCCTCCTCTATCAGTTTAAGGATTTCCGCTGGCAGTTGATCTGGCCCGAAAGCTTTTCTGTTCTTTAGTGTGTTCAGTGCATATATCGCTTCATCCCTAATTATGTCTGGGCCCAACTCTCCTTCTATATTTTCAAGATTTGTGTGTCGTCTCTCATCTTCAAAGAGTTGTGTAATGTGGTTCTTGCATATTTCCAGTTTTTGCTCTATTTCTATGACTATTTTCCCGTTGTTATCGTATAATATATTTAGTTGTTTATGTTTGACTTTTTTGTGTATGTTGAAACTGTCGTGCTTTGCTTGCAACTCCTCAATTTCTTCATATTTCTGCTTTTAATAATCTTCCTTTACTTTTCTGATCTTTGTGCGAAGTATTCGTTGTGTTGCTTTATATTGTTGCTCATTTTTTCCTTTAAAGCTTTTTCTATTATCCATCAGATTTAGAATTTCGGTAGTTATCCATTCTTTCTTTCCTGTGGATGTTTCTTTTTTTAAAATGGCTATTGAGGATTCCAACAGGGCTGATTTGATGCCGTACCATTTTTCATTTCCGTCTCTACAGTTTCGATATTCTTCCTTGCTTTCGAGTATTTTCAGATTTTTTGTTTATTTCTGTTTTTAACTCATTTCGTATGTCTTGACTTTTTAAAAGCTCTACATTTATCCTTGCTTCTTTTTTCTTTTGTGTTCTTTTGAGTTTGATGTGCATCTGGGCTATTAAGGAACTGTGCCTTAACTGACTTGATGCAGTTTCTATATCTTGCTTTTATTAAGATGTAGTCTATCTGATTTCTTACTGGATTTTGATCGCTGTCTTGTGGACATCTCCATGTGTAGAGTCGTCGCCTTGGAAGCTCGTAAAAGGTATTTGTTACTATCATTTCATCTTCTTGGCAGAATTGTACTAATCTATCACCTCTCTCATTTCTTGTCCCTAACCCATATTCACCTATGTATTTTTCACATTTCCCTTTGCCGACCTTCGCATTAAAGCCTCCAAGAATTATGGTGATATCTCTTGGTTTTAGTGATTCAAGCGTCTGTTTGTGTTATTGAGAAACTATATTATTTATACAAAAAAGAAAAAGTTCATAAAAAAGGAAGAACTTTTTGGCTTCAAAAATATAGCCCCAACTTTAAAAAAAAAAATCAAAATGGCGGAGCAGCGGGTACTGTGCCATGGTGATAGTTGTTTTAAATGCATCTCATAAAAATAAATGAAGTAGGAGAAAGTGATGAAACTGCACAAATTCAATTCTAGTTATTTTTAATTTTTTTATTATGAACCAAATAAAAGAATAATTATATGTAATCTATTTTTGGTTAAAATCAATGTTTTTTACTACTAATAATCAATATTATCCCTACAGTTCAATTTTAATCGTAACATAATTTCTGCATAAAATTACTTTATTAAGCCAACATTATATCAGATTTATATATAAATATATATATATATATATATATATATATATATATATATATATATATATATATATATATACATATATATATATATATATATATATATATATATATATATATATATATATATATATATATATATATACAGTCCCTGGCCAAATTATTAGACGTACTGCAAGATTTCATGTAAAATATTAATTACCGAGTGATATTGTACCGTTTTATTATTTTAAATTGATTTGTTTTTTATTTTTATATTATCCAATCAATTATCTATTTATTTGACATAAATAAAACAGCATTAATTTAGAAAAGCATAAGTTTATTAAGTTTTAAAGAAAGGTGAAATTAACAGCTTTAACAGACCGCGCAGTGTGGCAGGGAGCTCCATCTTGCATTAAAGTGAATGGTTCCCCATTTGGAAACCATTCTCTGAGCTGCGGAATCAACCGATTTTGTAATACTTCTTTGTACTGATCTTGCCTCATTATTCCTTTGACGACGTACAGACGTCCAGTGCCCTTGCCGCTGATGAGTGACCAAATCATCACTTTAGTGGGATGTTTAACCGTCGGGACGACACGATCAGGATGAAACTTTTTTCCATGACGACGACGCACATACTGAGTTTTATTCTGCAAAATTTCGAATGTGCTTTCGTCACTGAAGCAGACCTGTCAAAAATAGGAAAAATATATAAACTTCCATGTTTATTTGCTTTATTTAACTGAAAATGATAATAATGTATCAATTATTGATTAAATTGCTGTATCTTACCGATCTCCAGAAGTCCACATCTTTGTCTTGCCATTGTTTGGCCCACTTCAGGCGCTTTGCTTTCATTGCAGCTGTTAACTTGGGCTTCCTGGCTGGGGGGCGACAGGCCTTAAAAACTAATTCTTTCAATTTTCTTCGAACAGTGCGCTCAGAACCATTTACGCTAGCATCCTGGAGTTGTGATTTTATCACCTTTGTGGTAGCAAATCTGTTTTCTACACAAATTTTCTTCAAACATCTCTCTGACCGTGGAGTGAAAATTGGTTTTCTACCGCATCTTTTCTTTCTTTTCGGGCTTAATTCCTTCCCTGACTCAATTTTCTTTTTTATGCGTCGTACACTAGCTTCAGAAACCTCCAATCTTCATGATATTTCTCGGTTTGTAAATGTTTTCGCAATCACAAGGGCCTTCACTTCAGCTTTTTTACGTGGTGAAAGATCGCCTTTTCTACCCATAATGAAAATAGTCCAATTACTTTTTTAAAACACTGCATACAAAATAAACTAATAACTGAGTAGTATAAAACTGTTAAACAAACAATCACAGTCCATAAAGCCACAGAAACACGTCCGCACCTGACTCGATTCCGATCGCGACTGATACAGGTTTGTACTTCTTTACGTTCATGTATCACTTTGTCAACACAGTGTGGCCATATGTTAAAAATAAATACAACTATGTAGTCTACAACAATTCTTTTAAATAAAAATCAATAATATTGTAGTTTAAATATACCATTACTGCATAAAAACTCTTAAGAAACATAAAATTACTAAAAAAAATACAGTGCGTCTAATAATTTGGCCAGGGACTGTATATATATATATATATATATATATATATATATATATATATATATATATATATATATATATATATATATATTATTTATTTACGTTATTATTAAATATAAAGCAATATACTCGTATAAATAAATAAATAAATAAATATGGTCTTTATTTCCAATTATGAAAGAGAAAAAAAAAAACATCATAAAGTAAATAAACAAAATGCTACATTAAATTGGAAAATGCCGAAGGTCAGCTGAGAATGTAAGACCACGAAGGTAGAAACATTCCCCCTGTTCTTTACTTTAAGCATCCTAATACTAAAGTTTATAGAGTACAATATTTATCTATTAAACTGTGCTAGTATCTCAATAAAACTGTGTAATGTTGTAAGTGTTAGAAAAAAAGAAAAAAAAGACTAAAAAAAAAAGAATGGCTTATGACACAACTAGAGCAAACAAAAAAAAACCTTGATATAAATTAAATTGTTAAACACACAAGCGAATCACCCCAACATATCCGAGTTAAATAATAGAATTCATACAGAGCACAGATACACTCAAGAGCTAGTGATATTCTTTTCTGAAGGAAAATTTACATAAATAAGTACTATATCTTTATATATTTAACAAAATCCTCCTATACGCCGCCTTGAATGACCTAGGATATAATAGTTTTATATTTTCTGAAATTGAGTTATAAATCTTAGCTATTTGAAAAGAGAAGGACGATCTAAATTTTTCACTTTTGTGAGCCGGAGGCGTAAGGCAATCTCCAAAACGGACATTCAAATTATAAACATCTGATCTAAAGGTAATTTTTCTATGTAGGTAGGAGGGAACACCCGTTAAGACAATTTTGTGGAAAAAACAAGCCGCATGCAAACAATGTCTATCATTCATCTTTAACCATCCCATTTCAAACAATTTGTGTGATATGTGATTCCTTTTACGAATACCAAATATTAGCCGCAAACATGAATTTTGAAGAACTTGGATACGTCCTCTCTCGGATGAGTCTATTGAAAATCCATATATAGTATCACAAAAATTTAATCTGGACAATACCAGAAACTCACACAATATAGTTTTCAATTTTTGATTTAAATAGTCCGTAAAATTGTAAATCATCTTCAAATTAAAGTACGCCCGACGTATAACTATGTTCACATGCGATCTGTACCTCAAATTGTAGTCCATAATAAGGCCTAAATTTCTACATTTGTGTCAATCCATAACACTTCCCCGTTGATTTTAATATTAATATGTGGTAAGCAACTGCTTCTGAGCCTTTAAGTACCAAAAACCATGACTGTACTTATTTTTTGTATTAATTGATAGGAAGTGGTCACTGGCCCCACCAGATCATCATTGATTTCTCTGTGAATCTCGTTAGGACGACATATGTGATAAAGCTGCGTATTGTCGGCATACAAGTGTACCTTGCAATACCTCACCTGATGTATTAGTTGTGAAGTGTAAATTGAAAATAATAGAGATCCCAAAATGGAACCTTGTGGGACACCACAGGTGGTTGGTAAAGGTCTCGACTGAATACCGGCGACTCGCACTGATTGACTTCGATTACTTAAAAAACTTTGCAATAATTTCAAACTGTTGTTACTGAGACCAATGTATGTTAGTATAGAACAAAGAAAAAAGGCCTTAGAAAAATTAATGAGGGTCAAAACTGCTAAGCACCCTCCATCGATGGCCCTGAGTATGTCATCAATTACTTCCAAAAGGGCTGTCTCACAGCTATGACCTGGTCTAAATCCCGTTTGAAATTTGAGCAAAATGGAGAATTTATCAGTGTGGCCACGGAGTTTTGACTCCATGAACCGTTCCAAAATTTTAGAGAGGACGGGAAGAACACTTATGGGTCTTAAGTCTTTGTATTCATGTGGGCATGCAACTTTAGGCAAAGGTTTAACAATCGCATGTTTCCAATAATGAGGAAACTCACCCGCCAGCAGACAGCAATTCACTATATGCGTAATAAAGGGTACTATATATGGAGTGGCAAGAAGCAAAAGCTTTATACTAACCCGTCAACGCCCACCGCATTAGTCTTTATGGAATACAACAGTTTAATCACATCCTCTTCAGCAACTATATGAAAATCAAAATTTTCTACCCCAGGTTTTTTATGGTTTTGATACCAATTAATCTGTTCAGGGTTTGGACTTAGCTATTCCATTAATAAAATAGTCATTTATATTATCAGAATCGGAAAATGATGAAGGAATATCCGGTTTCCCTTTTTTAAGATTCAACATATCGAGTTCCCTGCAAATTTTATTAACTCCACCGGTATTAAGATTTTGTGAAAAGTAGGCTTTTTTCCAAATTTTTGAAGTCTCTAATAATTTTAAAAATGGGTATTTTCGGAGGATTTGAAATGTTTTAAAACACATTTAATAGTATCATGATCCGATATATTATAAACTGGCTCAACCTGAACATTATTAATCTTAATGGGTAAACTTTTTAATATATAAAGGGAGGACCACGATTTTTCGCAATTTTTTTGAAAATAATATAAAGAAAAGTGTGCGCAAGCATTCTTCTTCTTCTAGCCATTCTCTATCCTTCGGATATAAGCCTCATTCATGTGCTTCCATATGTCCCTGTTTTGAGCAATTTGATTCCAACTGAGCTCCGCTGATCTTCTAATATCGTTATACCAACGTCGTTGGGGTCTGTCATTGCTTCTTTTTTCCCCCTGTGATCTCCATCTGGTCACTTTTCCTCTTCAGTTATTAGTATTTCTGGCCACATGACCAGCCCAGTTCCACTTGAGGGAAGATATCCTCTCAATTATGTCGTGGACCCTTTTTCGTTTTTTCCTGATCCAATCGTTTAGTTTGCAGTCCCTAAGTGATATATCTAGGATTTTTCCTTTCAATTTCTCTCTAATGAACTTGCAATTTTCCAATAATTTTCCGTGACAGAACCCAAGTTTCGCTAGCATATATTGTTACTGGTAGAATGCATTCGTTATATACTTTACTTTTAAGTTTTAAAGGCCTTTTGGACTGAAAGACTTGCTTCATTTTACCGTAAGCCGCCCATCCCAGGCGTATTCTTCGATTAGCTTGCAGTTCTTAATTCAACTTTCCGAGTGTTACTTCCTGTCCCAAATATACATATGAATCCACTCTTTCCACTTGTTGTCCGTGTATGAATTTTACGTCATTAATGGTTATTTGTTATTCGTTCGTTTTGTGTTATTCATCTCTAAACCGACCTTTTTTTGCTTCAGTTTGTAATTCTTGGAGCATTTCTTTCAATTCGATTTCATTTTCAGCAAAAAGTGTGATGTCATCAGCAAATCTTAAGTTGTTGAGTTTCTCTCCGGATATGTTAAATCCCCTGTTTTCCCAGTGAAGGCTTTTGAAGATATCTTCTAGTACCAGGGTGAATCTTTTGGGTGATACGATGTCACCCTGTCTAACACCTCTCTTTATTTTTACTTCCTTGGTATCCTGTGTAGTCTCACTTGCTCAGTGTTGATTGTTCATTGATTTTTGCCAGTTTGTAATATATCTTTGAACGACTCTTGCGTTTTTCATTGCTTTCTCAATTGCCCAGTATTCCAGTGTGTCAAAGGTTTTTCGGAAGTCGACAAGTGCCATCCAGACCGTAATGTTGTATTCATTTGCCGTGTCTATAAGTTATCTGCGCGCGAGTATTACATTATATATATTTTTGAACTCGTGTTTTTACAAGCTTTCATTTGATATCCCACTCGATGACCTTGTAAAAAATTATTTTTTTACTTTCGATTTCACCCTCCAAAACTAACTATTTACGTCAAAATTTAACTTTCAAGACTACACGGCTCTGATAAGGCTATCAATTCCTATATGGATACCAAATTCTATGTGAAATAGTTTTGGAGAAAATCGGGTATAACAAACAGACAGACACCGAAGTACCAGGTGTACAAGTATGAAATGCGGATTTCAGACATCAGATGGTGCACCAATGCAGTTTGTGCTATAAAGATCTGACACTGCGCCATTTTGTTGTGTCATCAACAAGTGTCAGACGCGCACGAGTGATAAATTGGAAAAGTGTGTCCATAGTGTTGTGTTGTTGTGTTCAATATGTCGAAATTTATACCGAACAAAGAGCATTCGCGGACAGCATTAATTTTTTGTTTTCATTTGAAGAAAACTGCTGTTGAATCATACCGATTACTTCGAGAAGCTTATGGTGAACATGCTCCATCGCAAGATACGTGTGAACGATGGTTTCGGCGTTTCAAAAGTGGTGACTTCGATGTTGCAGACAAGGAACGTGGAAAACCGCCAAAAAAATACGACGATGTGGAATTGCAAGCATTGTTGGACGAAGATGATTCGCAAACACAAAAAGAACTCGCCGAGCAATTGGGCTTTAGTGAATAAGCTGTTTCCAATCGGCTACGAGAGATGGGAAAGATTCAGAAGACCGGTAGATGGGTACTACCAGAGTTGAACGACAGGCAAATGGAAAAGCGCAAAAACACGTGTGACATTTTGCTCGCTCGGTACAAAAGGAAGTCGTTTTTGTATCGTATAGTTACAGGGGATGAAAAGTGGATTTATTTTGAGAATCCCAAGCGCAAAAAATCATGGGTAGACCCAGGCGTACCATCCACATCCACCGCAAGACCGAATTGCTTTGGCAGAAAAACGATGCTCTGTGTTTAGTGGGGCGCGGTCTATTATGAGCTGTTAAGACCTGGGGAAACGGTTAATACTAAACGTTACCAACAACAATTGACCGATTTGAACTGTTCGCTGCTTGAAAAAAAGCGCAGAATACCGAAAGAGGCAACACAAAGTCATTTTTCTTCATGACAATGCTCCGTCACATACGGCAAAACCAGCTCGCGACACGTTGGAAGCACTCAGCTGGGAAGTTCTGCCCCATGCGGCTTACTCACCAGACTTGGCTCCTTCCGATTACCACTTGTTTGCATCGAGGGGTCACGAACTTGTTGAGCAGCGCTTTGGTTCGTACGAAGATGTGAAAAAATGGCTCGATAAATGATTCGCAGCAAAAGGGGAAGATTTTGACTGGCGTGGTATTCACAAATTGCCCGAAAGATGGGCAAAATGTATAACAAGCGATGGAGCATACTTTGAATCAAGCACTTTTTATCATTTTTCCGAATTTAACATGTTTTTTTAGAAAAAATCCGCATTTCATACTTGTACACGTGATAATCTTATAAATGTTCGGTACGAAACATTAAAAAACACCCTCATATTTTAAAATTACGTTAACTCTTCCTACAAAATTCCAAGTAAATGCCCACAGTAATATTAGTGCACCATACCTGTAGTAAATTTAATTTAGAATTCTAAAATATTTTTAAAATTACGACAGATCTAAAAAAATCATTATTCGAATCAACAGAATCCAACTAAAATAAAACCAGAATGAGAAATTTTTCCTTTTAAAATTTCACGAATTGAAATATTTGTTTGCCTACGCAATGTTCAGCTTTTCAAAGCGAAAAAATTTTATAGGGACTCCCGGCATTGTTTTTATTTACTTATTCTTTGTTGCTTTATTTCCGAGCTCTACATGACTGAATTCGTAAATTGGTTACTTTACTTAGAAAGAATGCCGATTTTTTTCTGCTTCTTTTAAGCATTTCAATCATTATTTTTAAATATTGATTTTTTTATATTTGAGTTTATTCACCGGAACAATGATAATACTATCAAAACAACTTAGTTCAGAAGTAAATTTTAGCAACGTATTTAAACGACAAAACGGAGAGATTAACTTTCAAAATTTAGAACCGCCTAGATTATAAGGGGATTTCTCGATGTGACGACTTTAAAAAATCGATTTTTTCTTACATATTTCTAAAGTAAAATATAATAAGAGTATACTGTAAAAATTTCAGACCGAAATTCTAAACCTTTACGAGATTATAGCATATAGAAGAGAGTGCGTCGTAGTAGCGTGCCAGTCGACCACGGCAGCTGCAACGACTTGACCTGCTCTATGATTCTTTCGGTACCCTTTTACCTGCGCTGAAAATGGAACTTTTGAAGAAATGGAAGGTATACTGAATGCAGCATGCATAACTGATTAGTATAAGTATAAATTTTCTATAAAAAATCAGTTACAAAAACTTTAAACTCGTTTTTCTCGAAACCACCTTTTTTCGGTTCGTGGGAAGCATAGACAAAATTCTATTTATCCGATAGGGATAAAATTTTTGTACGTTATTCTACATATAATTAGTTATCGGGTCACATAGAATCAATTATTTTTATTAATAATTTCTTAATTTATTTCTCGATTTTCAAGGAAAATAAGCACGATTTTTGAAATTTTTTTTTTACATGTCTGCCATTTTGTTTTTTGTTTACATAAATGTCTAATCCTACGTAACCCAATAGAGATATGTTTATTGAATAATAATTAATTTAGATATTTTGTTACAGATTAGTACAAATGGAGATGTGTTTCCGACCATCCACCCACCTTTTTTTTTAGGAGATCACTTCGACCGCAAACAACATGAACAAAATATTATTAAATAAATCAAAAAAAAATTTTTTGAATAGTTTAAGATGTCAATAATAACATATAACAAAATTGAAAAGAATGTATTTTATTTTGTTACGAAAAGAAATTCCTGAAAAAAGCTTCAAATTTTAGCCGTACCGAGAAACCCCCTTGACAACAGACAACAATTTTATTGACAATCCCGGCAAAATAAGGTACTCATTATTTAGACGCGGAGCTGTACACACACACACACACACACACACACACACACACACACACATATATATATATATATATATATATATATATATATATATATATATATATATATATGTTTATCGGGAATCGGTCTGGACTGTAAATCAACTCTTTTCTTCTTTAAAACTCAATATTTTATTAACGTTAGATAACTTCTTCAGGAGTAACTACAAAATTAATACAGCTACATTAAAACACTATTCTCTTTCATCAAGGCATTAAAATATTGAAATATAAAACAAACAATTATGATACAAACGAACAATCAATTAAAACACATACGAAAATGCGAGTTTGTCCTCGAAACCAACACTCAACATCTCGATTTACTACAACAAATTGAGAGTAAACAGCCTCGGTACATATGCACTGCCGTGAATTCCAAACGAACGGAAAAAAACAGCAACAGAAAAACGTCTTTAATTTACTTTATACTATGAGGTGGCAAATCTTTATTTGTTATTATTGCTGTAATTGTAAATGATTAATACCTATTAATTATGTTACACACGAATTCTCTTTCCCAATCGGGAGTCACTCCTGTACTGTGTGAGTCTCTGTTTCAACCACTGAGATGTCTGCCCAATATAACACGCTTCACATTGTAAACAAGACAATCTACATACTACAGAGTTGTTATATAAAATAGGTGTTCTATCCTTTATTTTTGAAAACAGGTCAGAACCTCGTATGCTGTTATATTTCGCAATTTTTATATTTGAAAAATCTCTGAATAAGGCGACAATTGAGTTTGTGATTGGCTCTATAAATTGTAGCTTCCTGTATATCCTATGCTGCGCAGGCGTCTCGTCATTTATTGACAGTGGTTGAAACAGCACAGGAGTGACTCCCGATTGGGAAAGAATTCGTATGCTGTGGTGCAACATAATTTGAAAACAGGTCATAATTTTGACTATAACAACGTTAAGATCTTAGCTCATGACAACAACTATGAAGGGAGACTTTTTAAGGAAATATACCATATCAACAGGGATCCAAAGTCAATAAAATTAAAAAATAAATCAGACACTAATCAACTTAGTATTATTTATAGCTATATAATTAATAGGTATTAATCATTTACAATTACAGCAATAATAACAAATAAAGATTTGCCACCTCTTAGTATAAAGTAAATTAAAGACGTTTTTCTATTGCTGTTTTTCCGTTCGTTTGGAATTCATGGCAGTGCATATGTACCGAGGCTCTTTACTCTCAGTTTGTTGTAGTAAATCGAGATGTTGAGTGTTGGTTTCGAGGACAAACTCGCATTTTCGTACGTGTTTTAGTTGTTTGTTCGTTTGTTTCATAATTGTTTGTTTTATATTTCAATATTTTAATGCCTTGACGAAAGAGAATAGTGTTTTAATATAGGTGTATTAATTTTGTAGTTACTCCTGAAGAAGTTATCAAACGATAACGAAATATTGAGTTTTAAAGAAGAAAAGAGTTTTATTTACTGTCCAGACCGATTCCCGATGATCATATATATATATATATATATATATATATATATATATATATATATATATATATATATATATATATATATATACATATATATATTTATATTTATATTTTATATATATATATATATATATATATATATATATATATATATATATATATATATATATATATATATATGTATATATATATATATATATATATATATATATATATATATATATATATATATATATAGAATAGAATAGAATAGAAATATGCTTTATTGTCCTAAAATACAACGTATCTGTTGACAAAGCAAGCTTAACTTAAATTATTATTATATTAATAAACACAAATTCAAAGAAAGAAAAAATAAGGAAACAGAACAAGATTAGTAGTCAATGCAGTAAATACAAAATAAAAGAAATAAAAATTACACATATGTCAACCCAAATGCCAACCACTCAACTACTGTTATATGCTTATTCCAGTTTATCATTGTAGAATTCCTCAAGTACATAGTACGCCTTTTTTATAAGTAGGGCCCTAGTCTTTCGTCTAAAGACTCTCTCGCAATTCAATCCTCTCAATTTGAGAGGCAGATGATTATATATTTTTTTGCCATTATAAACAATTGCAGATTTGATCAGCTCCGTTTTCGGGGCCGGCAATGGCAGGACGAACGCTCGCCTAGTGCCGTGCCGGCTGACTGGCATTGCCTCAAGACGATGTTTTTTAAAGATGATGATAGCAGTTTCCAGGATAAATAGGGCACAAAGAGTAAGAATCCCTAACCTCGGAAACAATGGTCGACATGACTCTCGCAACCCAGCTCCCGAAATATATCTGATAGCTCTCTTTTGCAATACAAAAACAGAACTAAAGTGAACTCGGGAGCAGCAAGCCCAGAAACAGATCCCATACCTCAAATGAGCCTCAACCAGTGAAAAATAAGAGGTTCTAGCTATATTCAGCCCCAGGCTACTTGCAATAACCCTAAGGGCATAGCAGCCTGAAGAAATTTTGCTGCAGATGTTGCCAATGTGATCCTCAAACCGCAGCGATGAGTCAATTATTAGACCGAGAAATGAATTCTTATCAGCTGAAGAGATGATCTCATTCTCAATATTAACATTCTCTATATTGCATCTAAAGCTCAGAATCCTTGTCTTGGCTATATTGAAGGACAGTTTGTTATCATCACACCAAGCCTTCATCTCAGATAAATCTGCCTGAACATCGGCCCGAAGTCTCCCCACATCCTTATTGTGCCACAAAATTGTAGTGTCATCAGCAAAGATGGTAAATCTGCCAGCCACTGTCAAACGGGGCAGGTCATTAACATAGATCAAAAACAATAGTGGTCCAAGTACAGAGCCCTGAGGGATACCCACACTGATCCCAACCCCTTCCGAGCACTGACCCTTAAAAGTCACTGCCTGGACTCGGCCCGACAAATACGACCGAAACCAATCCCAAGCTAACCCCCTGAACCCATAAATGTCCAGCTTTGACAGCAAGATCCCATGATCAACACAATCGAAAGCTTTCGCCAAATCACAAAACACCGCCGCAGCATGTTCACCAGAATTCAATTCGAGATAAAGTCGTTCGAGCAGATTAAAAATTGCATCGTTCGTGCTCCTCGAGGCTCGGAATCCGAATTGTTGCGCACTAAGAAGGTCATGTTTGTTCAAAAAATCAACCATTCTCTTCCCGACCAACCTCTCCACCACTTTCGCCAATGTCGGGAGTAAAGAAATGGGTCTAAAATTTGAAGGGATATTACAATCTCCACCTTTATGCAATGGCACAATCAGAGCCCTCTTCAAACATGCCGGAAAAGTACCACTGGAAAACGAGCCGTTAATTGCATCTGCCAGGACCCCTACGGCTCTCTGCGGCATTGCCAGGAGGACCCTCAAAGAGACACCGTCCCAGCCAAAGGAATTCTTATTTCTCATTTCCCCTAAAACCTCACTTATTTCAATGGCGGAAGTGGGGGACAAGAAAAAGGTATCAGACACTGAGACATGACTGAGATATTTTATGGGATCCCCTGGATTAACAATTTTTGTTGATAAGTTATGTGCAATATTACAGTAGTAATCATTAATTTGACCGGTGTCAAGAGTGCAAGAAGAAACCGGTTCGATACCAGAGCCGCCTCTATGTTTATTAATGATTTTCCAAGTTTCCCTAGATCTATTTTTTGCATTCAATATTCTCAAATGATAATAATTTCGTTTGGCGGTTTTTATGATTTTCCTATATATGTTACGATAACTATTGAAGTATTCTATAAAAGCAACATTATCAAAATTGAATTTCCTTATAAGATGCAAGGATTTCATATTCTTTGCTGAAACTCGGAGACCCGGTGTGATCCAAGGTTTTCTCTTTTTATATATAATACATTAAAATTCCGGGTTTCAATCTGCCCTTCGTGTAACAATGAATTTGCACGACGTTTCGTCAAAATCTCATTTGACTAAACGAGTTAGCTTCGAGCGGCAGCAACAGCTAGATCACAATATCGAGTAGCAGCAGCAGCAAGAGCACTTGAAAATGCCAAATGAGATTTTGACGAAACGTCGTGCAAATTCTTTGCTCAACACTCATCAGCCGAGTTCAACTCCAGCCTGATCATTTATTTATTGATTTTTAACAATTAGAAATATTTTTCTACTGTATGTTCATAACTTCATCCGTTTCTAAAACCATGTTTCCTGATTAAGTACAATTTTCAATTACTTAAAGTTGAAACGACCAATACCGGTACCTAAATTATTTATAGAACTAAATTTTGGCCACTATTCCGAAACGTAAATATTGACTCGAAAACAAGGCAGTCGTTTTCCTTTGACAAAGAACGTTATATAAAAAATTAAAATAAAATAATAAAGTCTTATAGGAGCACAAAAAAATAGGTGGATATTCTATGCGAGTTCAATTCATCATGGCAAAATGTTGGAGAACCTTAATCCCAACTTAACCTAGTGATTTCAAGTGAATGATATTTACTACCTCTTTTCTAATGTTAAGTAAGTAAGTTTTTGATACATAGTGTATGTTCATAGATCCTGGTAAAGATACATCTATATGAATGCGCTATGAACAGATTGTGGCAGTCTCCGCATGAGATACTGTAAACTCAATGGTTTTCCAATTTTATCTTGTCCTTGGGGTTATCCAGGATGTCTGCGAGAGTGTTTTGTGGTTTGTATGTGGTGCCTATGTTGTGTTTTCTTAGGACTCTTCCAGTCCTATTTGTAACTCCTTTTACGTACGGTAATAGGACTTTTTATCATTCTTCCGAATTTAACATGTTTTTTTAGAAAATAAATCCGCATTTCATACTTGTACACCTGGTAATCTTATAAATGTTCGGTACGAAATATTAAAAAACACCCTCATATTTTAAAATTACGTTAATTCTTGCTACAAAATTCCAGGTAAATGCCCACAGTAATATTAATGCACCATACCTGTAGTAAATTTAATTTAGAATTCTAAAATATTTTTAAAATTACGACAGATCTAAAAAAATCATTATTCGAATCAACAGAATCCAACTAAAATAAAACCAGAATGAGAAATTTTTCCTTTTAAAATTTCACGAATTGAAATATTTGTTTGCCTACGCAATGTTCAGCTTTTCAAAGCGAAAAAAATTTTATAGGGACTCCCGGCATTGTTTTTATTTACTTATTCTTTGTTGCTTTATTTCCGAGCTCTACATGACTGAATTCGTAAACTGGTTACTTTACTTAGAAAGAATGCCGATTTTTTTTTTCTGCTTCTTTTAAGCATTTCAATCATTATTTTTAAATATTGATTTTTTTAAATTTTTATATTTGAGTTTATTCACCGGAACAATGATAATACTAGCAAAACAACTTAGTTCAAAAGTAAATTTTAGCAACGTTTTTAAACGACAAAAGGGAGAGATTAACATTCAGATAGTCGCCTAGATGACAAGGGGTTTTCTCGGTGTGACGACTTTAAAAAATCGACTTTTTTCTTACATATTTCTAAAAAAAAGTATACTAAGAGTATATTGTAAAAATTTCAGACCGAAATTCTAAACATTTACGAAACTATAGCATATAGAAGAGAGTGTGTCGTAGTATCGTGCCACTCGACCACGGCAGCTGCAACGACCTGGCCTGCTCTATGATTCTTTCGGTACCCTTATATCTGCGCTGAAAATGAAACTTTCGAAGAAATGGGAGGTATACTGAATGCAGCAGGCATAGATGATTAGTGTAAGTATAAATTTTCTATAAAAAATCAATTACAAAAACTTTAAACTCGTTTTTCTCGAAACCACCTTTTTTCGGTTCGTGGGAAGCAGAGACAAAATTCTATCTATCCGATAGGACTAAAATTTTTCTACGTTATTCTACATGTAATTAGTTATCGGATCATATAGAATCAATTATTTTTTAATTAATTTATTTCTTGATTTTCAACGAAAATAAACACGATTTTTGTAATTTTTTTTTACAAGTCTGTCATTTTGTTTTTTGTTTACATAAATGTCTAATCCTACGTAACCCCATAAAGATATGTTTATTGAATTATAATTAATTTGATTATTTTGTTACAGATTATTACAAACGGAGATGTGTTTCCGACCACCCACCCACCTTTTTAGTGTTCCGTACGGAACACTTATAAGATCACTTCGGTGTCTGTCTGTCTGTCACACCCCATTTTCTCCGAAACTATTTGACGTAGAAAGTTGAAATTTGGTACTAATATAGGAATTGATGGCCTCATCAGAGCCGTGTAGTTCTGAAAGTTAAATTTTGACTTGGTTAGTTTTGAGTGGTGAAATCGGAAGTGAAAAAAAATTTTTTTTACTAGGTCATCGAGTGTAGTGTCAAATGAAAGCTTGTGAAAACACGAGTAAAAAATATATATATAATGTAATACTTGGGCACACTTTTCTTTGTATTATTTTTGAAAAATCGCGAAAAATCGCTGTCCCCCTACCGTATCTCGAAAAGTACTGACCAAAAAATTTTGAAAAATTCTGGAATATTCTCCACGGGGTATAGATTGAACGAAAATTATCACGAGTACATTACCTTTAATAATTTATCTGGTATATAAAAAAAAAACAAAAATTTCAAGGTCATCAGATTTTAGTAAAGATTGGAAACAAACTTTGTTGAAAACTCATTTGGGGTGTGTTTTGTGAAGTCACTGATCATTTTATACCTCCGTAACAATTGTTTTTATTTTAAAAGCAATCAACGTACGGAACACTAATTGCGCAAGTTTAACTTACACTTGACCGGTTTTTTTTTTAAATTTAGGTCTCGACGTCAGCTTTCCGATGCCATTTAAAAAAAAATTTTTTGGAGTCATTTTAAACGGTTTTTTACATTTGTTTATTAATCAAATAACAACAACTGATATTTAAAAAAAAAGGAATTGTTAACGAAAATGTTTTTTTTTTTAAATAATGGTCTCGCAATTCTCTACCAGAAGTGATAAAAAATTTTCATTTTTTTTTTCAAAATGACCGAAAAAACGCGTTTTTTATTTTTTAAGAAGATCACTTCGACTTGAAAAGAATGTATTTTATTTTGTTACGAAAAGAAATTCCTGAAAAAAGCTTCAAATTTTAGCCGTACCGAGAAACCCCCTCGACAACAGACAACAATTTTATAGACAATCCCGGCAAAATAAGGTACTCATTACTTAGACGCAGAGCTGAACGTATACATATATATATATATATATATATATATATATATATATATATATATATATATATATATATATATATATATATATATATACACATTAAAATTCCGGGTTGCAATATGTCCTTCGTCTAACAATGAATTTGCACGATGTTTCGCCAAAATCTCATTTGACTAAACGAGTTAGCTTCGAGCGGCAGCAGCAGCTAGATCACAATATCGAGTAGCAGCAGCAGCAAGAGCACTTGAAAATTCCAAATGAGATTTTGACGAAACGTCGTGCAAATCTTTGCTCAACACTCATCAGGCGAGTTCAACTCCAGCCTGACCATTTATTTATTGATTTATTACAATTAGAAATATTTTTCTACTGTATGTTCATAGCTTCATCCGTTTCTGAATTTATGTTTCCTGATTAAGTATAATTTCCAAATTATTTAAAGTTAAAACGACCAATACCGGTACCTAGATTATTTCTAGAACTAAATTTTGGCCACTATTCCAAAACGTAAATATTGACTCGAAAACAAGGCACTCGTTTTAGTGCAAGTTGAACTTGCGCAATTAGTGTTCCGTACGTTGATTGCTTTTAAAATAAAAAATGTTGTAACGGAAGTATAAAATGATCAGTGACTTCACAAAACACACCCCAAATGAGTTTTCAACAAAGTTTGTTTCCAGTCTTTACTGAAAATTTATGACCTTGAAATTTCTGTGTTTTTTATATACCAGATAAATTATTAAATGTAATGCACTCGTAAAAATTTTCGTTCAAGCTACACCCCGCATGGAGAATATTCCAGAATTTTCTCAAAATTTTTTGATAAGTGCTTTTCGAGATAAGGTGGGTGGACAGCGATTTTTCGCGATTTTTTAAAAATAATACAAAGAAAAGTACGCGCAAGTATTACATTATATATATTTTTTACTCGTGTTTTCACAAGCTTTCATTTGACACCACACTCGATTACCTAGTAAAAAATTTTTTTTTTCACTTTCGATTTCACCGCCCAAAACTAACCCCTTAAGTCAAAATTTAACTTTCAAAACTACATGGCTCTGATGAGGCCATCAATTCCTATATTATTACCAAATTTCAACTTTCTATGACAAATAGTTTCGGAAAAAATCTGGTGTGACAGACAGACGGACAGACAGACACCGAAGTCATCTTATAAGTGTTCCGTACGGAACACTAATTAAAATAAAATAATAAAGTCTTATAGGAGCACAAAAAAAATAGGTGGATATTCTATGTGAATTCAATTCATCATGGCAAAATGTTGGAGAACCTTAATCCTAACTTAACCTAGTGATTTCAAGAGAATGATATTTAACGGAAAACTCTAACAAATAGATGCTTATACTGCACTCTGTCGGCGACTCACTAAGTCTATTCAAGCAGAGCGGCACAGCACGGCTGGCATTTATTGCAGAAACGCACCTTTCTTGAGCTTACTGCTCGAAGGCATAGATGGCAGTATTGGTATAACAACTAAATACGAAGAACACTTTCGGTAACTTCTAAAAATACGATTCTTTTCGTTTTTAGTTGTTATACCAATACTGTCAGAATGATATTTACTACCTCTTTTCTAATGTTCAGTAAGTAAGTTTTTGATACTTAGTGTATGGCTATAGATCCTGGAAAAGATACATCTATATGAATGCGCTATTAACAGATTGTGGCAGTCTCCGCGTGGGATACTGTACACTCAATGGTTTTCCAGTTTTATCTTGTTCTTGAGGTTATCCAGGATGTCTGCGAGAGTGTTTAGTGGTTTGTATGTGGTGCCTATGTTCTGTTTTCTTAGGACTCTTCCAGTTCTATCTGTAACTCCTTTTACGTACGGTAATAGGACTATTTTGGTTGAGGTCCCATTTTTCTGTCCTTGTCTGTGGATGGCGCTGCTTTGGAAATGCTCTCTGTATGGATATCCATTTTGCTTAAGGGTCCTAGTGATTTGTGAAACTTCTTGCTGTCTCGTGTCTGGTTTAGTGAACCGGTATGATCTCGATACGCGAGTGTTGGCTACCGACTGGATATGGAATGGTTGGTCGTGTGAGCCAGCATTTAAATATCTATTGGTGTAAGTCGGCTTCCGGTAGACTGAGTATTCAAATTGATGGTTGTTGTTCCCAGTTATAAGGATATCAAAGAAAGGGAGGCTTTTTTCTTCTTCTACTTCCAATGTGAAATGAATTCAGTAGTGGATTCTGTTTAATAGGTCAGGAAGGTGTCTAATTCGTTTCGTCCATAAGGCCAAATTATAAAGATGTCATGAAATTCTGGCGAGACATCGTGCAAATTTATTGTTAGACGAATGAATTGAAACCGGCAATTTTAATGTATCACATCCTACTATCACGAAAAGAGTTTAAAAGCAGTAAAAGGCTTTGAGAAACCTTGTTCTAGAGTATCGACGCTTTGTAGCATATATATATATATATATATATATATATATATATATATATATATATATATATATATATATATAGATAGATAGATAGATAGATAGATAGATAGATAGATAGATAGATAGATAGATAGATAGATAGATAGATAGATAGATAGATAGATAGATAATGTTTTTATTTATTCCTTGTAAATTATAAAGCTCTATATAGGAGCGTGGAACAATGTCAAAAGTTCTTAAACTAAGAAATATTGCATTTTATCAAATATTCTAGTTATACACATAAAAATAGCCGAGATTCATCAGCAAAGAACTCCTCCAAACTATAAAATGCCTTACGGACTAAATAATTCTTAATTACTAATTTCAGCAAGTTCGTTCTTAAAATTCTAACATGATTAGGAAAACTATTGTACAATCTTAGAATACAAAAATGTACATTCTTTTGTATATAGGAATATTTACTTTTATTTGGTTTTAAATCATTTTTTAAACTAGTGTTATGTTCATGCACTCTTATGCATTCTTGAAATAGATCTTTATTACTATGAACAAATAACACTGCTTCATATATATACAAACTTATTACAGTAAAAATCCGTTTTGAAATGAATACGTTTTTACAACTATCTCTTGCCTTTATTCTGTACACTACTCTTAGACACCTTTTCTGCAAAACCAAAATTCTGTTTATTTCACAGGAATTTCCCCAAAATATGATTCCATATCTCATACGCGAATGAATGTAGGCGTAATAAGAAGACAGTGCTGCGTCTTCACCAACATAATCTAAAATGACTCTCAGCGCGTAACAATACTTAGCCATATTAATGGCTAAAGCACTGACATGACACTTCCAGTCAAGTCTCCTGTCCACAATCACTCCAAAAAATAAAATCTCATCTCCCGAAACTACATCAATGTTGTTATATGTTACTGTTACACGTTCATTACTTCTGTTAGAAAATAGAATGATCTGTGTTTTTGAGATATTTAAAAGTAATCATTCGAAGTAAAATATTGCCTTAATAGATCTAGAGTATTAACCATTTTTTGAAGTAAGAGATGTTCCTCTCAGCAGTTGAGTGTCATTGGCATAAAGATATGCCTTGACATGCTTCAAACAAGAAATAAAATTATTCGTATAAATTGTAAAAAGTAGAGGCCTCAATATACAGCCTTGTGGCACGCCACACTTCACCAATTCCCTCGATGACTGTTCCATGTACGTTTCAACGTACTAGAGTCTGTTAACATTATTTTTTATCGGGTTAAATGATGAAAACTGTGGCGCCTCCTTGTCTTCAGGATAACTTCACAAAAAGTAATCCAATGTGCAAAAATAAAAATTAATCTTGTAAAATAATGTAGTAGTTAAAAATTGTCGAAGGGGTTTTTTCATCAAAAATAAAAAATTTACGGTGTTTCAAACTTTAGTATGCACTTTTTGAAGAAAACAATTTATGTTTAATAATCTATAAAAAACTGTCTATTAGAAAAATTTAAAAAAGCCTCTCGACATTTTATAGAAAAGTTAATTATTAAGATTTAAAAAAAAAGACAATTAAATATTAAAAATTGACTGAGTAATATTACAATCAGTATCTGAAAACAGGTAGCGATCCAAGTCCGACACCAGGTCACATTTAATGCTACAACTTTGTAATAGAATCTTTAAAGATAAAGGTAGTATTATCGGCATACAGCACTATATACTCATGCGACACTTTAGGCAATTCATTAGTATACAATATATATAACAGGGGTCCTAAAATTGAACCTTGAGGTACACCCTTTTTTATTATAACTTTCTCAGAGCAAGCAAGCTTTCCACAAGGGTCTGTTTCAATAACACATTGTGTTCTGTTTTTTAAATATGATTTTATGAGCTGAAGAGCTACACCTCTAATTCCATACTTCTCTAGTTCTAAGCAAAGTATTGAGTGATTTACAGAGTCAAATGCTTTTGACAAATCGAGAAGCATGGCCACAGTCACCCTATCACCATTTAAAGAATTAAGAATCTCTGACATGGCTTGATAAATAGCTCTAATAGTAGATTTATGTCGACTGAAGCCATTCTGCTGATCAGCCAGGACATTGTTTCGCTCAAGGAAGGATATTAATCTGGAGTATAATATTTTTTCAAAAATTTTGTTTACATTTGACAGCAGTAATACCGGCCTATAATTGTTTTCTTCAGCTCGGTCACCTTTTTTATATATTGCTTTTATATGTGCAAGCCTTAATTGGTCTGGGAAGACTCCTGTCGAAAACATTGTAACATTCATTTTTTTCTAGATTTTAAGACCATGTAATGTTACTGATTTTTCACTTCAAATTGTACTTATTTTCATTTTTGTATCGAACGGTATATTAACAAGAGATTCCAAGCCGTTCGGTATATTAGTGTGCTGTGCGGGTTTCTGACCGAATCTATCGGCACGCCGGGATTGGTTGAAAATGTGTATCCGGATTTTTGGTTCCGGCGTCGCGATATGACCGAGAGAAGGCCCACGGCTTATTTAAGGGTCCGGTAGGACAAGAATCGAGGCTGAGTACCATCAAGCCGCAGCCAGGCTAATTTTCATCGGAGCCGCCAAGTAGGCTTCCTTCGACAGAGCTGCAGTAAAGGCTCATAACAACAATCATGAGAGCTAAATAAAGCACAAGTTTTTTTAACGAAAAGCCGTAGTGGGCTCTCTAAGTGTTTACTAGAAAAGTGTGAAATCGGTCGTGTTCCATCGAAGCCGAAATAAAAACAGTAAGTTACCAAAACATCCTTCCATAGACTTATCCCTGAGTAGTGCCTTAACAGCAATTTGAACTGACTAAAAAGTGAAGTGAAAAGCACTATTTTTCGTCTTCGGGAGTAGTCAGAGTTTAGAATTTAAATGTCATAACTACCTGTTAGACTAAAATTTTTTGGTAATCCTGTAAAACTGCAAAGGTTAGAACTTTTTATTTTTTAAAAACATGAATAAATTTTCTTTTTGTTGATTAAAGCTAGTGTCTCACTGAATACCTATCTTACTTTTCAGGATAAGAACGGCTGTACCAAACTGATTTTTTTTATTTACCAACAGTACACCCTTTCAGTATTTTTTCATTTTTTTAGCTGAAGTTAGATCCTTTCTATTTTAAAATGAATGGTGCCCAAAAAGTCGTACAGCTGAGGTTTCTTTAAAATAGAAAATAATTCCAAAAAGACGTACAAAAATTATCTCTTACCCATATCTCTCTACCAAAGAAAAACTGAGCTAGTGTGTGTTTAATTTCTTTAGTTCTTTTAAAATCAGGATTCACTCAATTCATTATCAGAAATTAAAGCGGGGCTGCAAGAAAATTGTGCTCAAGCGTGGGACAAACAACTTCTCACAGGGTAAAAAAAAAAAAAAAAGATGCCTCAAACTGAGGACAGTTTCGCATGTTACAAAATTACGCCCAAGCTTGGGGCAACAAATTTTCAAACGGTACAACATAACATTAATAATATGTTCCAAAGGTGTAGATATAATATCTGCCGTCTCCTTCAGCAGCGAAACAGGCACCTGGTCCTCTCCTACGGATTTTTTGTTTTTCAAATTTTTTATGCATCTACAGACATCTTCAATGCTAGTTGGTTCTAAGAATATCGTCCGCTGACACCCTTCTATAGGGAATGAGTCAACTGTCCTACTACCATCAACATCTGGACAAGAATTAATGAAGTAATGGTTTTTAAAGCATTGAATGCTGTCACTGAATCCCCATATTTCGGGCGCAAAAGTGTCGATTATTGAATTTTTTTTGAGAATTTTCAGATATATTCCTTATTAATGACCAAGTTGCCCTAGTTTTATTATCAGAATTCAAAATAAATTCAGTATTTGATTTTCTTTTAGCTTCCAATATACCTTTCTTTAAAATTTTATCGTATCTCCTGAATTCATCGTTAGATATTTTACCTTTCTTTTTCTCACACTATAGTTTCCTTTTATTTTTAGATGAAATTTTTATACCTTTAGTTATCCAACCATTATGAAGTTTTTTACAATTATATTTTTTTGTTGGAAAAATTACATTCATTAGACATTTTATTATATTTATTATTATTATTATAGCATACATTGCACTCCAGTATGGGGGGGCTCCAGTAAACAGTCTGCAGCTCCTGCCTAAACAGAAGATACATACATATATATATATATATATATATATATATATATATATATATATATATATATATATATATATATATATGTATATATATATATATATATATATATATATATATATATATATATATATATATATATATATATATATGTATATATATATATATATACATATATATGTACATATAATTAAAGCACTTAACTGAGAACCGAGATGAATTATTCTGCTTCTAAAATTAAGCTATAAAATTATCTAAGTCATTAAATAAAGCTTATTTACGACGTATACTACTCAAGGGGAAAAGAAGAAATACAAGAAAAAACAGTAAATAAAAAATTTTACTGAGTAATTAAGAGGGCATCTTTTAGAAAAGTTAATAGCTGGGAAATACAGAAAGAATTTTCCCAGAGTTTATGTTCTTTAAGTTTATTTACGAACAGAAGGTTATGAACTTAATTTATCCCAATTTTAAGCAGAAAAAATTTAATAAAGATAGGTTTAGTAAAAGCCACTTACTTTTTTATAGCTCTCAAAGTTATTTTTTTGGTATTTTCGTTCGAAAAATGATCGCGTTCTAATTATTTTTTAGGTTTACGCTGGTATTATTTTTAGTTTTACGATCTAACACAAAATTATAGTTTATCTTAGCTTTCTTTCTAAAAATAGTGAAAATTAACTCATTTTCCCACTAAAAAAATTAATCTCTTTCTCTCTCTCTGTTTCTTTCTTCCGCATCCACTCCTGGATATAAACCTCCCCTTCAGTAAAATTTAAAAAATTAATACAACCTTAGAATCGTTCTAATACTCTACTTTGTGAGATATACTATCAAAAACCGGTCAAGTGCAAGTTGAACTTGCGCAATTTGTGTTCCGTACGTTGATTGGTTTTAAATTAAAAAATTTTGTTACAGAGGTATAAAATGATCAGTGACTTCACAAAACACACCCCAAATGAATTTTCAACAAAGTTTGTTTCCAATCTTTACTGAAATCTGATGACCTTGAAATTTTTGTTTCATTGTATACCAGATAAATTATTAAAGATAATGCACTCCTGATAATTTTCGTTCAATCTATACCCCGTGGAGAATATTCCAGAATTTTTTAAAAATTTTTTGATAAGTACTCTTCGAAATAAGGCGGGGGACAGCGAGTTTTCGCGATTTTTTAAAAATAATACAAAGAAAAGTACGCGCAAGTATTGCATTGTATATATATTTTTTACTCGTGTTTTCATAAGCTTTCATTTAATACCACACTCGATGACCTGGTAAAAATTTTTTTTTTCACTTCCGATTTCACCCCCCAAAACTAACCCCTTAAGTCAAAATTAAACCCTCAAAACTACATGGCTCTGATGAGGCCATCAATTCCTATATTATTACCAAATTTCAAGTTTCTATGTCAAATAGTTTCGGAGAAAATCGAGTATGACAGACAGACAGACAGACAGACACCGAAGTGATCTTATAAGTGTTCCGTACGGAACACTAATAAAAATGTATTAACGAGTCGCGTTAAATATAACCTGTAACTACCTACTTATTTTTATCAAGTAACATAAGCTCATCTTGGGAACCCATCAATGAAAGATTCATAAAACTAAATATAACAATGTTAGGAAAAGACATGGTAATATTAGGAGTATACGGCCCAACAGAAGACAGCACTATAAGAGAAAAAGATAATTTGATGGAAACACTACAAATAGAAACACAAAAAGTAAAGAAAAACCAAGAATTAATAATAATGGGAGATCTGAATGGGAGAACAGAAAGGAAAACAAAGGATAATACAGTAGGACCATTCGGAGAAGACATTACTAACGACAACGGAGAGAGACTAATAGAGCTGTGTGAACTAAACGGCCTCAAAATAACAAACGGATTCTACAAACACAAATACATCCACAAATATACTTGGATGCAAGAAACACGTAACTTAAAATCAATAATAGACTACATTATAATTAAAAACCGGTCAAGTGCAAGTTGAACTTGCACAATTAGTGTTCCGTACGTTGATTGTTTTTAAAATAAAAAATTTTGTTAGGGTGGTATAAAATGATCAGTGACTTCACAAAACACACCCCAAATGAGTTTTCAACAAAGTTTGTTTCCAATCTTTACTGAAAACTGGTGACCTTGAAATTTTGGTTTTTTTCTATACCAGATAAATTATTAAAGGTAATGGTAATTTTCGTTCAATCTATACCCCGTGGAGAATATTCCAGGATTTTTTCAAAATTTTTTGATCAGTACTTTTAGAGATAAGGTAGGGGACAGCGATTTTTCACGATTTTTTAAAAGTAATACGAAGAAAAGTGTGCGCAAGTATTACATTATATATATATATATATATATATATATATATATTTTACTCGTGTTTTCACAAGCTTTCATTTGACACCACACTCGATGACCTAGTAAAAAATTTTTTTTTTCACTTCCGATTTCACCCCTCAAAACGAATCCCTTAAGTCAAAATTTATGTTACGATGATATAAAATGATCAGTGACTTCACAAAACACACCCCAAATAAGTTTTCAACAAAGTTTATTTCCAATCTTTTCTGAAAATTGATGACCTTGAAATTTCTGTTTTTTTTATATACCGGATAAATTATTACAGGTAATGCACTCGTGATAATTTTCGTTCAATCTACACCCCGTGGAGAATATTCCGGAATTTTTTCAAAATTTTTTGATAAGTACTTTTCGAGATAAGGCCCGGGACAGCGATTTTTCGCGGTTTTTTAAAAATAATACAAAGAAAAGTGCGCGCAAGTATTACATTATATATACATTTTTTACTCGTGTTTTTACAAGCTTTCATTTGACACCACACTCGATGACCTAGTAAAAAAATTTTTTTTTCACTTCCGATTTCACCCCCCAAAACTAACCCCTTAAGTCAAAATTTAACTCTCAAAACTACATGACTCTGATGAGGCCATCAATTCCTATATTATTACCAAATTTCAACTTTCTATGTCAAATAGTTTCGGAGAAAATCGGGTGTGACAGACAGACAGACAGACAGACAGACAGACAGACAGACAGACAGACAGACAGACAGACAGACAGACAGACAGACAGACAGACAGATAGACAGACAGACAGACAGACAGACAGACAGACAGACAGACAGACAGACAGACAGACAGACACCGAAGTGATCTTATAAGTGTTCCGTACGGAACACTAAAAACGATACCACTATCAAAATAAAAGACGTAAGAGTAAAGAGAGGGGCTCCTGATGAAGCTAACATGGTTAGCGAAACGCGCGTCGAGGGCAAAAATAAAGTGTTTGGTGTAGTGGTGATATATACTGAGTAGTATCATTGTGCCAAAGATTCCACATTCCCAACTAAGTTAACATAAGGCGAAATAAGATGCCATCTACCGAAAAATTCTTATAGAGCTGAATTTTTGAACGCACCTTTATTTTGACATGTCAACAAAAAATTGCCCTATGAATCACGCCGGCTTCGTATACTTTTCCAAGGTCAAAGCTCACGAAAATTGTGTTTTTGCTGATACCTCGCTTTCTATTGATCGGATAGCTATTAAGGTCATTATAAAAATTGAAGACTCAACAATTCTCTACAATAAAGGTCACATACATTTTTCGCATACGGGAAACAATTTTCTAAATAATGCACTGCTAATTATAAGCTTCGAAGCAAGGCTCATACTCCACTCCATATAGTCTACTACATAGAATATTACTCTTCTATGAGTCAAAGTAATTGAAATGGGCCACCTGAAATTTTTTTTCTCTGATTTCAAAGATAACTATGTTTTTCGATAGAGCTACAAGTACCTTTTTACCCCCTAATTTTTTTGTGCAATACTTTTACAATTATTTTGTAAATAATCGCTAGTTGAATATTTAAGTATATAACTTTTCATTTATTCATATTTCGGAAACGAATAGAGATAATTAAGTTAATATATTTTAAAATGAAGCTAGATGTTTATACTTTCAGTTAAATTCATGTAACTGTTGTAAAAATTTAATTTGTAACAGTTATAAACAATTTTGTAAACAATTGCGAATTAAACCATGTTCCCGTTTTCACTCGACAATGAGATCGTACTCTTTTAATGCATAAAACACCACTAAGTAAATTTTAGAAAAAGTTAGTAATTTCTTAGATTAAGGAAGTTATTAATATTTTTCTGATGACGCGGGGCCTCCAACGCGCTCGTGGACTCTAACGCGCGAACCGCTCACGCTGATGCTCTCGAGAAACTCATGGATTTTTAACGAAGGAATCATAACAGTATATCAAGACCTTTTGCATTTATTATTTAATGAACAATTAAGTAAAAATTATACAATACACGTTAAATTATGGCTAAATTAACATTTAGCTTCATTTTAAAATACAGTCCAAAAAGTCTCCATATACCACCTGCTTTCTATATTATTTTTCTGTTATGTTTAACTAATTAATTGGAACTATGAGAAAACATGTTTAAATTAGTATTTGAATCTTAACGAACGAAAATTAGTATTAAAAACATTGTTATAAATATATAAACAAAATTAATGTCAAAAAAAGTCTCCATACGCTCAAGAATTGTATTAAAAAAAAACACGTTATAATCAGCCGAATTTTATCAAGCTATCTGTTGCTCGCTAAACTGAAACCAAATAATTAATTTTCGTACATACTGTATATTCTGTCACTTGTTACTAGTAATTTTGCAGTTGATTTTCAAAGTACTATTAAAAATGAGCGAGAGAAAATTAGATAAAGATAGGTTAGTAAAAGCCACTTATTTTTTTATAGCTCTCAAATTTATTTTTTTGGTATTTTCGTTCGAAAAATGATCGCGTTCTAATTATTTTTTAGTTTTACGCTGGTATTATTTTTAGTTTTACGATCTAACACAAAATTATAGTTTATCTTAGCTTTCTTTCTAAAAATAGTGAAAATTAACTCATTTTCCCACTAAAAAAATTAATCTCTTTCTCCCTCTCTCTCTGTTTCTCTCTAACAGACCTTCCGCATCCACTCCTGGATATAAACCTCCCGTTCAGTAAAATTTAAAAAATTAATACAACCTTAGAATCTTTCTAATACCCTACTTTTTTAAGATATACTATTAAAAACCGGTCAAGTGCAAGTTGAACTTGTGCAATTAGTGTTCCGTACGTTGATTAAAAAATTTTGTTACAGAGGTATAAAATGATCAGTGACTTCACAAAACACACCCCAAATGAATTTTCAACAAAGTTTGTTTCTAATCTTTACTGAAATCTGATGACCTTGAAATGTTTGTTTCTTTATATACCAGATAAATTATTAAAGGTAATGCACGCCTGATAATTTTCGTTCAATCTATACCGCGGGGAACATATTCCAGAATTTTTTCAAAATTTTTTGATAAGTACTCTTCGAGATAAGGCGGGGGACAGCGAGTTTTCGCGATTTTTTAACAATAATACAAAGAAAAGTACGCGCAAGTATTACATTTATATATATATATATATATATATATATATATATATATATATATATATATATATTTATATTTTACTCGTGTTTTCATAAGCTTTCATTTGACACCACACTCTCCACTAGTAAATTTATTTTTTTTACTTCCGATTTCACCCCCAAAACTAACCCCTTAAGTCAAAATTTAACCCTCAAAACTACATGGCTCTGATAAGGCCATCAATTCCTATATTATTACCAAATTTCAACTTTCTATGTCAAATAGTTTCGGAGAAAATCGAGTGTGACAGACAGACAGACACCGAAGTGATCTTATAAGTGTTCCGTACGGAACACTAATAAAAATGTATTAACGAGTCGCGTTAAAATATAACCTGTAACTACCTACTTATTTTTATCAAGTAACATAAGGCGAAATAAGATGCCATCTACCGAAAAATTCTAATAGAGCTGAATTTTTGAACGCACCTTTATTTTGACATGTCAACAAAAAATTGCCCTATGAATCACGCCGGCTTCGTATACTTTTCCAAGGTCAAAGCTCACGAAAATTGTGTTTTTGCTGATATCTCGCTTTCTATTGATCGGATAGCTATTAAGGTCATTATAAAAATTGAAGACTCAACAATTCTCTACAATAAAGGTCACATACATTTTTCACACACGAGAAATCATTTTCTAAATAATGCACTGCTAATTATAAGCTTCGAAGCAAGATTCATACGCCACTCCATATATTCTACTACAGGGGTGCTCAAACTTGAACTGCTGGCGATCTACCTCAATATTGTTTGACTACGATCGATCGACTCTGAGAGGCTGCAAGTAAGTGTGATGCAGGATTGTCGTCTACGTAGGGCATATCGTGGCATAGATATTAGTTTTTTTTAGTCATTTTGTTTCAGATGCTGTGGCTTTGAGATGTATATCTGATATAATCTGCACTAACTCATTTTCAACAGAACATGAGTCCATGTTAAACTGACTTGCTATTTCAGTAGCTAATTCCTCAATGTTTTTACACGAAAAGAATAACTCATAAATGATGCGATATTTGCAAATTTACTGAAATCATAAAAACGTATTTCGAATTGGCCCAAAATATTTGATAATTCTGCCTCATAAATATCATAATTCAACTGAGGAATCCTTGCTTTCAAAGACGGAAAATTTTTCAGATCCTTTCTTTTCAGTTGATCTATTATAAGTTGCAATTTACTTTTTGAATGCGTTTATTGCGCTAATCATCTCAATATTAGTTTTTCCTTTACCTTGAAGCTCCAAATTAATGGTGTTTAAATGCATTGTGATGTCCATCAAAAATGCCAAATCAGTCAGCCATTTTCCGTTTTTCAGCATCTAAGTGTCATCACCTCTTTCGTCCAGAAAAGCTGTTATTTCGGGCAATAATTCTTGAAACCTTTCTAGGAATTTTCCGCGACTCAATCACCTGACGTCCGTGTTGAAGAACTAAATTCACTAAATCAGTGTGTTCAGCTGACTCACTATCTTCCAACTGCAATTTAAAGCCGTCGTTGCAAGCTACGTGCACGGATAGAATTCACAATTTTTATTGCAATGCCCATAATCTCCTCCATGTTTAGAACTTTTGAACACAAAACTTGTTGATGTATAATGCAATAGAAGGAGAAAAATGAAGGGAAATCATCATTAGCTCGACACAATGCCACAAAACCGTTTTTTGTTTCCAGTCTTTGCTGGTGCGCCATCGGTTGTAATGCACACTAGTTTATATATTGGTAGCTTGTAGTTTGTTACAAAATTGAAGAAAACGTCATATATATTTTCGCCACGGGTCTTTCCTTTCAGAGGAATCATTGTCAAAAACTCTTCCTTAGCCGACATGTCATTGAATACCATTCGAATAAAAATACACAGCTGGCCAGTGTCTGTCATATCGGTGGATTCGTCGAACTGTGAAGAAAAGTATGTACATTCCATGATATCATGTTTTAGTTTATCTGCCATGTCCTGACTCATGACTTCAACATGCCTTGTGACAGTCGGACAAGATAACTGAAGTTCTCTAATAGCGATCGTTGCAGCTTTTGATTGTTTGGCTGGTCTTGTGAACATAGTTTGTTCTTTTTTCAAACAAGTTATCAAATCACGTACTTTTCGTTTTCTTAATTCACTCTGTGACGGAAAATCCTTTTCATAGTTTTTATGAACCGTTTTATGATGCCTCTCTAAGTTCCCACGCTTAGGTATTGCGACTGACACCCGGCAAATGAGACAAATGCACTTATCCTTTACCATACAAAAGAAAAATTCTTCCTCCCAATCGTTATTAAAATGATAAGTTTTACTTTTCTTCGCCGCACTCATTTTGGACTATTTATTAATAAACTTTTTATCGATGTATCGCCTTCAAATTACAACTCAAACTGACTCCTATTCTTGCAGGCGCAACATTTATATCGGCGCGAACGAAGTCTCGAATGTTCCCGTCAAACACGCCGCCGGAAGTTTCTAGAAAAATCGGCGGGAATCAAAAACGCGGCTTTTCTTTGACAAGTACCGCGCGTTCCTTTGATAGCCGCCTTTTGTCGCTAGCAGGGGGTTATTACGATAAAAGAAAGTGATGAGGGGGTTATTCTGGCCTAATTGTGGATCGAATAAATTTTAGTAGTTTATTCATTACATCTTGTTTTAGTTACCTAAAACAAAATCTGTGAATAGTTCTATATCGGAATTTTTTTCTCGAGATCGAATATTACTCTTTCTATGAATCAAAATAAGTGAAATGGTCCACCTGAAAATTTTTTTTCTCTGATTTCAAAGGTAACTATGTTTTTGGATAAAAGTTCAAGTACCTTTTTACCCCCAAATTTTTTTGTGCAATACTTTTACAATTATTTTGTAAATAATCGCTAGTTGAATATTTATGTATACAACTTTTCATTTATTCATATGTCGGAAACGAATAGAGATAATTGAGTTAATATATTTTAAAATGAAGCTAGATGTTTATACTTTCAGTTGAATTCATGCAACTGTTGTAAAAATTTAATTTGTTACAGTTATGAGCAATTTTTTTTAAACAATTGCGAATTAAACCATGTTCCCGTTTTCACTCGACAGTGAGATCGTACTCTTTTAATGCGTAAAACACCACTGAGCAAATTAAAAAAAAGTTAGTAATTTCTTAGATTAAGGAAGTTATTAATATTTTTCTGATGACGCGGGGCCTCCAACGCGCTCGTGGACTCTAACGCTCACGCTGATGCTCTCGAGAAACTCATGAATTTTTAACGAAGGAATCATAATAGTATATCAAGACCTTTTGCATTTATTATTTAATGAACAATTAAGTAAAAATTATACAATACACGTTAAATTATGGCTAAATTAACATTTAGCTTCATTTTAAAATACAGTCCAAAAAGTCTCCATATACCACCTGCTTTCTATATTATTTTTCTGTTATGTTTAACTAATTAATTGGAACTATGAGAAAACATGTTTAAATTAGTATTTGAATCTTAACGAACGAAAATTATTATTAAAAACATTGTTATAAATATATAAACAAAATTAATGTCAAAAAAAGTCTCCATACGCTCAAGAATTGTATTAAAAAAAAACCGGTCAAGTGCAAGTTGAACTTGCACAATTAGTGTTCCGTACGTTGATTGTTTTTAAAATAAAAATTTTTGTTAGGGTGGTATAAAATGATCAGTGACTTCACAAAACACACCTCAAAGGAGTTTTTAACAAAGGTTGTTTCCAATCTTTACTGAAAACTGGTGACCTTGAAATTTTGTTTTTTTTTTATATACCAAATAAATTATTAAAGGTAATGCACTCGTGATAATTTTCGTTCAATCTATACCCCGTGGAGAATATTCAAGAATTTTTTCAAAATTTTTGATCAGTACTTTTCGAGATAAGGTAGGGGACAGCGATTTTTTAAAAGTAATACGAAGAAAAGTGTGCGCAAGTATTACATTATATTCGAGTATATATATATATATATATATATATATATATATATATATATATATATATATATATATATACATACATATATATATATATATATATATATATATTTATATATATATATATATATATATATATATATATATATATATATATATATATATATATATATATATATATATATATATATATATATTATATATATATATATATATGTATATATATATATATATATATATATATATATATATATATATATATATATATATATATATTTATATATTATATATATGTATATATATATATATATATATATATATATATATATATTTATATATATATATGTATATATATATATATATATATATATATATATATATATAATATATATATATATATATATTTACTCGTGTTTTCACAAGCTTTCATTGGACATCACACTCGATGACCTAGTAAAAAAAAAATGTTTTTCACTTCCGATTTTACCCCTCAAAACTAACCCCTTAAGTCAAAATTTATGTTACGGTGGTATAAAATGATCAGTGACTTCACAAAACACACCCCAAATACGTTTTTAACAAAGTTTGTTTCCAATCTTTACTGAAATCTGATGACCTTGTTTGTTTTTTTTATATACCATATAAATTATTAAAGGTAATGCACTCGTGATAATTTTCGTTCAATCTATACCCCGTGGAGAATATTCCAGAATTTTTTCGAAATTTTTTGATAAGTACTTTTCAAGATAAGGCCCGGGACAGCGATTTTTCGCGAATTTTTAAAAATAATACAAAGAAAAGTGCGCGCAAGTATAATATTATATATATATTTTTTACTCGTGTTTTCACAAGCTTTCATTTGACACCACACTCGATGACCTAGTAAAAAAATTTTTTTTCCGCTTCGACTTCACACCCCAAAACTAACCCCTTAAGTCAAAATTTAATTCTCAAAACTACATGGCTCTGATGAGGCCATCAATTCCTATATTATTACCAAACTTCACCTTTCTATGTCAAATAGTTTCGGAGAAAATCGGGTGTGACAGACAGACAGACAGACAGACAGACAGACAGACAGACAGACAGACAGACAGACAGACAGACAGACAGACAGACAGACAGACAGACAGACAGACAGACAGACAGACAGACAGACAGACAGACAGACAGACAGACAGACAGACAGACAGAGAGACACCGAAGTGATCTTATAAGTGTTCCGTACGGAACACTAAAAACACGTTATAATCAGCCGAATTTTATCAAGCTATCTGTTGCTCGCTAAACTGAAACCAAATAATTAATTTTCGTACATACTGTATATTCTGTCACTTGTTACTAGTAATTTTGCAGTCGATTTTCAAAGTACTATTAAAAATGAGCGAGAGAAAATTAGATAAAGATAGGTTAGTAAAAGCCACTTATTTTTTTATAGCTCTCAAAGTTATTTTTTTGGTATTTTCGTTCGAAAAATGATCGCGTTCTAATTATTTTTTTAGTTTTACGCTGGTATTATTTTTAGTTTTACGATCTAACACAAAATTATAGTTTATCTTAGCTTTCTTTCTAAAAATAGTGAAAATTAACTCATTTTCCCACTAAAAAAATTAATCTCTTTCTCCCTCTCTCTCTGTTTCTCTCTAACAGACCTTCCGCATCCACTCCTGGATATAAACCTCCCGTTCAGTAAAATTTAAAAAATTAATACAACCTTAGAATCTTTCTAATACCCTACTTTTTAAGATATACTATTAAGAACCGGTCAAGTGCAAGTTGAACTTGTGCAATTAGTGTTCCGTACGTTGATTAAAAAATTTGTTACAGAGGTATAAAATGATCAGTGACTTCACAAAAACACACCCAAATGAATTTTCAACAAAGTTTGTTTCTAATCTTTACTGAAATCTGATGACCTTGAAATTTTTGCTTCTTTATATACCAGATAAATTATTAAAGGTAATGCACGCCTGATAATTTTCGTTCAATCTATACCGCGGGGAACATATTCCAGAATTTTTTCAAAATTTTTTGATAAGTACTCTTCGAGATAAGGCGGGGGGACAGCGAGTTTTCGCGATTTTTTAACAATAATACAAAGAAAAGTACGCGCAAGTATTACATTATATATATATATATATATATATATATATTTTACTCGTGTTTTCATAAGCTTCAAATTTTTTTTTTTTACTTCCGATTTCACCCCCAAACTAACCCTTAAGTCAAAATTTAACCCTCAAAACTACATGGCTCTGATGAGGCCATCAATTCCTATATTATTACCAAATTTCAACTTTCTATGTCAAATAGTTTCGGAGAAAATCGAGTGTGACAGACAGACAGACACCGAAGTGATCTTATAAGTGTTCTGTATGGAACACTAATAAAAATGTATTAACGAGTTGCGTTAAATATAACCTGTAACTACCTACTTATTTTTATCAAGTAACATAAGGCGAAATAAGATGTCATCTACCGAAAAATTCTAATAGAGCTGAATTTTTGAACGCACCTTTATTTTGACATGTCAACAAAAAATTGCCCTATGAATCACGCCGGCTTCGTATACTTTTCCAAGGTCAAAGCTCACGAAAATTGTGTTTTTGCTGATATTTCGCTTTCTATTGATCGGATAGCTATTAAGATCATTATAAAAATTGAAGACTCAACAATTCTCTACAATAAAGGTCACATACATTTTTCACATACGGGGAACCAATTTCTAATTAATGCACTGCTAATTATAAGCTTCGAAGCAAGGCTCATACTACACTCCATATAGTCTACTACATAGAATATTACTCTTCTATGAGTCAAAATAAGTGAAATGGGCCACCTGAAATTTTTTTTTTCTGATTTCAAAGATAACTATGTTTTTCGATGGAGCTACAAGTACCTTTTTACCCTCTATTTTTTTTGTGCAATACTTTTACAATTATTTTGTAAATAATCGCTAGTTGAATATTTATGTATATAACTTTTCATTTATTCATATTTCGGAAATGAATAGAGATAATTGAGTTAATATATTTTTAAAATGAAGCTAGATGTTTATACTTTCAGTTTACAGTATTGTTAGACAAAATAATTCTCGATCCCAAGAAAAGTGCACCAAAATTAAAAGAAGTACTGGAACTATTTTCAAAAAATGTTTGTTCACAAACAGTAAGAAATTGTTTACATAGAGCAGGCTAGAAGGGGTGTGCAGCCAGGAAAAAGCCGTTAATTTCAGAAGCTAATCGCAAAATGCGGTAAGGTTTTGGTAGGGAATATGTTACTAAATCTACTGAATTTTGGGAATCTGTAGTCTTTAGTGAAACTAAAATTAACCTTTCTGATGGTAAAAGTAAAGTTTGGAGAAAGAGGAATACCTCATTCGATATGAAAAATATTTGTTCCACGGTAAGGCAAGGGGGTGGCAGTGTTCTGCTTTGGGGATGCATGTCCGCTGGAGAAGTTGAAAATTTACATTTTATTAATGGTATCATGGATCAGCATGTTTATCTGAACCTTTTGAGAGACAATTCAAGAAAAAGTGTAAAAAAATTAGCACTCGAACAATGATATATTTTCCAACAGCAAAATTAACTAATAAAATTCAAAATTTTTTCCATAGAAATCATGTAAATATCGCTTTCCGTACAAATAACACATTATCTCGACATATTAAAAATAATAAAAGTAAAACAAAAAAAGAAAATAAATCGGGGGTTTACGAATTATGCTGTGGCACTTGCAATAACACGTATGTATATAGGACAAACAGGCAGACATTTTTATAAAAGAATAAACGAACATAAACATAGCTTTAGAATGAAAAATAACAAATCTCATTACGCCAAACATTTAAGAGGAAAATCATACATTCAATGAAGATTTCAAAATTTTGCATAACGGAAAGGAAGGAAAATTAGTGAATTGTTTAGAACAGGTAGAAATTAATCAGAAAAAATCCTCAGTTCTATTACTCAACGATCAATTAGATGGGGGAGGGTCTCCTTTATTGAACTTGTTCTAGGTATTAAGGTAAATATTAGTAATGAATTTAGTACTTGTAATTAGGTAAACTATGTATTCTGAAACATACTTTGTCAGTTAATTTACATCATGCTCCAGAAGAAGACACAGTGTGTCGAAACAATTGTCAGCAATAATAAACGTAAGTGGTGATCTTAAACATTTGCTTAAAATTTTTATTCCTAGTTATTATGGATCTCGATCAAGTAACGGCTAAGTCAGTGCAATATCAACTATCTCTATTCATTTCCGAAATATGAATAAATAAAAAGTTCTCTGCGTAAATATTCAACTAGCGTTTATTCACAAAATAATTGTCAAAGTATTGCACACGAAATTTAGGGGGTAAAAAGGTACTTGTACCTCTATCGAAAAACATAGTTATCTTTCAAATCCGAGAAAAAAAAATCTCAGGTGGTCCGTTTTACTTATTTTGTCCCCTATGCTAGTAAATTTCTAAGCATAAAAATCGGAATGTATACCCAATATATACATATCGTAAGTGTGTTTATGAAGAGTGGCGTGAATTTACTGAAAGGAAAAGGGTCTTTAATAATAATAAGGGTCCCCTATCGTAAGTTATTGCTTGGCGTCACAGCTGTCTCGCACTTCATTGTAATCTCATGGGTCAGTTTATACAAAATTACTCCGCGCAGTATTTCGTGTGGTTTTAACTCAGTTCAAAACTAATGCTGGACGAAATCGGGCGTTTAAATTTGAATAAAGTATTGTGGTAACGATAATTTCAATGATGGATATCTGTTTTATTTACGATAAGTCGCTATCGGTGATACTGTGGTCGTTGAGCATGGTTTAAGCACTTTGAAAGACGCAAGTGTTAATAGAGGGGATGGACATATTGAACATTGTGAACGCAGTGACTATTCATGTTCAATATCGTAAAGACTATACTCGAAAGAGTAGCATCATGGCACTCAAGAAGCGCCGAGAGGAAGAAACCCCTAGTGTGTCTCAAAACTCTCATCGTAAAATGCGAGGGAGTTCTTTTAATTTCGAAACATTGTGCTTGTATGGTGAAGAAACCGGCGAACCAGCTGAGATGAAAAAAAAGACAAAATATATTGACGCAATATTAAGGAAGAATGTACGATCTCATTTAAGGAAATTGTTATTAAAGAAGCCAAGACACGTTAAGACAGATACAGGATTGTAAAAGACAGGGTTAACTTCTTGTTCTGCTTATAACATCTTCATCTTTAACGGAGGACGAGTCTTGTTTCCTTTTCCAAACTGAAATATCGTATTCGTTAAACAATCAGTTTTTTTTTTTTTTATTTTTTTATGTTTGAAGGTCTCTAGATCATGAAAGTTTTTTCCGTCGTTCTGTCGACATAACTCTCGAAAGATATCGATTTCAAATTTGGTACCCATTCATACCTGATGTAGGAAAGGATTATATGGTTACTAAATACACCATTAACAAATTCTCCATTAACGGCCACTACTGATTGAAATTTTTGTATGAATAATTTTACGAACTTCCCCAGCACCAGGTCTCTAATAAAGCCTATTGTGTTTCTCCTACCATATATTTTTAACTGAAGAGGTAAGCGCGTTGTTCATATGATTGATAAGTCGGTAGTCCATGCAATTTTTGAGATTTAGGTCCTTAGGGATGGTAATAAAAATGAATATAAGCTAATTTGTAGGCATTTGCCAACAGTCGTATTGAGTTGGACATACTCGTATTTATACTTTAATACACATCGACTTGTTTTAAAACTTCTTTACAGATGTTAACCTGGGCGTTAACTACTTCTGGTATTCTTCGTATTGCCTTTTCCATTCTATAGATTGGCTAAATCACAAGAAAGAAAATATTTCACATAAAAGGATTTTATTTCTAGCACGCGCTTCAAAAATCATGAAAATACTTAATTTTGAGTAAATACTCTAAAAATTCATCTAAAGACAAAACATATTGACGCAATATTAAGGACGAATGTACGATCTCATTTAAGGAAATTGTTATTAAAGAAGCCAAGACACGTGAAGACAGATACAGGATTGTAAAAGACAGGGTTAACTTCTTGTTCTACTTGTAACATCTTCATCTTTAGCGGAGGACGAGTCTTGTTTCCTTTTCCAAACTGAAATATCGTATTCGTTAAACAATCAGTTTTTTTTTTTATTTTTTTATGTTTGAAGGTCTCTAGATCATGAAAGTTTTTCCGTCGTTCTGTCGACATAACTCTCGAAAGATATCGATTTCAAATTTGGTACCCATTCATACCTGATGTAGGAAAGGATTATATGGTTATTAAAAGAGGCTTCAAGATTGGGGGATCGTTAAATATTTTATAGTTTCAATAGAATGATGTTTTTTTGTTCGTTGAGATGATACACAAATTTTAAGCACGGTTTACAAAATTGTTCATGTTTCCCATATGTATTACAATTCCTAGTAAATTTCTGAAGGACTACAAAATTCCAAATAAGTCGATAATAATCATTATCATCATACAGCCTCCTGCGTCCATTATTGGACCTAGGTCTCCTCAAGATGTCTCCAGATTATTCTGTTCTGGGCAGTCGCAACCCAGTTCATCACAACTCTCTTTAAATTGTCACTCCATCGGGTAGGGGTATGCCTCTGCTGCGTGTGTCGGCCCTTGGTCTCCATTCGAGCACCTTTTTCATCGACAATCCGCCATTCTGGCACCATGTTCAGCCCATCTCCACTTCGATCATAAAATATGCTCTATGACGTCGTTTACTACCGTTCTTTTGCTTATCTCTTCATTTTTCACCCAGTCTCGAAGACTCGACACAATCATTGACCTTTCCATATTCTTTATATCACTTGTAATTTCTTTATGGACGATTTAGTGAGCCATATGACAGAACTGGTATGATGCACTGACTGAATGCCTTTCTCTTCAAGCTTATCGGAATATCATATCTCTCATCTTTTCATAGGCTGCCCAGCCCAGAGTAATTTTTTCGTGACAGCTCAGGGCTTTGGTTGCCTTTGCTGATACGTACCTCATATATATATATATATATATATATATATATATATATATATATATATATATATATATATATATACATACATATATACATATACATATATATATATATATATATATATATATATATATACATATACATATATATATATATATATATATATATATATATATATATATATATATATATATATATATATACATATATATATATATATATATATATATATATATATATATATATATATATATATACATATATATATATATATATATATATATATATATATATATATATATATATATATATATATATATCAAGGATTTTCTACAGCTGACGCTGTCTTCCTTCTTTCAGCCTTTGATTCCATCCGTTTTTATCTTCCCAGTCTCAATCTGTTAGACCCCTGTTCTCCATAGCCTCGTCCACATCGTCTCTCCACGATCGTCTGGGTCTTCTCCTTTTTCTTCTTCCTATAGGGCTTCACTCCGTTATTTTCTTTATTCACCTATTATCTTCGCTCCGTCTTATGTGTCCATACCGTTTTAATCGTTTTTCTTCAATGGTGTTTATTGCGTTCTCTTTGATGTTCATTCTGCTTCTTATTTCTTCATTTGTTATTCTCTCCATACGTGTCGCTCTACAACATCTTCTCTAATACTCCATTTCTACCGCGTTAATTTTAGATTTATTTCTTTTGTTGATCGTCGATGTTTCTGACCCGTATGTCATTATGCTTTGTATTATTGATTTGTATATACGTATTTTGTTTCTCTTTGTAATGTGCTTGTCCCACAGGATCGAATTTAATTGTCTTATGCATGTCCGCGTTTGTCCTAATCTAGCTTTAATCTCTTCTTCTGATGTCGCATTTTTTTTGAAATGATGGTTCCTAAATATTTAAATCTATCGGTTCCTTTGATTATTGTTTCGTTATCGACTTCTAGATTCTCCACGTTTCCCTCCTTTGTTGTTAGATATTCCGTTTTATCAAAGTTTATTGCTAATCCGGCTTTAGTGTATTCTTCTTTCAGTTTTCTTACCATATATCTCAGGTCTTCCTTATTTTGCGCTATGATTACTTGGTCGTCTGCGAAACTTAGAGTATATAAGTAATCTTCTCTTATTGGGACTTCCATTTCACTACATTTTTGCTTCCATTTTTTTAATGTTTGTTCGAGGTATATTTGGAATAGTGTTGGGGATGTAAAGCATCCTTGTAATAGGCCTTTTGATGTTTGGAGTCTCTAACCCTATTTTATGTCCTATATTTATGTTCACTGTGTTGTTTTCACAGAGAGCTTTTACTGCGTATATTAGTTCTTTGTCAATGCTTATTGCTTTCATTGCGTTCCATAATCTTTGTCTTGGTACTGAGTCATAGGCCTTTCTTATGTCTACGAAGGCTAGATGAACTTCTCTATTCTTTGCCAGTTTTTTTTCCATTTATATATATATATATATATATATATATATATATATATATATATATATATATATATATATATATATATATAAAATATATATATATATATATATATATATATATATATATATATATATGTATATATATATATATATATATATATATATATATATATATATATATATATATATATACATATATATATATATATATATATATATATATATATATATATATATATATATATATATATATTTCTACTATTTCTACACTTATATTTCCAAGTTGTATTGGTGTATTTGGTACCATGTTAGTCATTATTTTAGTTTCGGTAAAATTTATGTTTAGTACAACTTTGTTTGTTGAATTCTGTAACTCTGGGAGTAAATTTTTGGCTTCTCCCGAGATTGTCCGATATAGGGACAATATCGTCCGCAACGCAAAGATGATTGATTCCTTGTCCATCAATGACCACACCTTTATGTTCCCAATCTACCTTCTTGAAGACGTATTCGAGGACTGTTATGAATAACTAAGTGCATCACTATAATTTAGTAGATGTTGGAGCGAGATATCACAGCAAGTGTTTTGAATCTTTGATTCTAAAGTGAGGCCTACCTTAGTCTATAGGTCATCAGACAATTTGAGGTATATCCAAAGACCAGATTCCTATTTATGAGAAACCTGGAATTTATAAAATTAGTTGGAATGAATGCGACAAAAAGTATGTTGGGCAAACTAAAAGGTCAATTAAAATACAGTTTAAAGAACATTTTGCACATTTAAAATACAGTAGAATAGAAAAGTGTAGCATTGCCGAACTTGCCCTTGAAACTGATCATACTGTAACATTAGATAATTTAAAATTAATTAAAAATTTATTTGATAGGAGATTGTTGAACGCATACAAAAGTATGGAAATTATAAAATGTAAAAGTAGTTGAAATAAAGCAGAGGGCCTATTTCTTATAGTCCCCTCTACTGGTTACTTCACCGGAACTGATGGCCTCGTTTATGTCATTAGTTCCGCCTGAGTAATACAGGTGTTAGGCTAAGTATAAATAGGGTAGATTTGTAGTTTAGCTTTAGTCAATCATCGCTCCTGATGAAGCTAACATGGCTAGCGAAACGCGCGTCGAGTTTAAAAATGAAGTGTTTAGTATAATGGTGATATATACTGAGCAGTGTCATTGTGCCGAAGATTCCACATTGCCAACATGGTTTTACGTTGCTAGACATCAATGATTAAAGGGATCTATGCTAGCTTTGCTGGCTTAAATTTGAACTGTACTGATAGTTTAAAAAATCAGAAAAATTGTAAGATGAAAATAAAAATTATGAGAGAAAATTATCACCTTAGGAAAATAAGCTCTGGCCTCTGAAAGTTTGATTTCGGAAACTCAGAACATATCACTAAAATATTAATAAAACGTACTCTAGTTCTATAGTACCAAAGATTATATTTCAGGCATTAAGCGATGAAAACGATTTTCCTCCAAGAATTTTAAACTTCATTTATCTTGTTTCTAAAAACAAATTTATTACCCTACAGCTGCTGTAAATGTTCTTTTTGTTCATTCCTAAAATATAGAAATTTGAAATAAAACATACTTTCATCGCGCTCTTGTGGAAAAATAAATTTACTTACTTCTTAAGGAAAAAAGAGTAATTTAGTGAGAAAATGTAAGATATTAAAAATTTCATGCAGAAAATGAGAGTTTTGCTATTTGAAATAATAAATTTTCACTTATTACAAGTGATTTCAAGTAGATTGGTCTAGAAGTTTCCTACTTCGTCAAAAGGTAATATTTTTTTACAAAAAAAAAGAAATAAATAAAATATTTCTGATCAAAATTAAGAGCATTGGGCTGCTAGAAATAGCGGCCAATATAATTATATATAGAAAATATTCACTGTGGCTGCTCTAAACAAAAAACGTAAGAGATATGAACAATATTTAATTAATACTCGCCGCAAAAGAATGTGACAAACATCTAAAACACACCAAATTAAGCAAAATTTTGACACATGTAACGCTATTGTTTTTTCCATTATTTAGTTCAGGGGTGCTCAAACTTGAACTGCTGGCGATCTACCTCAATATTGTTAGACTACGATCGATCGACTCTGAGAGGCTGCAAGTAAGTGAGATGCAGGGTTGTCGTCTAGGTATCGTGGCATAGATATTAGTTTTCCGCACAATAAGCATTTTTTTAGTCAAGGTAAGTGTAGGTCTGCACTAAAATGTCAATGAAAAAACTCATAATTATTCAAAATTGCGAGTTTATTGCTTCTTACAAAACAAACTAGTTATAGTGTCTAAACTTAACTAAAGAGTGACTTTGGATGTTGAAGCGTGGCACTGCATGTCCTCAGCATACTTTTCATAAGATGGTATGTAATTACCGAGTGCTAATCGCAAGCATGATGACATATGTTCGTCAGTTAGTCGATTGCGATATTTTGACTTAATTATCTTCATTTCAGAAAATGCAGACTCACACAAGTAAGTTGACCCAAACATTGCCGTCAGTTGAAGGGCGATTTGCTTAGATTCGGATATTTATCTTCAGATATAAAACACCAGAATTTTGTATCAGATGCTGTGGCTTTGAGATGTATATCTGATATAATCTGCATTAACTCATTTTCAACAGAACATGAGTCCATGTTAAACTGACTTGCTATTTCAGTAGCTAATTCCTCAATGTTTTTACACGAAAAAGGATAACTCATAAATGATGCGATATTTGCCAATTTACTGAAATCATAAAAACGTATTTCGAAGTGGCCCAAAATATTGGATAATTCTTGCCTCATAAATATCATAATTCAACTGAGGAATCCTTGCTTTCAAAGACGGAAAATTTTTCAGATCCTTTCTTTTCAGTTGATCTATCATATGTTGCAATTTACTTTTGAATGCGTTTATTGCGCTAATCATCTCAATAATAGTTTTTCCTTTACCTTGAAGCTCCAAATTAATGGTGTTTAAATGCATTGTGATGTCTGTCAAAAATGCCAAATCAGTCAGCCATTTTCCGTTTTTCAGCATCTGACCGTCATCACCTCTTTCGTCCAGAAAAGCTGTTATATCGGGCAATAATTGTTGAAACCTTTCTAGGAATTTTCTGCGACTCAACCACCTGACGTCCGTGTGAAGAACTAAATCAGTGTGTTCAGCTGACACACTATCTTCCAACTGCAATTTAAAGAGCCGTCGTTGCAAGCTACGTGCACGGATTGAATTCACAATTTTTATTGCAATGTCCATAATCTCCCCCATGTTTAGAACTTTTGAACACAAAACTTGTTGATGTATAATGCAATGAAAGGAGAAAAATGAAGGGAAATCATCATTAGCTCGACACAATGCCACAAAACCGTTTTCATTTCCAGTCATTGCTGCTGCTCCATTGGTTGTAATGCACACTAATTTATATATTGGTAGCTTGTTACAAAATTGAAGAAAATGTCATATATATCTTCGCCACGGGTCTTTCCTTGCAGAGGAATCATTGTCAAAAACTCTTCCTTAGCCTACATGTCATTGAATACCATTCGAATAAAAATACACAGCTGGGCAGTGTCTGTCATATCGGTGGATTCGTCGAACTGTAAAGAAAAGTATGTACATTCCATGATATCATGTTTTAGTTTATCTGCCATGTCCTGACTCATGACTTCAACACGCCTTGTGACAGTCGGACGAGATAACTGAAGTTCTCTAACAGCAGACATAATCTCTGTTTTATTTTTAAAATCTTCAAATAAAGTCTCACCCGCTTCAATAAATGCTTCCTTCACAACCAATCCATCATCAAATGGTTTCTTGTGTTTCGCCAATATATGAGACATTTTAAATGACGCGATCGTTGCAGCTTTTGATTGTTTGGCTGGTCTTGTGAACATGGTTTGTTCTTTTTTCAAACAAGTTATCAAATCACGTACTTTTCGTTTTCTTAATTCACTCTGAGACGGAAAATCCTTTTCATAGTTTTTATGAACCGTTTTATGATGCCTCTCTAAGTTCCCACGCTTAGGTATTGCAACTGACGCACGGCAAATGAGACAAATGCACTTATCCTTTACCATACAAAAGAAAAATTCTTCCTCCCAATCGTTATTAAAATGATAAGTTTTACTTTTCTTCGCCGCACTCATTTTGGACTATTTATTAATAAACTTTGTATCGATGTATCGCCTTCAAGTTACAACTCAGACTGACTCCTATTCCTGCAGGCGCAACATTTATATCGGCGCGAACGAAGTCTCGAATGTTCCCGTCAAACACGCCGCCCGAAGTTTCTAGAAAAATCGACAGGAATCAAAAGCGCGGCTTTTCTTTGACAAGTACCGCGCGTTCCTTTGATAAAGCCGCCTTTTGCCGCTAGCAGGGGGTTATTATGAAAAAAAGAACGTGATGAGGGGGGGTTATTCTGGCCTAATTGTGGATCGAATAAATTTTAGTAGTTTATTCATTACATTTTTTTTTAGTTACCTAAAACAAAATCTGTGAATAGTTCTATATCGGAATTTTTTTTCTCTAGATCGACTCAAAAAGCACTCGCGATCGACTTGTCGATCGCGGTCGACCGTTTGAGCACCCCTGATTTAGTTGTTATTAGAGAATGAGTGGACAGAGCTATCAGTTATAGTTTAATGTCGTACATTTTAAAAACGACGAAAATTAACCGGAAAAACTTAACTCAAATTATGGGAGGCGTAAAATATCTCGCTAACACATGAGGTTTTAGACACTGCAGTAACGTTTTCATCATCAGAATTTTCTAGTTATTTGCAAAAGAGCACTGTTAAACGATTTTCTTCTTTTCCACATCTTCGAAGTAATGGTTTCGCTTCAGATTTTATTCGCAAATGCTCTATATTTATATTCTTGCCTTATAACGTTCATGTCAATTCCTTTTTTAGCATATTATCAGGCTAAATAACACATTTGATCTAAAAAAAAAACACTCGGAGCGATATGGTCCTTATGGGGTTTTTGGGGTCGCTGATTACGATGAGCGGGTTGGTTAACCTTCATCACATCAGATTTAAGGTCATTTGAAGGTCAAATAGAGAAAAAACCGTAGGAAAAATCTGAAAAATTTCATGCGTATGTTTTTGAGGTCCCTGAGTCCGAATCCGTAGTTTGTTTGACCTTACGCCTTTCCCAGAGGTCATTTAAAGGTCATTTGGAGGTCAAATAGAGAAAAAACCGTAGGAAAAAATCTGAAAAATTTCATGTGTATGTTTTTGAGGTCCCCGAGTCCGAATCCGTAGTTTGTTTGACCTTACGCCTTTTCCCAGAGGTCATTTGAAGGTCAAATAGAGAAAAAATCGTGGAAAAAATCTGAAAAAAAATTCATGCGTATGTTTTTGAGGTCCCTGAGTCCGAACCCGTAGTTTGTTTGACTCAAGCCGCCTTTCAGAGGTCATTATAGGTCATTTCATCATCAGTTTATATTTATTTGAAAAATATGTATGGTCATTTTGCGTTGTTAAATTTAATTTTGTTTTTATCGTACACTTGCGAAGCATACAGAGGTTAATTTACGGTACGTTTTTATTGATTATATCTTATACATATCATTTTACATTTTACATTATTATATCACAATCAAAAATGTCTTTTATGCTGCTCGGTCATTACAAGGGAATTAATATGAGAAATATAAGCTAAATAATGGCAGGTAGACTGATGCAAGCAAATGTTTTAATACTGTTTAAAGGTACTTATTAGTAAAACTTAAAATATTGTTCATATCAAAAATAGACTATACAAATATTTTGACTAGTTTTGTGACTGTGAAATAGACTTTTAAAATCTAAAAAAAAATTTGACCTATTTTTGTACTCTCGATGTTCGTTCCATATATCTAGTAAATTTAAAGTCCAGCCCGACTGTGTTTCTTGAGGTATAAATGAAACATTGTGCGCTATGTTATGTTTAAATTTCGTTTTATAACTCAATTCCCAATACATTTCAAATTAATAATTCTAATGTCGAACAACCTTGTTATCAAGTAACCCTTAATCTGTATACTTCAATACTTAATCCTTGTCGACAAAGAAACTCTAATACCCAATACCTTTGAACCCAATAACTTACTTGTACAGTAATTCTTATATCTACTTATACTCTCATATTGTCTTATATAATACCTCAATGCGTAAGTTAACTACTAAAAATGATTCGGCTCATACTTCGTAAAGAGTCTCGAGTGTCCAAGTAGATTTTCGAAATGGCGCAGTCAGTATTTAATATGAATTAAGCATAAGAGTTTGCTTCTTTTAGTATTTATCGAAGCATGTTTGAACGCTTTCGTTTCTCGTGAAATGATCTTCGACTTGCTTTTCTTTTATGAGATTTATTTGATTCTCGCTTCAGGCTTCAGCAATAATCTGCCAACATGTTTATCCCCCAAACACCTTGATACCTTTTTTCAAATTCACTCAAGTCTTGGTGCATCCTTTCTCCATGTTCTTCGAGATTTTCAAGGAACCAATCAAGGTGTGAATGGAGAAAATGCAGTTTCAGACTCATTAAACACCCCATTTCTTTATAATTTTGTACTAAATTTCCAACAATATTTTTGTAATTAGGGTCTTTATGATTTCCAAGACATTTAGTCGTCACCTCTCTAAAACTTTGCCATGCTGTTTTTTCTTTGGCATTCATTTTCCTCTCAAATGCATCATTTTTAGGAGGTCTCTTATTTGTGGTCCAGTAAATATGCCCTCTTTTATTTTAGCTTCAGAAAGATTAGGTAGCACTTTAAAAGTATGCATGAAAGCAGGTCTTTCGTTTCGGTTCACGGCCTTGACAAGTTTTGCCATACCTAGTTTGATATGCAAAGGTGGAAGTAGGACCTTATTGGTTGATATCAAACTTGGACCTATGATGTTTTTTTCACCTGGAATTAAGTCTTGTCTCAACGGCCAGTCTTTCCTCACATAATGCTCATCTCGAGCCCGACTATTCCACTCACAAATAAAGCACGGATAAGAAGTGTTTCCAGATTGCTGTCCCAGTAATATTGTAAATATCTTTAAGTCCCCACAAAGTTCCCACCGGTTTTCATTGTAATTCAATTTTTGCAATAGCAACTCAAAATTATGGTATTCTTCATCTAATACAACAGAATGGGCGACTGGTAAAGGGGCATAAATATTTCCATTATGTAACAAAATAGCTTTTAAGCTTCTTTTGAAGAATCTATAAAACAGTCGCGGATCACTTGCTGTGTATTCTAACCCTTCAATATCATGGCAATAGACTAGATTATTCATTTTAGCAAAATATTTTCTAGATGCTAAAAGCTCTGATCTATCTTTCGAGAGTCCCAAGTCTCTGCACAGATCACTTAATTCGTTTTGATTAAATGTTTCGGCTTCCGATATATAATTTTCCTCAACATCTGATTCTTCTGTGCTGAAATTTTCTCTTTCTTCGTGTTCGAATGTTTCATCTGGCATATCTTCATCAGTTACCACTTCTTGTCCCAATTCATTAATTTCCATGATATGATCAGAATTTGTTTCAATAAGAACTGGTAAAGTCACAGATGTTACCCGTGCATATGAAATAGAATCCTTATTCGTTCGGTTGTACCCTTTCACGTTTGTTAAGCAGAAGTAACAGTCGATGGTATGGTCTGTTGGGGGTCTCCATATCATTGGCCGAGAAAATACCTGGTTGTTAATTCTATATAGAACATTGCGGCATTTATAACATATAGATTTTTGGTGTGTAAGAGTTATCCAATGAGCTTGTATCAATATTATAAATTTGGTGATATTTTACTTTTACCGAATCTGAAAACATGAATTCTTTTGTGGAATATACTCCCCACTAACAACACAAAAATTGTCGAGTTTAATGGAACATGACGAAATTCTTGTAGCATTTGACTCTACAGAGGCCAAGTTTCCCACCAATGTAGAGCTATGGTCGCATGATGACGACGCCTGCGGGCCCGCTTTCCCACCTGACCAGCCGCCGATTCTGGGTTTCCGGGGACCCTGTCTCGTAATTTTTTTAGGAGTAGTTGCCATGACGGCATAAACGCCGTAACCCAGGGACTTTCGCCGGATAGTGAGACAACTCCGTTGCCCACCGTCACCACGTGGAGGTGCCCTGGGTGCAACTACACCTTAATACTGGAGTTTAAAGCGAGACCGAGCTAAATTTATAAAAAAGAAGAGAATAAATAATTTCGTGAGGAATGAAAAAGCATTTTATTGTCAAAGTAAAATTCCAAATATATATACAAAGATACTTAAAATGACCCCGTATATCTTTTGAGCATAAGATCATGCAGGACTTGAACTGAATGATCTGACAAAATAATAGATGAATTTTTTCAGATTTTTTCCACGATTTTTTCTCTATTTGACCTTCAAATGACCTTCAAATGACCTCTGGGAAAAGGCGTAAGGTTAAACAAACTACGGATTCGGACTCAGGGACCTCAAAAACATAAGCATGAAATTTTTAAGATTTTTCCTACGGTTTTTTCTCTATTTGACCTTCAAATGACCTTCAAATGACCTCTGGGAAAAGGCGTAAGGTAAAACAAACTACGGATTCGGACTCAGGGACCTCAAAAACATACGCATAAATTTTTTCAGATTTTTCCTACGGTTTTTTTCTCTATTTGACCTTCAAATGACCTTGAATCTGATGTGATGAAGGTTAACCAACCCGCTCATCGTAATCAGCGACCCCATAAGGACCATACCGCTCCGAGTGTTTTTTTTTAGATCAAATGTTGACCTGTGAATTTTACCCCGTAATACTAGAAAAATTAACTTTTGTGCATTTTCCCCAACAAGAACATTTTATATTTATGTTCGATGTCTGCTCGACTTCCAGAATAACAATATATTAAAAGCAGAATCCTACAGAAAGGGAATATTTCCTTTCTGTTGGAAATGTGCCACAGTTCAGCAGATACCTAAAAAAGGCAAGAAGACCTTGCCAAATAACTACCGGACACCAGTCGCACTGCTTTCAATAATATCGAAAGTCATGAAAAAGGCTATCGATTAGCATCTTCGAAAATACCTTGAAGGATTCAGCACTATTAGCGATCACCAATATGGCTTTCGTAAAGTCAGATCAACAGGAGATCTTCTGAGTTATGTAACACATGTTTGAAACAGTAAGTGGAATCTAACGCTACAAAAACCCAGGTGGCAGTATTTTCTAAAAAAAATTAACGTTGCTGAACCCGACATAGTTAAGTCAGGGCACTCTATTCCTCTAACATCGTCGCTCAATTCGTTGGGCGTTAATTGGGGAGCAAATATGTCCTGGCATGAACATGTCACACGCGTAACAAGGAGAGCTTCTCAAAAAGGAATATTATTTCGAACCAGAAAGCTTTACACTCCACAGCAACTGTTAAATCTTTACAAAGCTCAAATCCGACCGACTATGGAATATTGCTCCCATGTTTGAGACTCTGCTCCCAAACAGACACTGCATTTGTTGGACTGTATTCAGAGAAGAGCTGTTCGTCTGATTAGAGACCCAGAATTGACCAGCGGCCTTGATTCGCTGGAACATCGAAGAATGGTTGGCGACTTGAGCCAATTCTACAAGTGTTTTTCATGGAAAGGGTTCGAAGGATGTAGCCCGCTAAATTCCTTCCAGAACGGTGCATACTAGAAATACACATCGCGGTAAAACTTCACGTCCGTATCAGGTTCAGCTTGTTACTCCTCGTACAACGCTTGTCAGGCAGTCTTTTATATGGAGAACATCATCCCTTTGGAATAATTTGCCCAGGACTGTGTTTCTCACCGAGTACAATTTACGGCGATTCAAGAACAACGTGAATCGCTTTTTCCGCACACGTGTGTCCTGTAGCGCTTTAGGGACTTCCCTACAGCACGTGTGCTATATAAATAGCCTGGAAAACCCCTCCTGGGGTAGAGCCACCCTTTGGGTCCTCTAGATCTAGTTTATGGGTTGATCAGGCCCGTTTTCCTGTCCTTGTTATATTTCTCTGCTTAGATGTTTCCAAAGTTTTCTGTTAGACGTCTTCTCCTTCCAGTTCGTAATCCTTGCCGCCTCCATGTCTTCCTTGACTTGCTGCAGCCATCCTATACTCGGTCTACCTCTCCTTCTATGTCCAGGTTCCCATTGAAGTATTTCATATATTGGTGCTCCTGGGCCTGCTCTCCATGTGTGCCCTAGCCAATTAAATCTCTTCTGTTTTATTTTTTTAACTATGTCCTCCTCCACTTCTTCCAAAATTTCTTGATTAGTCCTCCTTCTGTAGACTCCTTCACATATTCTTATTGGCCCTAGGATCGCTCTTAATATCTTTCGTTCAATTCTTCTCATGTCTTCTTCTTGTTTCTTTGTCATGCTTATGACAGCACGTGTGTTAGACCCATAAAGAAAAAAACGGTCTTAGCTTTAAAATATTTTATAAAATTGATCTTTTAACCTTTAAATTTGTAGACCATTCTAGCTTCAACTGA